>JAZGUH010000159.1:0-481031 GCA_037893225.1 Hippasteria phrygiana
TTGCCCCGGACACCCCCCTAGCAAGCGTGGCCTTCGGCACGCTGCGTGTGTGAGCCAATCACCTCAGGTATACCCCCCCCCCCCCCTTAGTTAAAACCTTGAACCGTCTCTGACGGTCCTGTTTATGGGCCTCGGTCTAACCTGTTCAACCTAGCTGCTTATTCTCCCAAATTTGAAAGTTCCTGTAGGGCAGAATAATAACACAGCGCCGGAAAAATAGGGACCGATCCGGGCTCGGCATTGTGGGGCAAGCTCAGGGGGCCGTTCACTCCATCCAATGCACCATTCTTTACTAACTCATTTCTAACTATCAGTCCGAAGACTTTGATAGCAGTCTGCTCTATCATGATCGAATAATTCTTTCTTCGGTGATTGTGTCATTGCACGCCCCCTTCGTACATTCTCAATCCATAATATGGACACGCACCCTTTGGGTTCTCGCTTGATATAAAAAAAGTTCAGTTGTCAATATTAATGATAGACGTTTGTCTTATGTGATTTGCTGGATATCTGGAACTAATAATTAAAGATCAGGTTATATTGAACTTTTGCAACTTTTGCGAGCATAATCCCATTATATGATAGCTATTGATTAAATGAGGTGAACATGCATATTGATGAAGTCCCAGTTGGCTATTTTGATTGCCTCAGAGTGTCAAGCAGGTTGGAAATAAATGTTTACCCGCTACTTTCATAAAGTGTCACATTACTTATTGCACGAGATGTGCACTCCCCTGTGTGTCGGTGTCCTCAATGTTTAATTTCATTTGATTGAAATATGCCGGTGTGTCGTTTGAACTCATAGGGTTCTGCTCAAAGGGTTGATGCACAAAGCTTCTCCTACTATAGTGTAGAGATCACTCCGATCAAGTGTTATGTAAAACACACCTCTCATCCTTGGTTTATAATATTGAATTTACTTCACAATCAAGCAAGCAAGCTCTGTAAAGAAACCCTCCGGAACCTATTTTGTTTACTCTCTTGCAAACTTTTTTTCTTGGATAGACTCCTTTCGCGGGGGCGAATTATCAAACGGGCTTTCTATTTGCTGTTTAGCCAATGGCTATACTCGCACGCCATATGCCCGGCTGGGTTTGCGTGTCCTGTTAGTCAGTAAGCTCGGAGGGACCAAGGGAGGAAGTACCAAAGCCGCAGTTTAAGTCCCTGTCGAAATCGCACGGAGTCTCTCCCCAAAGCTTCGCCAGCACGACCCGGTTTTCCACCCTGAAACCAAACCCTGCGATCCGATGGATGAGCTTGTAACGGTAAGTGTTGTTTTTTATCTTGGGTAGTAAACATTCTGTAATAATAACCCGATGTGAAACCTCACCAATCCCCCTGGTTTTTGTTATTAAAAGGCGTGGTCGACTGACAGCGCAAGACTTGTCTGGAGTGGTAACAGTTAATGCTTGTGTAAGAACCTTTCAGTTCATGCGCCAACTTATTTTTTCCCTTTCGATCAAGTTTTGATTGACACTTTACAGTCAACTCTAATCTGTAAATAATAATTGAAATGTCTCGTAACCAAAAGCGTTTCTCGCGTTTCACAGCACTTGTATAGGAGTATTCATGTATACAGTCGTTTATAGTTTTGATATACTTTCTCACCGTTGGTGGCGCCATTTAACCAACGAGCAGGGGGCTTTCGACCCCCCCCCCCCCCCCCCCCCCCCCCCCCCCCCCTGGATCCGCGCCTGATTTCCTAGATGGATTCAACGTGCTTGAGTGTAACGAAGAGGAAATATAATAAAATATAAATAGAAAAGACCGAAAGAACACACAGAAGCGCATAGCATTGCAGTGTGTCCCTTTTAATATACCTGATTAAAATGCATGTAGGCCCTATTTCGTCCATAAAACATTGAACAAAATGTATAACCTGACACGCTGCTGTAACAACACCGTTCAAGTTTCACAACATAACTTTTGCAGTGAATTTTGCGCATCACATACAATTTGCCACAGCCGCCATCTTGATTTCAAACCCTGTTAAAATCTGGTTCTCACCATGTATGATGTGGCCGGACACAACCGGGAACGCACGCGGAAAGAACCTGGTAAAACGATTGTTTTTGACAACCTAGTTTTTCGCGGCTTTTTCGAGGGATCCACTTCCCTTTCGGTACGTAGTCTTATCTGCCTCGGTCCATATCTTCAAAGCCCAGACATGTTCAGCGTTACGGAAGGATGGGCATGACACGGTGGAGGTGTAGCGTGTGTTCTGTCTGCCAAGCTACGAGTATTATGTTCGGCGTCTAAGTTTAGACCACTTCGGGAAACGCAGTCAAGTTTCTCGCTGACGGGGATTCAGCTGATCACTAATTTAGTCGGTGACAAGTCTGAAAGGATTTCTTACAAATTCTTCTCAAATATTGGTGTAACCTCAAGTTAAAGGTAGTATACATCATTTTGTAAACATCAAAAAAAAAATATGGAATTCCATTGCTGCCATTTACGCGGCGCATTTGTGGCAGTGTTGCTTGGGTCCGCGGCCGTTTCCGCCGTCAACGGCGCATAGTCGCGTCGTGCCGTCGCATAGTCGCGTCGTGCCGTCGCATAGTCGCATTGTTGATTTCGGGGTCCTTAGCCGTTTACGCCGTAAACGGCGCATAGTCGCGTCGTGCCGTCGCATAGTCGCGTCGTGCCGTCGCATAGTCGCGTCGTGCCGTCGCATTGTCGCGTTTTGACTGAACTAACCAGTGTTTCGCCAGTAGGTGGCGCACAAGACCTCACAGCTGGAGGCGAATGTGGGCTCATATTTTACCGCAACGGACGCAGCTAACGTGTGCCACGGCGGTGCCAACTTAATGAAAAATGGAGAGTATTTTACACCAGCTTGATCTGGAGCATCTCATAGAGGCATTTGAAGAGAACGGGGTATGTTACTAATTTACTGTTTTCGTGTCGTTGAGGTGTACCTAGGCTGTCTTTGTTTAAAGAACATCAGTCAGAATGAGTAACTGTCAAACATGTTAAGACTAAGTTAAGTCTGCTTAAATCTGCAGCCTAGCGCCGTAGACAAGGCCTGGTAAAATTAAGTAGGCCTAAAATAGGGCCTCATTTTGGTACATGTACATGATGTAAACCTAGCTAAACAAAAACCTTGTTTCATTTAGACATAGGCTACCTCCCTGGGCTACCTAAACATTAACAAATGGGTCAATCATAATATTGTTTGGGTGTTTGTAGTTGTTTGGTTGCCGGTTCTTAATTTGTTTTTTTTAATAAGAAATATATGGGACAGATGTACTAGAACTGGAAGAAAATTTTTATGAATGAAGACGGTGATAGTTTGAGCTGTTTTCTAGCAAGAAAACAGAATATTCTGAATGGAAATTGTGTCAAATATTGGGAGTGCAAGTGAGCTCAGTCATTCACTTCCATCTATAACCACTTTAAGTAACCACAACATATATCAATCATTGCCATATCAAGAAACAATAAACCCTTTGAACATTCTTAATACACCATTGGATTCGATGACAAACTTACGACATTAGAAGAGTATGCACACTTGCATATGTGATATTGGTTATTATGGTTGTAAAATCCTATTCTTATAGCTAATAATGTTACATTGTTAGCAGTTCTAATTCCAGATCAGTTGCATTCATCAGTAACTGATACCCTGACAGGGACTCCCCAATTATTTCCTTATTGTTATTGTAATGAAAAATGTATTTTTCTTGTTATTATTTTCCTGATTATCTCTTAACTCATGAGAAATATTTAATATAAAATCAATTAATATTTGGACTGGTTGACAGTGCCATAGGTTTGTGTATAAATTACAAGGTTGGTTTTGCCTCCATACCCACAATGCATGTAGAATGTCGAAAAGGTTTATTCACTCATGACTGAATGGCCAAATTCTCTGTGACTTCAGATAAATGTTATTTACTGGCTCAGAATATTGTAGTAAAGGGCTTTAATCATTAACAGTTCCCCCCATTTTTTCAAGAAATGTTTATTTATTTTCTTTTTGAGGGGGTGAGTTAAGGTCATATTTGCATGTAAAAAGAAAAGTCCAAAGGTTAACAGAATTAAAGATCATTGTTTCATATTCAATGGTTGCATAAAGTCAAGAAATCTTTTCTTTTCATTTAATTTCTTTTTTTAGGTTGGACCTAGGGAAGCTGCTACCTTGACAGATGCAGAATTTAACACATTGGGTGTGACAAGAATCGGTGATCGAGCAAGAATTAGAGAAAAGTGTAGAAATTACATATCTGGTATGTTTTTGATGTTATATACGACAAATTGTTATGCTTATAGTGGTTCTGTGATAAGGAACTCGAGTATTAAACCAAATAGACAGTGTGAAAGGAACAAAACTATGATGGGATTTGACACCCTCCCCAAACCATGCAGACTGCTGTGTTACTTCGTGCAAAGAAATTAAATAATATAAAATATACTACATTAAATGTACAAAAAGATAATAAGATTTTACCTTATTTTGCACTATTTTCTGATTAGGCAAAGCAGCTGCCTCTCCTGTCGTGAAGAAACTCGGGGAAATGGTCAAGGGGAGACGCGGTGCCCAACCAGGTCCCAGCAGGAAGACATCAACAACCTTAAGAGTACACATTGGATGGAAGCAGAAGGCTAAATTTCAAAAAAGCCACAAGCAAGTCATCGCTGGTAAAGGCGGTAGAGGGTATGATATTGACTTGCCGCGAGATGCAGGAATCACTGATTTGAAGAAGGCAGTCATCGACCTCTTTTTCCCTCAAGGGAGAAATGAAGTTCAAAACCTCAACATTGCAGACTTAGTCGTACCTCTCGACATTCAGTGGACATTTGTTGCAGCCCAGTCTAAACTCAGGAGACCCTTTCACCATGGAAGGTTATTTTGAAGAAGTTAAGACTCACCCAGTCAGGATATATCTCGTTACCACAGATGAACAGGAGGTAAGTATGTGCACAGTCCAACTTCAGTTGAAGCATATTAACCTCACTATGAGTTTCATTGCTTAGTTATTTTAATCACTTGCTCATTGGGTTCAGTTATGTGCTAAACATTGTGAAGTGTTGTGTTGAAGTGAGGATCATAAGGGCATTCGTTATAGAAAGAGGCAGAAATGGATTATGATTTGCTGTTTTAAAAATGTATTTTAAAAAGTCTGAAAATTCTGGTTCCAGCATGGCATGCCAATAACTCTGTAACTGTTTTATCAAAAATCTATACCAGAATGAATAATGTCAGGTTTCATACGTTATCTTACAAAATTATGATTTTACAAAGTGCGTGACATTTTTTGTTGGCCAGAACATGTTTTGAAAAGTAAAATATTTTCCAAGAAAATCTTAATGTTTCCTGGTTCTTTTTATTTGATTGCAGAATGACTCGGACATAGATGAGGATGACAGCCTTCCAGCAGATGTTTTTCCAAGTGGAAATAACACTAATAGCAGCAGCAGCAGCAACAGGAGAAATGGCAGCCACAACAGCAATAGAAGCAACACCAATAACACCAACAATAGTAACATCGGTAGCAGCAGCAGCAACAACACAAGCAGCAATGGTGATAGGACACCATCCTCTTCAGGAATGGATATACAGGTAATGTAAATTTTGAATACAATTTTGGAAAGAAATGCATAGTGTATAAGTCTTATGTCTGTCGATTTAAATTGTCTTTGGCTTAACATTCAACCCACATTTAATGACTACTAATTGTAGGCCTAAATTGAGTATTGACTATGAATTTGTGAAAAATGTCAGCATGATGTACAGCATTAGTGTTTCCATTTTATGTTTATTGTGACATCTTTAAATTACCTTCAATGTGCCGTTTAATGCAAGATATGTATTACAATTATTTTGACATCTGTAAAAATGTATGTCCTTACCCATTGCATTTTGTTTAGCTAAACTTGAGTGTTATAACGTCAGTTCCTTTTCTGTCCTGTTTATACTTTTTGATTTCAAATTGTTTCTACAACTTTTTTCTTGTCAATCTCACAGACAGCCCCAAGAGAATGTATTATGCAGCCAGACACCCCAACCATAACTTTCCCAAGAAACACTCTGTTAAGGTTGTGCAGCTATTGATGAATAATGCCGTCTTGAATAATAGCTCCTTGTTTTTTGTTTCGTTGTTTGCATTTTTAAAATAATGTTCTTTGAAAGGAGTCAACCAAACTATGATTTCACTGATGAATTTGCTCTAGTCTTCTCACTAATATCGATTGTAAAACATTACAAACAAAAGCAAGCTGTAACTTTTAGTTGGGTGCAGAATGACTGTGAAAGTAGGAAAGTATAGAACCACACTATAACCGTGGGCAAAAAAATATTAAGCAATGTTGGTTGTAGAGACTGGTTAGGCAGCGGCATAGAATCAGCATAACAACAACATGTTGCAATTAGCATGAACTTATGAACAAAAATT
Organism: Hippasteria phrygiana; assembly: GCA_037893225.1. Classification (NCBI taxonomy): domain Eukaryota; kingdom Metazoa; phylum Echinodermata; class Asteroidea; order Valvatida; family Goniasteridae; genus Hippasteria; species Hippasteria phrygiana. The sequence goes on from JAZGUH010000159.1 coordinate 6,399, forward strand.
TATAAAATTAGGTCCCGATACTCTTCAGTTACTATTAGTTCACTGAAATAATGCGACACTGAAATATATAGTATGATGAGTTATTAAAAAAAAAAATAGAATGACTATTTCAGCATGTGTATAAAATAAGTTATGCATACATGTCTAGTACTCGAGCTCAAGTTTCAGGGTCTCTAATAAAGTAAAGTGAATTGAGAGCCTATAGAGCTATGTACTAGAGCGCTAACATTACATAACATTGTATCTGCACACATTTTTTAAAGCCGGGTGGGCGCAGAAATGTATTCACCCAATCACTTCAATGTACATGTATATATATCGCATAAAATATAAATCAAATCCAATTAATAAATGTTTCTCATGCAATCACTTCAATGTACTTGTATTATCTCATCATGTGAGGATCAAATGAATGCGATAAATGTTAAACTAGAAGATTAACAGTTTGTAAAATCTAGCAAAACCTCTAGCAGGAACTTCAAACTTGACGAACGAGGCCTTTGAAGCACGCCCTGCCTTAGTCCAGTGGCCGATACTCTATGTGGCCGTCTAACATAAATCTCCAAGCAGTTAGCATCACCCAAGCAGTTGACATCACCCAAGCAGTTTGCCATCTAAATCTAAATAACCCGCAATCTAATAATTCCATCTTCCTAAAATGATATGTCTCAACTGGACATTCTCAATTAACAGTTGTCAAATATGCAAATGTACGCCACGCCAAACTGCTTAAAAGGAATCACCCAATCTCAAAAATATAAATTCTTGCTCAATGAGTCGTAAAGATTCAAGCTTTGATCGGTCAAATTCAAGTTATTACTCGGCAATTTCAATCAATGCAATTCCATGAGGATGAGGATACAACCATAAATTTTCAAAACCGTAAATCAAACAAGTAATTCACTAGCAATCAATGTCTGTGAATACGTATGGCAGTAATAAATGTAATTATGCTTAGTTAGTTTCTTTCCAATCCGTCTCCGCCCGTTGCCTGCTCCAAACTTCTCCACACAGGAGGCCCATAACTGGCATAAAAAAGGTGGCAAAACTGGCACAAATGGTTCCACACAGGAACTGGGTGTGCATACAGACTAGCACTAGCTTCCCAAAGCTGACATCACGAAGCAAATAACCAAGTCAAAATAGCAACCAATACTAGGAACTCAGGCAACAGGTCCTACACCTCGGACGTCTGAAAGTGATCTGTCCTTTGGGGCCACACCCTATAGGCTACATATACCAACTAAGGAACAATTAAAAAACCAAACACTCCCTCTACGTTGACTTCAGTCCTATGTGCCTATGACAAAAGATCTCCTACTGGAAACTTTGCGCCAGATGGAAGAATGGAATGCTATTTTATATAGTCTATTGTGTAATTTCACCAGAGGGTTACATAATAACTAGGCTGTTGGTGAACAGACTAATTGTGCAAAAGTTTAAAAGAAAAGTTTCTGTACTAACAGAAAATAAAAGTAAATTCACAGAAAAAGGGACAGTAAAATTACTCATGACAACCACATATAATTCAATACACAGTATTTATAGTCATCCCTTACATCTGTGCTTTTCAGGACTTGGATCATGCAGCTTGCAGTAATGTGCATGAAACTATAGATCTCCTTGATGATACTGATGAGGACCTGGATCTGGAGGGCATGACTATGGCTGATGTTGAAGCTAGAAATCAACACTTGGAAACACAGTAAGTTACACAGTAATATAAAGACTGTATTCAGCTATGACCAATCATTGAAATAGAAAATTATTTTGTTGATACATATCAGGAACTGCCTGAATTTTGGTTATTGGCAAAGTGTACACAAAGGGTATAATGACATTTGGTTTGGACTTTAGAAGCTATATGTCTCCAGAGTGTGTGTCTGATGGGGACCAGGCACATACACACTCTGGATGTAGATCTTTATTTGGAGGTAGATCAGATTTCACCCCTTTGTGCAAACTGTACTGGAGCACGTTAAAGCAGGATCCCCCCAACAATTCCTGCAGTTACATCCTCAAGCCCATCAGCCATGTCCAGTGTCCTTTTAACAAATGTGTCTCCTGATTTTTTTCCAGAGCATCTGAAAGGTCATGTGCTGACATAATTGCATCATTAATGTCAGAAACAGCTGAAGGAGATCCTACCACCATTGTTGTACAGAGACGTCGGATCCTGAACTCGACAATGCGGGCGGTAAATTCCAGCAGCTTCAGTTTTTCCTCTCCATTGCAAGTTGTCTTTGCTGGTGAAGATGCAGAAGATGGAGGGGGACCTCGACGTGAATTTTTTCGGTAATTCACTTGATTTATAAAATATGCATATCATAAATTATAGCTAAAAAAGGAACCGTCTTTTTACTGTTGTTACACGGATTATTATTATTCATAAAAATAGAAATCCCATTTCACTTTTGACAGCCTTCTTTTGAAGGAGGTTGTAAACAGTTCAGGAATGTTCCAGGTTCGTGAAAATAAGGCCACCTTTACATATGACACCAATCATCTTGAACAAAGAGGATACAAGCTTGCGGGGCAGCTGATGTTGTGTAGTCTTACTCATGGTGGCCTAGGCATTGCTGCACTTTGCCCCTCCTTGTTTGCAGCAATGGTGGGAAAAGACGTGGACATGACAGATATTGACTGCTTAGCAGAGCAAACCACCCGTGTCAACTTAGAAAAGGTAGGATTTATTTTTACAGAAAAATCACATTCTGGGTGCTTATTTGAATGTTTTCTCGGGCCTGTATGCCGGTTATTTAGTTGGGTTGGGTCCCTCTAATTAGTTTGTGGAAAGAGCAGACATGATGTTTTCCTTTTCTTGGTATTTTACTTTTTGGGGATGCATAAGCACGAATTACTTGCCAAATGTGTGATGCTAGAAATTGAATTAGAGCTTACCAATGGTGTTGTTCTAGAATACATGTACATTGTAATGCTTGAGATAAATGCCCAAAATTACTCCTGTGTACCAGTCATTTTACTGTATTGTGGTTTGTACCGGACAGGTGTAGTTCTGACATTTTCATGTTACAGCAAAGTGTGTCATATGGCAATTTCTGTACACCCTCGTGAGAATACATTTTCACAACAGATGTGACACTCCGATATTGATCAGTTACAGAACGGTCCTTCACTAGATAAAAACTTGTTTAAAAGAAATAACAAATACTAAGGAATTGTTTTAGCTGTCATTTTTTTCAGGCAAGGTAGTTGCCGATAATAGTGTAGTGTTACAGTCCTTTCTTCTTGTTATGACTAATTTTCAGTTGATGAGCTGCACTGATGAAGCAGAATTCTCAGAAACAGTGGTTGATCTGGCTGATTGTATCTTGGCGCAAGGCGTCACTAAAATTCACAATGTGACTTTTGCGCAGAGGGACTCACTTGTGAATAGGCTATTCACCCACTGCATCTACCATCGGTAAGAACACATTTCAGTATAACTGTCACTTACATTGAAAAAGCCAATTACTCTGAATTATTCAGTGTTACCATTTTAATCAAATAGTTCCCTTTTGTTGCTTGCTTCCACCACTGAATGCTAAGAAAAAGGAAATATGAACATTAATACTTGGAAAGAGTAATATCCAGAAAATAAACAGCTTTTGTGATACATGTGCACACATCTGCACCATGATTATGTTTAGATAATTTGCCAAGCATTTATTGTTACAGTTATGGTATTTGTTCGTCAATAATAATTGATACTTCAAAACGACATGCTATTTTAAAGAACATTTTGACATCCTACTGTTCAAAAGTTTCATGTATTTTATTTGTCTTTCCTTTAATTACTTTGTTTACACAAGGGTTCATAGTGCAGTGAGACAATTCACAGAAGGTCCGGGGCCCTTATGGGAGCAGGTTACACAAAACCCAGCCGAGATGAAAGCCCTCTTCATCTATGATCCCCAGCCACTGGCAGTCAGTGATTTCCGCAAGCTGTATGACATTCTCCATTCACCCGAAGGATCAAACAACCGAGTGCTTGAGGAAGACACTGTCTATTCTTGGGAACTTTTTCTCCAAAAGTGTGCAGGTATTTGCAGTGTACATGTATATCAAGTGTTTTCATTAACGTAAATCATTAGGTTGCTTGCTTCCAGCACTAAATGCTCACAATTATCATCATCAGTATTATCAAATAGTTACTTTGTGTGAAGATCACAATAAAATCTGATGACGCATTAATCCCAAGAGATTATTACTTTGGACAAAAAATACCCAGGATTCATTCGACCAAAAGTCATGCCGAAAACTGCAAGTAATCCCATTTTAATTATTTCAACTTGGCATTAGAATGGCATTTTCAAGATGCCTAAAAATGTTTATTGTGCATTTTAAATATAGACAGCATGCACATCCAAGCTTGAATGTGCCTTGGTTAAGTGATGGCTAACATAGCAGAAAATAAATGGTCTGCGTTTGAATAAAGAGCTTATCTGCATTTATTTCCAATTCATATTTTGTTTATATCTAACTGGTTGGAACCCTGTCAACTGTGTATTAATCGATGGTCTAGATAGTGTTGTAGTTAAGAATACACATTCATAAATGCCTCAGCGAGTTTCACTATCCCTAGACCTTTATCATGGTACAGCCATCTTGTTTTTCTCCTATTAAAATCAATGCAACCAAACCGAGGCTGGAAGGAAAAATAGTCTAGGACCTTCATTACATAGTTGGAATCACTATTCATAATTGCTAATGCATATACAGGGGACAAGACAAAGATGGTGACAACATGATAAAGATCTATTGGTCGTGAGCCTGTCACGTGGGTGTGTTTAAACGGTTGTTGAAACACGACTGGAAGTTGTTTAAACAGGGCGCGTCATTATGTTCTCAGCCGATACGCAACAGGGAGAGCATAGTAGGTGCGCGCACAAGATGTACTGAACTTCATATTGTAAGACAACGGTAATGCACGCGTATAAAACGCTGCATCTCGTGCGTGTGCGTACGCCCACGCGACAGACATGCGCGGAGCGCCTTTACGTGCTCACAAGGCCGATACGTACGCATGTGTTTTGTATTGAGCAAATGGGAGAAAAAAGTTGGTTGAAAAAGTTTCGCAATTTGTCCTTTTTACGTGAGGTTTTTTCATTTTTCGTAAGAAGGCAATTTAGAATGCGGATACAAATGTGATGCCCCGGTCTTTACCTGTCAATAACCTCGAATGGTCGTGACCGTTGTTAATGTTAAATTAACAACGGTCACCGCCCCTCCTCGGTTATTATTGACGTGGTAAAGACCGGGTCATCACACTTTTATGCCCTTAGTAAAATGTAACGTTATATGATTTAAATCAAATCTGAGTAACATTACTGTAAGCTCCGATCTTATGATTTTAAGAAATGAACAGCAGTACGGTCGGGGTGCTTGTGAAAACAGGTAGGCCTATACTAGGCCTATGCTAAAATGAGACAAAAATAAGATGAGACCTTTGCCAAATATTTGTGTATTTTTAGCAAACAAATTCAGAAAAAGCTGTTCATTTCTTAATTAGTACATGTAGGCCTACTTGGAATTGATTCCAATCACCACCTCAAAAAGAGCTCGACTACAACACTGGCTATAGACACGTGAAGCTGTTGTAAAATGGTAAATAATAAAAGGTACTCCCAAACAGTATTGGCTCCGTGCAAAGTACCCCCGCAACGGAAAGAAAGGGAAAGTTGGGAAGTCACTCGACGCCATCTTGCCTGACTTTAAGGTTGCAGACCAGTAATTCGGCCCCAAATTGCCTACGCTGGCCAAATCACGATTTCAGACCCCATCAAATTATCTGCTTTTAGAGCATTTTGTGGGCCCTGAAATGTAGGGTTTGTAAAAGAGAATGAAGCCGTGCACAGTACAGCACTGCCAGCTTGTATTACTGTGAAATTCGGATGAAATCGGGCCCTACATGTGCTCCATTTTGCAATGGAGCGTAGGCAACAGCTGCCGATGGGCTACAGGACTACTTTTAGGGGGGATCATCTTTGGATGGAAATTTCTCCCAAAAGTCATTGGTTAATCGCAACAAAATTGAACAGAAACTGAAAAATTATGAAATAAGCTTTAATTTGGTGTGTTTCTCAAACACATTGGTTAATCCGAAGTATTTTTCCTGAATTTTGGAAGTTGGCGAATTTATCAGTTGTATTTATGGAGATTGATTTACTGGTTTGCAACCTTTGTGTTGTGGAGTGTCCGATTGCCACCTCTATTATTCGGAATCAGATCTACAGCTATTACTCATTGCATTGTAGTAAATGTTATAATTTAAATTGAGGAATGTTTCATTAAACAAAAAATTTGAATTGTTACATCTCACTATTTAATGTACAAAATACACTGTACATACAATTTTAATGCGTTTGGTTTGAAACTTTTTGGGGGGCGGGGGATGTGGGTTGGCGGGATGTTGGGTGGCGGGATGTGGGGTTTGGGGATGTGTATGGAGGACGAAAAGTGGCCATCTGCTTGTCTACTATCTGAATAGCAGAAAAGCAGATTAAAGTTTTTGTAAAATGAATTTTTCGATTTTTCTACTTTTCTTCTACCAGAAAAGCAGATTTTACTTTTCCTTTTTTGCTAACGGACGACAAGTGGCAATCTGTTTTTCTTGTGCTCGAGTAGCAGAAAATCAGATTGAACGTTTTCGACTTTTCCATGCAGTGTCTCCTTTTCTGCAGATTTTGCTCAGGTGGCCGAAAAGTGGCCATTTGCTTTTCTGCTTTCAAAGGACCATGAACGTTTTGGTTGCGAACATAGTGGATTCAAGACGTCGAAACATAATTACTTATGCATGTCCACTCTGTTATATTTATAATGGACGATTCCGATGTTTCCCCAGAAGTCTATTGGATGGTAGCCGTGAAACCCCGCTGGTTTATTTAGGCTTTGCATATAGGATTTGCAGCTGGACGGCATCTCAAAGGAAACCCACAAATAGACTTTCGGGGAAACATTGGAATCTTTCTTTTCAGGGAAACATCGGAATCTTTCATTTCAGGGAAACATCGGAATCTTTCATTACAATCTATAGGGTAGACCTTATTGTGTTCGGTCTTCTTTTATTTTTAACCACTAGAAAGCACAAAATTAATGGTCGTAACTCGTAACCAAAACATTCACGGTCTGCTGAAAGCAGAAAAGCAAATGGCAATTTTTCGGCCGCCTCAGTAAAATCTGCTTTTTCGGTATCCAAAAAAACGAAAAGTAGAATGCACAATACGTTGTCAAAACGTTCGATACACTTTTCTGCTTTTCTGAAAGGAGAAAAGCAGATGGCCACTTTTCGTCTGCCTTTAAAAGGAGGAAAAGTAAAATCTGCTTTTCAGGTAGCAGAAAAGTAGAAAAGTAGAAAAAGTCATTTTTAAATCTGCTTTTATGCTTTTCTGATAGCAGAAAGCAGATGGCCACTTTTCGTCCTCCATAGTATGTGGGGGTGTGTGGGGTGAGGTGGGGGTGGGGTGCATGTGGGGTGGGGTGAGGTGTATTTATGTATGGTGCAAGGTAATTGGGTGACCTATTGGTATTGGCATATAAAAAGCGGACACTCCACCATGATACCCTTTTACCTTACCCAATCTGACGCCAAATATTTCAGATTTGTTATTTTGTTATATTACAATGGATAGAATGAGATTCGGGTGGAGACGGGATGGGATTAATATTGGTTGTAGTGAGGGTGGAGGTGGTGTGGGGCCTCCCCTCCCGCCTTTAGCAGCGAGCCATGGCGGCTTTGCCGATCTAGTTATACGGTAAAACCTCTAGAAATATTGGTAGTCGCAAGATCATGAAAGTAAAATTTTAATTCTTAATCACAATTCTTTTGTCGTCATACAATCCACAAGGGAAACTGACTAGGTACATTTTTAATACATTTTCAAAGTGAACAAAGAAAATGACATTAGCGGGATTCGAACCTGCAACCTTAGGAATACCGTACCGGCGCTCTACCAACTGAGCTATCTTGCCTTATGATGTTGGGCGGTCTCCCAAATTGTCAGTATCTTTGTTCGGGTGGGCGCTAGTCAGAAATCATAAACCCAGAATGGCGTGTAGCCAGGGATCACACCCAATTTTACGATACAACCTGGGAAGCGACATTGTGGGGATCACTCAATGAGGATACGACTTTTTAACAATCCACGAGGGAAACTGACTAGGTAAATTTGAAATACATTTTCTTTGTTCACTTTGGCCACAATAGATTATCATGATGAAGCTTCATCAAAATATTAGATCACCTTAGAACCTATTCCCAAATTGTGATATTTTTCCTTTCTACTACAGATATCAACACAGACGTATCTCTGGAGGATATATTGGAGTTCTGGACAGCAGCCAGGAAAGTTCCCCCATGTGGTTTTGAGAACAAGCCGAGCATTGAATTTTATCCCAAAGTGTCTGGGATTCGTCGATTTCCCTCAAGCTGTACATGTGTGCCGACCATGTGGTTGCCACGAGGCATTGAAGATCCTGATGAGTTTCATGATCTAATGACATGTGCGATTAAGTGAAGTCATGGTTTAAAAAAAAAGTTTAGATCTATTCAGTAGAATTAACGGTTCATGTTTCAAGGGGTGGAAACAATTTAGTAAGTTTTATTACAACTCTTAAACGAAACTGTAATGAAAGCATCTTTTTGGGCTCACTATCAAACCATGCAAAAATCCTACACGACTTGTACAGATTTTCGGATCGTGGCCAAGTGCTAATTAAGGTCAACACAACTGCATAGTTTCAATTCCCAAGGTTTTTGGACATTAATTTGTTTCTGCCTGCTTATTCTAATTCAGAACAAAACCATCGGAACAGTTCTATACCATCCTCCACAGATGAAGGCATTTCTTTATTATGTCCAGCCATTAGGTTACGACACACCTCCTCCATTTCAGCTAAACACCCTGTCGCTCTTGGACGAGTAGTAAACTCTCGCTTGACGTCATCGATGTCTGTCAGTGGTACTTGAGTACAATAATTGTGGGTATCTGCAAGCGAAACAAGTTTTTGGTTAGAAAAATACTATTAGTAAGTGCTCGTTACATGGCTGCTTGTTCTCTAAGAAAGGTCAAAACAGTTATATTTATAGAGAGCGGCAATTCATTTTAACCATGTATGTCACAACCCCATTAAATTCATGTTCTTGATCTGTTCTGAAAACATGTATCTTATTTATGTCAAAACTAACTGTTAATTCCTGCACGATTTCTTTAAGAAAAAGATTAGCCACAGTCATCAATAATTATAGATCAAAATGTATTTACACACCCTATAGAAATCGTTATAGACCTCAGTAATGATATGACGGTACAGTATGTTTATCAAGTTGCATGGACAAATTTTGGGTGCAGGGGTCTTTCCAGACTACACATTCATTTCATACAGACTCTGCAAAATGAAGGGGAAGAAATTCCCCAATGTTATTATTTTACTCGAACTACACTATATAGCTGGCTGTGTCACTCAGTTGTAAGTCATTGAATGAAGACGACTTATGTATTAACGACAAATTCTCAAAATTGATTCCGTATATGCAACACAAACATATACAATGACCTTATCAATACCGCAGTAGTCTATTTGACAAAGAAACGAGGAAAACCCTATCAAAAATACATACCGTACAGCTGTGGAAGGAAATACATGATATCTGGTTTGCCAGGCAATGCCGAGACATGAAGAGATGTTCTTGGTCTGTGTTGGTTCCATTCAATTTTGACATCGTCAAGTTCAGCCTGAATCATTGATGTGAAGCAAAACTGTAGGCATTCTCTGCAAGTCAGATATTTCAATTAGCCTTTAAGAAGTATGGTGGACACAATAGGAGGGCGCTATTTGATTTGGGTAAACTCTGTGTAGTATTTACTCAATTTCATACTTAATTGGGAGCTTGTTAATGTTTCTAATAAGAAATAAATAAAACGTTTATGAGGTTCATGATTTTAAAATCTTTGGAGTCTTTCTTGACCACTTACATTTGCAAAGGCGATGTACAATCCAGCACACCCTCACTCACCAACTGATGTAATCTGTCGACCCAGAAGTTAGACATCATGTTGAAGAGAGTTGTTACAACTGATAATGTAGTAACCGACGGATAATGTATCACCAACCGATAATGTATCACAAATTGACTAATAGTGTAGTAGAATTTCTATCCGATAATGTATCACGTGTCGACGGATAATGTAGTAGGAAAAAAACTCTAACTGATAACGTATCATCACAGAACGGATACTGTATCAACCGATAACGTATCAAGAAATCAACCAATAGTGTATCAGTGTGGGGAAAAAGGTATAAATAACTTGTTCATCCAGTGATCGTACAATACTCTCCGCGGCTTTTCTTCAAAACGGTTTATGGTATAAAGTTGTAACCTTGATTTAGCAATCAACCCATTCAAAGGTGTACATTTATCTATGGCGCCATGATGACGTCATCGGTTATCAAATACAACCGATTTCTGCTCAAATTCCAAATAATTACTTTTAACAAAAACTGTTCAAATGAATGGTGTGTTTTCAATCTTCATGATTAGTAAGACATTGCCTTGGGCAATATTTTTGCTCCCCGGGGACGATGCTGTTTGACCGTTTTTCCGGTGTTACCGGAAGTTTAATGAATTTAATATAACTTAAAAACGGAAGCATTTCACTACACACAAGCAAATTGTTAAAGTATTAATTACGTTTATGCAACATTGCTAGAGGGACCATTAGATTTGATACGCGTGCGGGATGCGTATGCAGCTCGGACAAATTTGCCTTTTAAACCCCCACATTGAGTTACAATTTCATCAGTCTTGCATTATGCATTTCAACATTTTGATTTAATAAGTAAATTTCCGATAGTGTACCAGATGAAATAACAATGCAAAATGGTGATTTGATAGGCGACTTTTTCCGAGCTGCATACGCATCCCGCACGCGTATCAAATCTAATGGTCCCTAATGTAACGTGACTTTGGGCGTGATCCCTGGCCACATGGCAATTACGGGTTTATGGCTTCTGACCATAGCGCCCAACAAACAAAAATATTGACTAATTTTGGGTAAGCGCCAACATAGGGCTGGTAGAGCACCGGAACGGCAGTCCGGAGGTCGCAGGTTCAAGCACCGTTCCAGTAAAAAAAAATTATAATTTTTTTAAATAGTATATTCACTGCACCTAGTCAGTTCATTTGAAATGTTATGTTATAAAAATGTACAATGACGTCATTCCCCAAAAGGGCGCCCTCTATCGAGACAACAAACAGGTTTTTCTTTTTTAAAGCGTGAAGAATTTGCTAAAGTGCTCCTATATGTTCACTGGACAGTAACCGCAAATGACTTGGCAAGGTTTCATAATCATGACGTCATCAGACCGAAAATTATAGTGGGCAGAATTTTTAAATGCTCGTTTTTAATGAGTTGATCGCGTGTTTTATGAAAATATGTTGTTTAAACCTTGCCCCATAACTATGTTCGTAGCCAAAAGAGTGATAGCCGGTGCAATGTTAAGTGTTTGCTTCCAAGTGCGGTGACTTCATCAAACTGGAAGTTACGCGTTATTCATACTTACGCGTACAATTTCCATATTTTTACAAGGTTTTTGTACTTTACGAAAATCCAATAGTGCCATGAAGTATACATTTTCAAAACGTGAAGTATACTTAAAGTATACTTTTTCTAAATTGTTTTTACTAGATATTATTTATTAAAAAAATAAAATCGTTTTTACGAGATGTTTTTTTTCAAGTTAGTTTTTACGAAATATATTTTTCCAAGTTCGTTTTCACGAGATATATTTTTTCCAAAGCGTAATGTCCAAAAAACAATCACGGAATTGATGTTTTCATGGACAATCGAAATGCATCGTCTGGGTACAATAAATTCAGTACACATTTTATGAACACGTACATGAACAAGTAAATTCCGGTTTTATGACGTCATCGGTCAAGGGAAGGTAAATGCCGACTATTCAGAGGATACATGTTCATCCAGATTCATTTAGTACAAAAACCTTGTAAAAATATGTGTACTCCATATCTTGAGGACAGTCTTTTACCCATAGCTCTACATCCAAGGTTTGTACCACTGCCTTGTAATTCAGACTAAAAAATATATACATCAAAGTATTATCTCATTGATAACTATCTGCATATTTGGTACCATGTTTAAGGAGAGTAATGGAGCACAAGTCAAATTTGGGAGTTTCCAGCTGTGGCCATTGGTAACAAAAGTTATTCATCGAAATATATTTTATAACGGACATGTTTCACAGATTCCTGCCCTGGTTCTTGGACCGATAAAAGGTCATAATATAATTTGACCCTAAGTCTCAGACAATCAGACACAATGCAGTGATACCAGTTCTCACCACTGTTCAATTTAATCAATTTGCAAAGCAAAATCTTACCTCTAAATTAAGGAGAAACTGAGTAAGTGTCCTGTCATCAGGCATGTTTCTGCGTAGATTTAACTTTCGCAGAATGCGATGCAAGGTTCTTAGGCTAAAAACGAAAGGTACATTATAAACAATGTTTACAAACTTACTGGTTTACCATGCAATGATGAATTATCTTAGGAAAAGCCGATTGGTGCCACTGGGGTTAAGCATGAATGATTCTCTGAAATTGGGCGAAGGGGATGGGATTGGGTGAACTTTATTTTCTGGTAGCTGTAGGATAATTAATTGCCACTGAGCTGTCAGATAAAATATTCACTCACCCAACGTTAGATGGTAGAAATATGTTCATCCTTAACTCCAGTGGCATCAACATGCTTCCGTAATATCTCTCCAGAAGTTTTTCTGGAAAGATGGTACTTAATTAATACCCCCAACCAAAATCAGTCAGGAACAGCAAATCTTGGCAAATAGCTATCTATCTGTGAGAATTGTAGGCCTATAAACACTTTGCACAACCTTTAAATTTAAGAGTTTTGTTGGGAAATTTCCTTGAAATATAGGGGAAGAAAATTTGTGTTTTGGGTGTTAGATGTTCTTGGCACAGTGCACAGTGCATGTTGATTTCTACCGCATTTTTTACAGATTTTGCCGACATAAATCTTGAAATAACTGTTTGTGCAACATGTTTAGACAGTTGTTATCAAGAAGGGTTGGTTGGTTATTTTGTAAGATTTTGCTATTCCTGACTGATTTTGCTAGGGCGGTAGTAAAGTAAAATCTTTCCGTTTTTTTCTCGTGAATGATTCCATGTGTTCTTGATATATCGATACAGAACACCTTTTATTTCAAAAATTCTTTAAAAGAAAATTAAAAAATTACCTGCAACGGGTACCATGTTGAATCTCCAAAATGCCACAAATTTTACGATAGGTGTAACCTGCCGCAAAATAATGGCAGATCAGTTCATCTCCTGACAATTACATGTAAGTGAATACTTCAAGCAGTTATATGCAATTGCAACAGTGCAATAACGTGAGGTCCGGGGGAAAAACGGTTGTGAACTTGAAATATCGTCCAACACGCTAACATGAAATTAAAATCTGAACATAGAACTTAATGAACATAGGCCTATTTTGATAGTTGTTGGCAAACTTTCAGCGTTCTGTCTAAAGTAATGCTGATAAATGGAGCCATGCAGAAAAAAAATCCGGAACTAAGAAAACGACTATACTAGCACTGTTAAAAGGATACTGTCCAATTGGCAACGCAAAAAAGGATTCAGTAATGTATAATCTGAAGTTGTATCCATCTTCACTGACGCTGGAAAGAAAATAAGTCTGGTACCCGGTCCATTTTATATGAAAATGAGAATTTGTGCCATCTTTTCCAAAAAGGGAGGGTTGGGTACCAAGCTGCAACGCCATCCAGACAGCGCCACCTACTGGCAAAACACTGGTTAGTTCAGTCAAAACGCGACGACGCGACAATGCGACGGCACGAAGCGACGGCACGACGCGACTATGCGACGGCACGACGCGACTATGCGACGGCACGACGCGACTATGCGCCGTTGACGGCGGAAACGGCTGCGGACCCAAGCAACACTGCCACAAATGCGCCGCGTAAATGGCAGCAATGCAATTCTATACACTATACACCGCGTTCGATTACTTACCCCGCGCTTACTCGTGCAAGCGCGAGCCCGTTCGATTTAGCTCTCACGTGACTTGTCGCGCTTACTCGAGCCTGGCTCTACTAACCGACTCGCCGAGCGGGTTAGTAGGGTAAGTATCCCATAAGGCCATGCTAAAAACATGGCTGCCACGTCCGACGATGCGCCAGCGGTTGGAAATTAATTTAAAACAGCGACAAATACGGACATTCGAAGGTAAACAATAACGTAGGCCAACATGTCACAATTTGGTACAGTAATTTTTCAGTATAGACCTAGGCCTACTGATTTTGTATGGGCAGTGCAGGGACTCCTGTGAAATTGTTTGAGAAATCTAAGAAATCTAAATCTTACATCTTTTATTCAATTAAACGACTGGTTTACACTCTAAAATTGAGGCCTGGAACAAAGCATCAACTTTAAGACCTTCATTATGAAACCTTTTGACCCCGTCAAAATACTTTTTTTAATGCAAGTCGCCCGTCACAAGACAAATATGACCGGCATAATACTGTGAATGATGCACTGCCATCAACTATATACATGTACAATTAAATATGCAAGTACAGTTTCAGCCATATGCACTAAAAATATGACAACTACAATGCTCTTTGAAGGTAGTGAAATTTTTGCTGGTTATGCCAACAACTTGTTCCTTTCTTAGCCTGCCCATGTACTCGGCTCCAGTTCAGGAAAATTTACTTTTTCCATGTCCTGCCCTAAGCAGCATTGTGAAGCACATTTAAGATCTACACACTCCCCAATATTTTTCAAATGTTAGTGCTAGTCTTTACTGTAGATCTGTCATTCAGTTGAAATACTGTTTATAGAGGTTGCTGTGCTAGCTTCACTAAATTTGCTCAGTTTGTTTCTATGTTGACGTCTAAATCATTAAAATGCATATAAGTTCATGCCTACATGGCTATAACACGTTTAACACTTGTTTTTCAAGTTGTCTTCTTCTTTGTTGTAAATAATTGGGGATTTGGTTCATGTACACAGAATGTATATTGCTTTTTTGTACTTCTTTAGGAAAAAATGGTCTTGGAACACGGTACTTGACCGTAAGTAAATCGGCCTCCTCAACCATCACCACAAGTCTTCGTGATCATGGAGAGGAGGGCTAAGCAACCATCCCACTTATTAAAGCACTTGATGTATGTTTCAAGTCCTACTTTGTGTGTAGTCCACAGTATCAGGATATTGCGATGGGCATGGGAGTTCTTAGAATCAGTAGTGTATGACTTCAGCTCCAGCAAAATGTACGCCCATCATAATTGTTTCAGGTAATCTAAAGTTTAATTAATGACCATAAAATGTTGTAATAAAAACAGTACAAATATGTAAAAAAATAATAATAAATAAATAAACATGAAGTTTGTTAGTCTTTTCATTTTTTTCCGACCTGAAAAATGAAAATTCAACAGTGATCAGAACAGTACAGTACAAGGCAATCTTTATGATTGCCAAGTTCGAAAACATTTCAGTGTAATACTGAATTTTAAGCAGACTGCATTATTATTTTCCAGAAGTTTTTACGAATCTTCGAATGGTAGTTTGTTGAAGCCAGACAAAAGTTCACATCAAAGTAAAAAATAATGTTTTCTTGAACAAAACTACAAAGACCATATTTCAAATGACCACTGACTTTTCTTACAACCCCCCAAAAGAGTCAAAATCTTTTGTCTGACATTTGATGCTAATTAAACCTCACTCATAATAAGTAACTGTGTGGTTGCATTTGTTTGCTAAGTATTTTATCCATAAACTAAAAAACAAACCTGATAATGTATCTTTTGAGAAAGAAAAACTAGCTTAAAAAGATTAGATTTTCTGTAGTTTTCAGCTTTAACTCTTTTAATCTAAATAATGAGATACATGCAAGTTTTGATGACAAGTCTAGAGCTTTATCCTAAAAGACTGACTTCTTTTTGTGTCACACATATATATAACCGTTGAACTTTGTGTTTTGCTGTTATTGTTGCAAATGAACACTGAATTATGGACAAACAATACTTCTGAAGTATATTGTAACAAAAAATATTGAATAAAATTGGACAATGATTACTTGGAAATTGTAATAAGTGATTGAGAATAAATGTACAGTTATGTTTTGCATTAAATGTTCTTGTTTATGTGTTGATTTATTTCACTTATGATAAACCTATTTAACCTTTTATTAATAAATACCAAATTACCTGAAGATTTAGTAAACTTTTGACATGGGTAAAACGGTAAAAAAAACACCTTAAAATAAAGTTCATTCTACATAGAAACGATGTATTTTTTAACTTCCGAATTTGGTAAAATGTTACCAAATTGTTTTTACCGAGATAGGCAAATGTTTGTACCAATTTTTAAAGTAAACATTTTCCAAACTTTTATGAAAAACCTTACCCACACCTGTTGTGTAAAGTTTTATCTAACTATTAGCAGGTTCGTATGGCACAGTGCAATTATGTAAAATTGTACACAACCTGCATTTTTTTATGTGAGTGTCGCCTTATTTAAAACCAATCCACTTTAAAATGGGGCTCCGATTCTGTCTGTCCGTCCGTCATGGACACTCCGCCTAACAAGGCAGATTCATGAAAATGTTAAGTTGCTTCAATTCATTTAAATATATCACTGGAAAGAGTAAAATATTGAAATAAATTGAGGGGTCAATGGTCATGATAGGTTAGCCCTATGCAAAGCTATGGATTTTTGATAACAATTTTGGTCATTTTGGAGGACAATTTTAGTTCAAATGTTGTGACCATATTGCTAAATTGCTAAATTCTTTAATTGAAAATTTGAGCCTCAATCATTTCTTATCAATTTGTTATCAAAATAAAAATAATTCTATGAGTCATTTAAAATAGTAACAATTAACAAACGCCAATTATTTTTCAATGATAAATGATCAAAAAAATACAAAAATTATAAGCTGGTCACAGCGCTGACAGAAAATTGGGCATCGCAAATAGCGCCACCAGGCCTACAGAGATGTTGTCACGAGCCGCGTTGACGTCACTCGAGTGACCCGAGATCGTTCGTTTACTCTAACATACTGCGCATGTGCAACTTTCCCCGATTTGGAGGCGCGAGTAAGCTCGGGTTAGTAATCGAAAACGCTGTGGTCGCGCAAGGCATGGTGGGAAAACAAGGCGCCGCACGACCGTACCCATGGTAACGAGGTTGTGTGTGACGTGTTGAACTAATTTCGCGCGTACACAGACTAGACCATTATTGCGCGGGGGTGCCTAGATATATATACGCGGCAAAAATATGCATGCGCCTCGGTACCGGTGGACGTGGCTGGGCTACGTCATGAAAAATATCGACTTTGGTAGCTATACAGGAATTCGCCGACGCCATTTTTACAGTGGTGCTGCGCTCGCGTGCTGATTGCGCGCGTTCTTTAATTTCAGTCGCGCGCGCATTTTGGCAAGTTGTAAACACCCTGTTGGTCGAAGCTGCATCGAGCGCGTGCGTAAAATATGCACGCGAGCGTCATGCCACCGCAGTAAATGCTTCTAATTTTGGTCGCCGGATTAGGTGGGTTGCAATCTACGTCACATCTCCCACACTCCTTTGCGGTCAGCCATCTTTGGTGGCACCCTTTTGGAAGGCACTGTTTCAGAACAACCAAAATGACATCGTCATGCGTTATGAATATTTGATTAAATCTTGAATATTCATTTATAACATGGATCCGCCCATACTGGTTTTTGGCGCGCGCGCTGGTATTTAGTTTAAAATCACACTTTCTTGACCATAATGTGTAATTATTCAAACAATTTTACATAAAAATATGGATTCTTTGCAAACATAGGTGAAAACTTGTAATAAATACTCCTATTTTTATTCAAATATTGTAATTGTGTTTATTGGGAGGGGGCGTAATCATACATGCAGACTATGTGTTACGATTTTTAGTCAATGTGATGGAACTTTTGTTTCAGGGCCTTGGTTAACCGATTGTTCATTTTGGTTGAACTTTTTGCTCTTTACAAGATGAAGTGCTTTTTAAATTTTGAGAATAGCAAGAAAGAAAGAACCGGTGTGTGCAGGCAAAATTCAAAGAGTGATCAGTTTATCTAATTTTTTTGATCATCTCAGGAAATAGCCGCAGTGAGTCAAAGTTCGTTTAGGGGGTAGGGAAGGTGGGGGTTGTTAAAGCATGGAGGTAAGGCATCAACAAAATCTCTCTTTCCATTCTTTTTTTATTTGTGTTAAAGGTTGGATGAAGAAAGATTCTGTTGAGCAAGGTCTCATTATCGGTTTTTACGTAAGTGACTGGTCTTGCAGAAATTGTTTTTGTATATTTACGAATAGGTTGGTGGGTATGCCAGCCGTGTGGATGTGTGACTGACCCACCCAAAGCGTAATTTCTTTCTTTCTTTAAAAAAAAAAATGGAATACGCTTCGAGGGAGTCAGTTTTAGCCACTATTTCTGCAAGATGACAGTCACGGTATGTGCTGGCTACGTTAGAAGAATAATCAGTGGATTCTTTGATGGATCATTCCAAGAAGTAGCCGCAGCGAGTCCGAACTTATCTGGGGGGGGGGGGGGGGGGGGGGGGGAGGATTTGTAAAGGCATCAACAAAATCTCCTGATAATTGCTCTTTGAGATCTGCCAGAGTACGTGGAGTTTCTGGTTAGTGTGGCATTCGTGTTGCGACTTCTTATATAGTGTAACGTCAGGACCTTGTGGTATTTATCGTGCATGCGCACTGTGTTATACGGTCACGGACACTACACACAGAAGATATGTGACTGTGTGGGTGGGTGGGTGGGGGGGGGGGGGGTGGGTGGGGAGGTGGGGGGGGGGGGGGGAAGATACAGGATATGTGTATACATCAGCAACGTTGGTGTGGCTATAGATTTCAATAGCCATCAGAGCATGTATTATTTTACATGTAGGTCATGTACATGTATTATTGATATACCGTAGGTGTCGAGTCAGGAGTCGCCGTTCTTTTTGTTAGGTTGTTTTCATAGGTTGTTTTAATCCTATGTATACAAGGAAGCTAGATCCTGACTGACACTTTTTTTGTTGTGGAGTGGGAAAGAAAGTGGAAAAGGGACTATAGGTTAAGCTTTTAGCTATCATAGATGCTCTCTGATTGATAATTGGACAGGTATACCATGTATGTGTTTAGGCCTCAGAAAAAAGAGTGTCAGTTTTCAAGTTTTGCAGGAAACCAAGGGAGAGTTAGGGCGGGTGGAAGGAAAGTGAAAATAGGATGAGAAAAGATTAAAGAATGAGAATTTATAGATTATACTTGGTTACGGCATGACATTTCTGATCTCTTCTTTGAGGTTTTGGTGGCTCTGAACAGAGCCATATCATACATGTGTTTAGGCCTCAAAAAGAAGAGTGTCAGTTGTCAAATTCTGCAGCAAACCTAGGGAGAGTTAGGGCGGGTGGAAAGAAAGTGAAAATAGGATGGGAGAAGATTAAGGAATAAGAATTTATAGATTATATTTGGTTACGGCATGACATTTGTGATTTCTTCTTTGAGGTTTTGGTGGCTCTGAAAAGAGCCATATCATACATGTGTTTTAGGCCTCAAAAAGAAGAGTGTCAGTTGTCAAATTCTGCAGGAAACCAAGTGAGAGTTAAGGCGGGTGGAGAGAAAGTGAAGACAGGATAGGAACAGGATTAAAGAATGAAATTTATAGGTTTTATTTGGTTACGGCATGAAATTTCTGAACTCTTTTTTGAGGATATGGTGGCTCTGAAAAGAGCCGTTTGTTTTGTAGTACGCCGGAACTACCTGCGCCACCCGCTCCGTGACTTGGGGACTAGGCCTGCTTTTTGCTCTGCAGCGTCAGCGATGATATGTAGCACTCGCTGGGCCCTTCGTTTCTCCATCCCGTCCTGAATTTTGGTGTCTATCATCAAGCTTACACCCGCCGTTTTTGCCTGCGATAGTTGATACTCATACGTGGCGAGCTTCGACTGGTATTGTCTAAGAGTAAGACGGCCCAATTCCAGAGTGCACTCCGCCAATGTTTTGTTCCACGAGATGATCATCTCGGGAGGGCAGGAGGTACCCAGAGGAAGGGTGGGGATATTGTTCTTTACTCTGAAACAGTCGGGGGCTTCGCCACGGGTGAGGCTCTCTTCTAGTGAGACTGCCTGCCGCCGGACCCGATTTCTCAGGCCGGCTAAGCGGACAATCTCTACCTTAGCGCGGTGGACAACGTTTTTGGCGACAGGTGTAAGCTTAATAAGCCCGTTTTGGTTTCTTCGACGGGGTGGAGGGAGGGGAGGGTTGCCGTTGAGCTGACGGGAGTTCGTCGTCGCTGTCGCTGAAGAGCATCAGGTTCTCACCGACCGCATGTTCTCTTGAGCCGGGAGTGGGCGGGCAGATTAGTTCTAGCAACTCTTCTTGGCTGTCCATTCTTATCATCAGGAGCTTGTTCTGGGATATGGAGCTCAGCTACTCAGGCTATCGTATTTGTACCCGTTTTCTGGTTGTTTGTTTTTTGGCAAAACATGTTCGGTGTACGATACGCACAGAGTATTGCACTCGGTTGATGAATAATCATGGTGTGCAAGGCCGTTAGACTTGTATCGGTCCCAGTCTACATTTGACTCAATTACGTAGTGATAATTCGTGTGTGTCAACATGGATCATTTGGAGCCGGGGATGGTCGACTCCAAAGATACAAATGCACGCCCCCTCGACCGCCGACTGGGTGGTCGGGGTAGGTTATCATTGTGTTTATTGGGAGGGGGCGTAATCATACATGCAGACTATGTGTTACGATTTTTAGTCAATGTGATGGAACTTTTGTTTCAGGGCCTTGGTTAACCGATTGTTCATTTTGGTTGAACTTTTTGCTCTTTACAAGATGAAGTGCTTTTTAAATTTTGAGAATAGCAAGAAAGAAAGAACCGGTGTGTGCAGGCAAAATTCAAAGAGTGATCAGTTTATCTTATTTTTTTGATCATCTCAGGAAATAGCCGCAGTGAGTCAAAGTTCGTTTAGGGGGTAGGGAAGGTGGGGGTTGTTAAAGCATGGAGGTAAGGCATCAACAAAATCTCTCTTTCCATTCTTTTTTTATTTGTGTTAAAGGTTGGATGAAGAAAGATTCTGTTGAGCAAGGTCTCATTATCGGTGTTTACGTAAGTGACTGGTCTTGCAGAAATTGTTTTTGTATATTTACGAATAGGTTGGTGGGTATGCCAGCCGTGTGGATGTGTGACTGACCCACCCAAAGCGTAATTTCTTTCTTTCTTTTTAAAAAAAAATGGAATACGCTTCGAGGGAGTCAGTTTTAGCCACTATTTCTGCAAGATGACAGTCACGGTATGTGCTGGCTACGTTAGAAGAATAATCAGTGGATTCTTTGATGGATCATTCCAAGAAGTAGCCGCAGCGAGTCCGAACTTATCTGGGGGAGGGGGGGGGGGGGGATTTGTAAAGGCATCAACAAAATCTCTCTTTCCATTCTGTTTCTATTTGTGGGAAAGGTTGGATGAAGAAAGATTCTGTTGAGCAAGGTCTCATTATCGGTTTTTACGTAAGTGACTGGTCTTGCAGAAATTGTTTCTGTATATTTACGAATAGGTTGGTGGGTATGCCAGCCGTGTGGATGTGTGACTGACCCACCCAAAGCGTAATTTCTTTCTTTCTTTTTTTAAAAATGGAATACGCTTCGAGGGAGTCAGTTTTAGCCACTATTTCTGCAAGATGACAGTCCCGGTATGTGCTGGCTACGTTAGAAGAATAATCAGTGGATTCTTTGATGGATCATTCCAAGAAGTAGCCGCAGCGAGTCCGAACTTATCTGGGGGAGGGGAGGGGGGGGGGGGGGGGGGGGGGGGGGGGGGAAGGATTTGTAAAGGCATCATCAACAAAGCCGATCCTCATTCTTCCTTGTTTTTTCTACAACAACCACCATAAAACATTGGTGGAGTTGGAGGATGAACGACTCTGTTGGTGGTGCTCTCCTATTTAATAATTTTATATTGGTGACTGGTCTGCAGAAACTGTTTTTGTGTATCTATGTAATTCCGCTGGTTGGTATGCCAGCCGTGTGGCTGTACAATCGACTCACCCAGAGCGTGGTTATTAATCATTTCTTATCTGTGGAGCACGCTTCTTGGGAGTCGGTTTATGGCCACTGTTTCTGCAGAGTGTCAGTCAGCGGGTTAGTTTTGTGGCACTGTCAATACACCAAACGTCCGGGGGCCAATTATTTATGTCTTTCCCAGAGAGCGGGAGTTTCAAAAACTCGTCTCTGGTCTTGGCCACGCTAGGACATGTTTGTGCGTAACAACATGTGGCTTCTTGTTTTAATTTACTCAATGACTTATTTTTACCGGTGATAATATGCTGCGCCCCATGCTTTTCTTTTTTTAGAGAGGGGTAGCAAAACATATTTTCTGTGCTATATTTGCACTTCATCAGTCACCATCTTTTCCATTTTCTTCTTTTTGTATATGTACGCTCATGATAGTAGAGAAATCTTGCACATTTCAGCCATTCCTTTCAGATGATCGAAGTAAGGGGATTTCGACACTTATTTTATTTTAAGGTTTGAAGTCCACTGCTTACTGATCATTATTTTGTTCTTCTAGTAGTTCTAAAAGGATTTGCACATTCTCCTCATCCAGAATTTTTTCTTGGTCGGATTGTGGAGGTGTTTTAATCCTAGATTGGACCAAGTCATCTTTAATGTTTTTTTGCCGTTTGTATGCCAAGATGGGTTGGGTTTCGAATATCGCATTCAGATATTCATTTTCGCTTAATAAATGCCAATGTTTCAGCAGGGCTCGTTTGAGAGCTGGGTGTTCTATTTGTGGGTAGTATGGTAGGACGAAAACAAGCGGGATGTTCTTCTCGTTTTTGTGACGCTTAGAGTTCACGGGAGTCTCGCGTATTTGAGGAAGGAGGGATAAATCTTCTTTTTTGTATCCGCGTTTTTGAAGTTTGTCTCTGAAGAATTTAACCTTATCCTCAAAATCTTCTGAGTGTGTACATATGCGGTTATATCTCGCTGTTTCGCCCTTAATCAACCCGCCAAATACTGACTTAGGGTGTGCTGAATCTCGAGCCAGATACTGAAATGTGTCCGTCTTTTTGGTAGCTACTCGAGTATCCAGTTTCCCTTCTTTTTTAAAACGTTCGCCTTTGTAGATGACGAGGTCGAGAAAGGTGACTTGGTGATTTGAGATTTCAGACGTGAACTTCAGCGTTGGGTGAATTGTATTAAGTCTTTGGACAAGTTCATCCGCTTCTTTTTCGTTACCATCAAATATAATAAGAACATCATCTCTGTATCTCAAGTAGCTCACAATTGAAGGATTGTTGTGTAGAATTCTTTCTTTTTCATATTTGAACAGGGTTATATCACAGATTTCTGGACTGCATTCGCTTCCCATTGCCACGCCAATTTTCTGTCTAAAGAACTTTCCATTGAATTCAAACATGTTTCGATGCATGATGAGTTCTAGGAGACAGCGTGCGTGATCTGTTGTGGGTTTGGGTAATGCGTACAGTTTATCATCGGCCAACTCAAGTGCATCGCAAACTGATTCAATTGCCTCATCCTGTGGGCAGTTTGTGTACATGGAGACAATATCCATTGTTATTAATAGGCTATTTTGCTTCACCGTCACTTTATTCAGTCTTTCAAGCACATGCGCGGAATCGCGTGTGTACGTGCTTTGCTGTTTGACAATCGGAAGCAAAAAATAGTCTATATATTTTGATATAGGTTGAGTCGGACCTCCGCAACCACTAATAATTGGCCTTCCCACGAACCGTGTTCCCATTGGTGCTTCTTTGTGAACTTTCGGTAGGAGGTAAAGGCCAGGAGTTTTAGTGTCGTGGTTGTTATGGTTTAGGAACTCAAATGTTTCTTTAGATATGAATCCTTCCACGTGTAGTTTGCGTATGGCTTGAGAGACCAGTTGCGCTGTTTCCCCTGTCAAATCCCTATCAATCTCTTCATAATGTGGGCCTGATAATTGTCGCATCCCTTCACGTATATAGTCCTGTCTATTCAAAACGCATACACCGCGGCCTTTATCGAATGGTTTAATGACTATATCTTGTCTTTTCTTAAGGCCGGTCAGTGCGATGCGTTCTGCTTTAGTCAAATTGGATTGGACATTTTTTATTTTTACTCTGGATAATTCCTCCAATGTACCTTCAATGTATGATTCTAGATATAAGTTGAAGGTAGGTTGGGGATTCCAAGTTGAGGGAAGTTTGAAAGGATGTGAGCTAACAGATCTTACTCTCCCTGCCATTTTGAATCGTAATCTCATCTTTCTAAAGAAAGATTGGGAATGGCGAAGGATGGTAGATCTCTTTGTTTTTTGGGGGGTTTGAATAAAATTCAAACCCCTACCCAGTGCAATCAGTTCAATGTATGAGAGCTGAATGTCCGATAGGTTTTTCACATAATGCATTTTTTTTTTTTGGCTTGTTGTAGCTCAAGAGAGATCGTCCTTGTCATATTTTTCCGCTTTCTGTTGAGTTTGCGGGAACGGACAGATCTTTTCTTGGCTTCGTTCGTTTTGTTGTGTTTTTGGCTTCTATTAATTCTCCTTGCCATACTCGAGCAGACTCAATTTATTATGCAGTTTGTATTTTGCTCTTTGAGATCTGCCAGAGTACGTGGAGTTTCTGGTTATATAGTGTGGCATTCGTGTTGCGACTTCTTATATAGTGTAGGTCAGGACCTTGTGGTATTTATCGTGCATGCGCACTGTGTTATACGGTCACGGACACTACACACAGAAGATATGTGACTGTGTGGGTGGGTGGGTGGGGGGGGGGGGGGGGGGTGGGGAGGTGGGGGGGGGGGGGAGATACAGGATATGTGTATACATCAGCAACGTTGGTGTGGCTATAGATTTCAATAGCCATCAGAGCATGTATTATTTTACTCTAAGCGTCACAAAAACGAGAAGAACATCCCGCTTGTTTTCGTCCTACCATACTACCCACAAATAGAACACCCAGCTCTCAAACGAGCCCTGCTGAAACATTGGCATTTATTAAGCGAAAATGAATATCTGAATGCGATATTCGAAACCCAACCCATCTTGGCATACAAACGGCAAAAAAACATTAAAGATGACTTGGTCCAATCTAGGATTAAAACACCTCCACAATCCGACCAAGAAAAAATTCTGGATGAGGAGAATGTGCAAATCCTTTTAGAACTACTAGAAGAACAAAATAATGATCAGTAAGCAGTGGACTTCAAACCTTAAAATAAAATAAGTGTCGAAATCCCCTTACTTCGATCATCTGAAAGGAATGGCTGAAATGTGCAAGATTTCTCTACTATCATGAGCGTACATATACAAAAAGAAGAAAATGGAAAAGATGGTGACTGATGAAGTGCAAATATAGCACAGAAAATATGTTTTGCTACCCCTCTCTAAAAAAAGAAAAGCATGGGGCGCAGCATATTATCACCGGTAAAAATAAGTCATTGAGTAAATTGAAACAAGAAGCCACATGTTGTTACGCACAAACATGTCCTAGCGTGGCCAAGACCAGAGACGAGTTTTTGAAACTCCCGCTCTCTGGGAAAGACATAAATAATTGGCCCCCGGACGTTTGGTGTATTGACAGTGCCACAAAACTAACCCGCTGACTGACACTCTGCAGAAACAGTGGCCATAAACCGACTCCCAAGAAGCGTGCTCCACAGATAAGAAATGATTAATAACCACGCTCTGGGTGAGTCGATTGTACAGCCACACGGCTGGCATACCAACCAGCGGAATTACATAGATACATAAAAACAGTTTCTGCAGACCAGTCACCAATATAAAATTATTAAATAGGAGAGCACCACCAACAGAGTCGTTCATCCTCCAACTCCACCAATGTTTTATGGTGGTTGTTGTAGAAAAAACAAGGAAGAATGAGGATCGGCTTTGTTGATGATGCCTTTACAAATCCTTCCCCCCCCCCCCCCCCCCCTCCCCCAGATAAGTTCGGACTCGCTGCGGCTACTTCTTGGAATGATCCATCAAAGAATCCACTGATTATTCTTCTAACGTAGCCAGCACATACCGGGACTGCCATCTTGCAGAAATAGCGGCTAAAACTGACTCCCTCGAAGCGTATTCCATTTCTAAAAGAAAGAAAGAAAGAAATTACGCTTTGGGTGGGTCAGTCACACATCCACACGGCTGGCATACCCACCAACCTATTCGTAAATATACAGAAACAATTTCTGCAAGACCAGTCACTTACGTAAAAAACCGATAATGAGACCTTGCTCAACAGAATCTTTCTTCATCCAACCTTTCCCACAAATAGAAAAAGAATGGAAAGAGAGATTTTGTTGATGCCTTTACAAATCCTCCCCCCCCCCCCCCCCCTCCCCCAGATAAGTTCGGACTCGCTGCGGCTACTTCTTGGAATGATCCATCAAAGAATCCACTGATTATTCTTCTAACGTAGCCAGCACATACCAGGACTGTCATCTTGCAGAAATAGTGGCTAAAACTGACTCCCTCGAAGCGTATTCCATTTTTTTTTTTTAAAGAAAGAAAGAAATTACGCTTTGGGTGGGTCAGTCACACATCCACACGGCTGGCATACCCACCAACCTATTCGTAAATATACAAAAACAATTTCTGCAAGACCAGTCACTTACGTAAAACCCATAATGAGACCTTGCTCAACAGAATCTTTCTTCATCCAACCTTTAACACAAATAAAAAAAGAATGGAAAGAGAGATTTTGTTGATGCCTTACCTCCATGCTTTAACAACCCCCACCTTCCCTACCCCCTAAACGAACTTTGACTCACTGCGGCTATTTCCTGAGATGATCAAAAAAATAAGATAAACTGATCACTCTTTGAATTTTGCCTGCACACACCGGTTCTTTCTTTCTTGCTATTCTCAAAATTTAAAAAGCACTTCATCTTGTAAAGAGCAAAAAGTTCAACCAAAATGAACAATCGGTTAACCAAGGCCCTGAAACAAAAGTTCCATCACATTGACTCAAAATCGTAACACATAGTCTGCATGTATGATTACGCCCCCTCCCAATAAACACAAACCGAGATATCGGCAGAAACTTGAAGAATGTGGCGGAGTAGACCCGTACAGCAATGTTGTGCAATTTGAAGACGACATAAGTCTGTGGCCGCCAGTGCAGTATCCAGACATCGTGAACTACCTCGTTTGCACGACAAGTTTTGTGAGTGGGAGGGAAATGAAAGCATACAAAAGCCTGTCTGCGTACAACTTGTTCGTGTCCGGATGGGTCAGAAATATAACTGCCAAGAAAGTCCACAAAGGAAGAGTTATCGTATTTGCAAGGGTAAGACTAGTATAACTGCATGCAGAATATCCCACAACTCGAAAGTGATTTGAGCTTTCGCCATTGATGTCAATGTACACATGAAACGTTACAAATTCAATGTAGGCCCTACGTGTACTTGGGCATGTACAATGTAGGGCCAATAACTGAAGTATAATTTAGCAATGATAGTCTGTGTTGATCAATAGACCTGCATGCAGTAAGCTTAGACCTTGGACATGTTGGTAAATAGTACTACTAATGCAGACTTTTTTGTGAGGAAAGAATTGAATGACAATGTATATTTACCATGTTTACATGAAAATGTGCTGTGTTGCTTACATTTAAATTGATTAAAAGCACCCTGGTTAGGCACATCAAAGTTTACTTGGTGTTGGTGCTGACCAACATGACCAAGTAGTTTTGGTTGTGGGTGGTTCGATTCCACTGATGCTTCAATTCAAAAAGGTATAGCAATCCAACCACAGTTTCTGTTTGATGAAACTGAGGGAATTGAAAACAAAAAACACTGTAAATTGTAAACAAAACAATTCAGATCTCTAATTAATTTTTTTCTTCTGCAATATTTAATTTTGTATACATGATGCCAAGTAAAAAAAATATGTTTAGTGTCCGGGTTTTTTGAAAAAGGAAGGAGGGGTGCTTTCTATTTTTTATTTTCAAAATTGCCGCCATTCTTTTAAAATTTCCGACAACCGTGGGTTTTTCAACTATTTAAAGATACAAACATTAAAAACATGTTTGACTAGAGAATTTAACATGTTTACAAGGGTTTTAATAAGCTTGTATTTTATTTTCTGATGTCGGTTGATTTTTTTTTCACGTCATTTCCACTGGTAAATTTTTTTTTAATCCAGGCGGCCCCAAAAAGGAAGCGGGCGTTGACGCGAAACATGTTTTTTTTACTTTGCCTAACTATTGATTTTATATCGAGAGTTAACTAGTTTTATGTACTGCTTTGCTGTTTAACAGGTCAATCATTCACAGAGGTCAAGTGAATCTCCACTCAAAACATGGGTGCTCATTGAGGCTGATGGGGAAGTTGTCACTGGTCATTGTGACTGTATGGCCGGCTTATGTGAAGTGTGCAGCCACGTAGGAGCAGTACTCTTTGCTTTGGAAGCAGGGACGCGCATGAGAGATGCGCAGTCAAGCACCGAGAAAAGCTGCAAGTGGATTTTACCTGCTACTCTGAAAGAAGTTCCATACGTTGAGGTTTGTAAAATTGATTTTGCTTCAGCGCGAAAAAAGAAACTGGATTTCGATAACAATTTGGCACCACCAAAAGCATTGCGCCACACCAGTGACCAGCCGCAGATGAAGAGCTGTAAACCAACAGAAGACGAGACTGTGAAGTTTTTAACTGAACTCGATGCTTCAGGAGTCAAGTCAGCAATTTTAAGTGTACATCCAATTTTTGGCGATGCATTTGTACCTGTGCAGAAGCTGCCAAAAGATTTGACAACTTTGTTTGATGTTGAAGCATTAGAGCTTCAATTCAATGAACTGATAGCGCTTTGCAAAGACATTGAGAGAAACATAGAAGTAACTGAACAGATGGTGCTTAATGTGGAAAAACTCACCAGGGACCAGACATCTTCCAAGGAATGGTTTTTATACAGATCAGGTCGCATAACAGCCTCGAAAATGAAGTCTGCTTGTCGCACAGACCCTGCAAATCCTTCTATCAGTCTCACAAACTCAATCTGCTACCCAAGCAAGTTCCGCTTTTCAAGTCAAGCCACTAAATGGGGATGTGATCATGAAAAAGTTGCTCAAACTTTGTATTTTCAGCACCAGGAGGCAAACCATGAAGGGTTTTGCGGTAGAGACAGTGGCCTTCACTTACATCCAGACTATCCATTCCTGGGTGCTTCACCGGATGGAATTGTAGAATGCAATTGCTGCGGAAATGGTGTTTGTGAGATTAAGTGTCCATTTTGCCACAAAGATGACACTGTCCAAGAAACAGCCCAAAGCAGGAAATCGTGTGTGCAAGAAACAGCTGATGGAATCAAGTTGGACAAAAAACATGCTTACTACTATCAAGTCCAGAGCCAAATTTTCTTATGTAAGGCAAAGTACTGTGATTTTGTTCTCTTCACCAATAAGAAAATAAGCATTGAAAGAATTTACCCCGACACAGAATTCTGGCAAAGCATCGTTCCACAAGCGCATCACTTTTTCCAAGTGGCCATTTTGCCAGAGCTAGTTGCCAACTGGTACAGTTCCCAGGTATTGAAAGCATCGGCAGTACAAGACAATGAAAACGAGAGGTTGTTCTGCTACTGCAAGAGAGAGCACACCGACGATTCCATGGTTGGTTGTTACAATAAGAAGTGTGCACTGCAGAAATTCCATCTGAACTGCCTTGGACTGAAAAGGGCTCCAAAGGCAAAGAATTGGCTCTGTCCATCATGTCGTAAGATGCCAGAATTTAAAAAGAAATCTAAAAAATCAAACGCCAAGGCCACAACTGGTGATGCAAACTAATGCATGTACAGGAACACACTGAAGAAGCAAGTAGTTTTTGAAATACATGTAGATCTGTGCACTATATATATGCATTATGTACATGCTTAATTAATGGTGATTCTGTGACTGGAGTATTTTTACAAAACTCACAGCAGCATTAATGCATAAGTGGATGTTTTGGTGCGTGTTAAAGCAGAATAAACTGATCCATTACTTTGATTCAAAAGCAGGGTTTTTTGTTGTAAATTTCAGGCGTAGTGCGTCTAACATGTAACCCTCTTACCACACGGAAACAATATTAATGTTAAGTCAAGTACATGTACTGTGAAAAGTGGGAAAATTATTCTTTTAACTGCCGTGCCAATAAAAACATAAGAATGATGCAGTCGCATTTCAAATAGTATTTAACTGAAACATAAATATTTTAATGCTGCTGAATTTCACATTACATAGTACAATGTACATGTATTAAATTAAGGTTGTGAATTACACTGTACAACTGAAGGTGGCAAATCTGTCAAACAACAAAGTCTGCTCTTTACTGTTTCAATGTGAGCCTCAACCTTATCTTTTTTAAACATACAATTCAATTGGCAAAGTTCCCTGTAGAATTTGGTATTTTTCCTCACAAGGCCAATCATTGTTTCTACATGAATGCGAATTGTTGTGTTTAGCTGTTGCTAAATTGCATTGTTATATCTCCGTTTTGGATGCTGTATTTTGATTGGCCTAGAACGATCACGTGTCCGGTCTATAAAAAGACTGACACACTCCAAACATGATATCACACAGCAGCGGATTTAGCTGTATCATTGGTACCCACGCAATTTTCACCTACACTGTTGGTGACAGTAAACTATAGTGGGAGCAGCGGACTAGCAGACGATCAGCTGTTTTGATCGCGTGATTTGTTTCAGTTAATTTTCACCGAGAAAGGCAAGCTGAACTGGAAAAAATGGGTTTGGCGATATAACAAAACAATTGTTGACTGCTGTGATGTGGGGATATAATGTTTTTAACACCCGCGGGAATGCAAAAATGCGTCCCTCGGGTTTTAAAAACGTCATGTCCCACATCACAGCAGTCAACAATGGTTAATTACACATTATAAGTACTAAGGTACAATGTAATAAGCCAGTTCGGTATTTCAACTACGCATGTGCACAATGACATTTTGTCCGAATGACCTGCGTGTGAACGCAGAAGCTGGTCGCACACTGCGCATGTGTTAAATTCAATCAGAATGGGCATGACATTACGTCAGCAATTTTGTCCGAACAACCTTTGACCTTTAAGATACTGAATTGGCTTATTAATCAAATGGTACAACTGAAGGGGACAAATTTGTCAAACAACAACAAATCCGTGCTATTGTGTCAATAGCAGCTTCATCCTGATCCCTTTTGCACGTGACCAATTCAACCGGCAATGTTGCCTGTAGAATTTTGTATTTTCTCCTTACAAGGCCAATCACTCGTTCGACATGAATGCGAACATTAGCAATTTTCCTGGTTTCTTCAACCTCCAATGCTGAGAGTTGACTTTTCGCACGTGTGAAAGCAGGAATTGCTAATTTTGCACAGTAGAAACCCACACTGTCTGCAATATCAAACCCCCTGTCTGCTAAGACCATATCACCCGGAAGTAAGTTGTTGAGAAGAGAACAATTCTCTGTAATATGTTTATCACTAGTTCGGCCTCCCCAGGCTTTAGATATGAATGAAATAACTCCTTGTGGTGTTATACCTATCAGAAATTTAACAGTGTTATGATGTTCATAATTTGACCAGGTCATTGCTCGAGCAGATAATGTGGATGGTCGGTCCATGAAAACTTCAAAGCAATCGATTGTCACTGCTACTTTATTACCAAAATGCCGTTTGAATGAAAGAGGCATTGTTTCACGATCTGGCCAGCAAATCAGAAATGATAATCTTGAGCCAAGCACTGGAATCCATCTGTCAAAAATTCGACTAACAGTTGACACAGAAACATTGAAACGATATGATAAGTCCTGCAATGGTGCATTCAGGCGAAGCCTCATCAATACAACTATCATCTCCTCAAACCTACTCAAAACATTCTTTTGGGTTGCTCCAACAAAAGGTGAAACAAACTTAAATACTGACATAAGTACTGCAAATGTTGGCAATCCAGTATAATATTTTACTTTCTCATCATCAAGCCTAAATGAATCTTCATTCATTGAAACACCTTTTAGCTGTCCCCTAAGGTCATACAACTCAGCATTGGCATGTTTCAGTCCCTCTTCCAGGTTGGCCAAATCGGGTGCTGACATCTGTGTTTGGGTAGCTTGTTCTACTGATGTCTCATCAGTAGCTTGTTTCACTGGGTCAGTGCGGTCCACATCAGGTTGAGAATCCATGCCATCTGTTAATCAAAAAGAATGATCAATAACATGTAGTGTGGCACTTTGTTGACCCTCACCCTCCAGGGCATTTTTGCTAGAACCCTGCCAGATGCATCAGATTGCCTTATGCGCAGAGTCAAGCAAAGTGGAGCTGTCAGCACATACAATGTATGTACTGTGTGCTGCGTCTAGCAGGGTTAGGGTTAATATAGCCGTTACCCTGAGATAAGCTCAGTTGAACAATAAACCTCTACATTTTCTTGATGCTCCAGTGGGAAGTGACCAACTCTTAAACCAAGTCTTAAACACCCCCAGCACAGGCCATCCAAGGATGTCATCAGGCTTGGTAGTTTGCACTTTGATCTTTTCATTTTAAGTAAATTTATGCGTATGAAGAGTTTCATTGCAAACTCATTCAACACCAAAACCAAAATTTTTTGAAAACAAATATTAAACGGTCATTGATAATGGTGCACTTCATGTTCAAAACTTATGAGTGGTATTTGTTGTTTTTGTGATGAAACTCTAAATATGCAGGCATTATGTGAAGATAAGTGTCCAAAAGAAAACCTGCTTGAAAAGTAACTTTTTAGAATTCAACACCTTACAAGCAATAGAAATTATGTATTGATGAGGTGAATTCAGTTGTGCATAAAATACTATAACTTCTCTCTAATTTCTAAAAGAGATTCAAAGGTTCTGTACATTGTACATGTAGTATGGTGACTTTTCCTTAAAGTTGTTTTCTTCACATCTTAAAATGCACTGGTCTAAAAGTGAAAAATAAACAAAAAAACAGCTGTGCAATAAAAAACAAATTTATTACCTGTGTTTCCCTCATGAACGGCATCAGGTGAAGAATCAGCAACACTCTGTCTTTTCGCTGCCCTAGCTTGGTAACGTTCACTTCCTTTCAAGGATCGTTCAACTGCTGCCTTGCTGATTTTATCGTGCCCAAGATTTAGAGTGGGAGCCCAGTCTGGGTCAGTTTGATCATACATGTATGATGGCTTTCCTGGAAATAACAAAATGAGATACATTTTTATGTGAATTATTTGAACAAACAGAACAGGGCTGTAATGAAACCACCTTTTCACAATACGATACGTATCATGATATAAACAAGGTCACGATACGCTTCATCAACTTAAGATGTTGAAGTTATGAAAGCTGTTTGACATACACTAACTTTTTGTAATGCAATAATCGGATGATGAAATGTCCACATGTTGTGTGCATGTGCAGTGGCTACGGAAATAATGTAGTACCCACCACTTTTCCGGTTTTGTACAATGTTTATGGAGAGTCAAGTGCATTTTCTAACAAAGTATTTTTTAACAAAATTGGAAATGTCTCTCAGTCCCAGATTTATGTCTTTTAAACATTTTGGCAATAACTGACAGTGGCGTCAGGATGCAACATTCTTTCTTTGGCTACATGTATCTGGACCTCATGCTAATATGTACAACTCTGTGCAACTGCTACAACTGCTTAATAATTGTTGTCAATGTTCTTTTCGTAAGTGCAAGATTTTTTCGCAGCCAAGTATCAAAATACACAATGTACAGCTTTTCATTTCAAAATGTCATTATCGCAGATTTCTTGTATCGCAATTATTGATACAAATGTATCGTAGAACTCTAAAACAGAAACAAAAATACGACAAATACAAGTACATTGTGCACCAAAGTGTGAAACTTTGTCCTTGCCAGACATTATTCCCAGCCATGCCAGCCTGGCATGTCACTTAATAATACGTCAATACACATACCCTATCATACATGTACATCATTCCATTGTCGTTCCATTCAACTATTACTTTATTTTCCACATTCCATATATTCCATACTACAACAAACATCAGTTGATTATTTGGTACAAACCTAAATTAATTAATTAATTATGCTAAATGTGGATTATTATTACTAACATCAAGCTTTCACCGACATCAAACTTCCACTGAAATCAAGCTTTCTGTGCTCCTGTCACGGTCTCGGCCTGGTACTCGCCACTCACGAAATGATCGCTACACACGCGAATGTTCTTGTACTGCTTTATGTCGGCTCTGCACAGGTTTGCCAACCATTTTCTCTGTCGTCGACGGCACAATTCTTCGTGCTGCTTTCCTTCACGGATGACAATACACTGTGAGGCCCGAATACGTGAAAACCTTTTGTTGGAACGAAAAACGTGAAAAGTAAACAATGGGCACTTTTTTCACGTAATAAAAAACGTGATAAGTCCACTTTTCACGTCTGTCAAAGTATCACGTATTTTTCGGGCCAGCTGGTTGCTAAGGCATATCTTTCACGTATTTAAATACGTGAAAACTTTGCTCGCGCACGTGCCCATTGTTGGCGGATTAGCGGAGGTGCTATAAACAATCTTTTGTTCTGCAATGGCTGGTATGTTGAACAGCACAACACGACCGTTTACCGGACCATCGCGAGGTAAGTGTGACCTAAAATGGGATTAGAAAGGCTTAGCTTTAAACTTATCAAGGGCGTTTTCTTTCTTTCTTTTTTAAGAAAAAGACATGTTGAGTTTGGGTAATTACAAAGTGGGTGCTAATTGGTGTAAATCGATATAACGGAGATTCGTTAACCCACCGCCAAATGCATGTAAAAAACGGGGTTGACAACTTGAAATACTGACGCCCGATGCCGGGGACAACCAAATCGGGCGTTGGGCTACGGTTAGTGGCGGACAATTGTCCGACGGGCAACCTACCTTTTCAAAAAACGGGCTTATATGAAACGTATAATAAATTAATAAATTAATAATGATTATCTTTCTTATTTCGTCAAACGTATGCGAAAATCAAAAGTCTCTGAAAGTTGTTTAAATGAATACGAAAAGTAAACAAAAGTCAGTTGAACTCCGAAGATGCACGATAGCCTACTTACCACGCCGATATCGTACCGCTAGCGCTGTATACACGATTGGGCCTGGGACTGTTTGACGGCAACGCGGCCCAGCATGGCGTATAAAGAATTTGTCAAGAAGTACAACGATTCAATTTACACATTGCGCGGGCCATGCACTGCGGAAGCAGTGTATTTGTTGAAGTGTATTATGCCGCAGGCCACCGGGCCACTAAATTCTCACTACGTTCTGTAGACTCTGTTCCGTAGACTTATGTTCTAGTCCGTAGTGTATTTTTGTGTGTGGACTGGTGCTTGAATTCATGAAGAACATTGTTTTATTAGAACGAAATATGCTAAAATAAAGACTGATTGCAAAGTCTATTGGCAAACAGTTGTTTACGTATTGACTGCAATAAAAAGACCCGCTTTATAACGCTTGTATCAATTTCACCAGCGTCGCGTACTGTCCAAAATCGCTTATGTACTGGAGGTAAAAAAAGAAAAAAGAAGATACGTCTGGTATATCAACTGCCTCGAGTTCAAACACATATTTTCGTGAAACGCGTTATTCACTCCATAGCCCTTAATAAACCACTCGTGAAACGTCAAAACCAAAAGAGGAAAACAATATCCAGATACACTATTTTTCGCATACTTTTGGTTCATGTCATCATTGACTGCTGTTTTGGTTCAAAATATATCACTGTTCAATCATTTCCAGGTCCGTTAATAAAAATGTTGGCCTTTTTTGTCAACATTTTGTGATTTATTTCAGTCTTTGGATGCGACATGCCAATCATACTATACATGTACTACAGGTGTACTGTGACGTTTAATGATGCTAGAATAATGGTAGTCTGAGAAGTCAAAAAGATATGTGGAATGCGTATGCGTACAGGGGGAGGGGGTTGGAGCCACTGCGTAGGCCCCCTGTGCCATGCGTACGGGGGGGATTTATTTGTTCTTTTCAAAACCACCCCTTAACGAAATGTTTGAACCCAGCTCTGCAGCGCTGGCACTTTGGAACAATACGCGTTACGCTCAACGCGCGCACATCTGCACACACATACCGCGCCATTTGTTTGGTTGCTACGGGTACAGTACTTTTGGCCGTGCACAGGAAGATAGCAAAAATAGAAAATGACATGTGACTCGCTCTCGGCCAATCAAGACACAGAATCTGTGGATGAGGTGATAAAATAACCGTTATTACGACTTGTAAGGATTTTTGAGCACCTTGCTCTTTCTTAAAAAAACGTTTAATAAAGGATGTAGTATAAAGGATGCGTGTTTTGTCGGAAGCCTGACGGGCTTTTCTGGAGCTCCATGGGGATTTGTTGCCGGTGTCATGCCAAAAAGTGTCCGGTGCCCAATACTGTCCGCTCATTAGCATACTGCTCTCTGATTGGTCAAGTGGGTATTACGTCATCGCGATACCAGAAGCTTGCTAAATAGTGTCCGGGCGTACGCAGCGTGCATCCATCGCGTCCTTGCCGTCAAGCTATCAACACTGCATGACGATAAGTTCTCATTAAAAAGGGGATTTTGGAGAGGAGAACATTGGGGGAAATATGAAGGGGGAACATAAGTAACAAGCAGACAGTATGATAAAATTGAACGGCCTGTCAAGAAAAAAAAGTGGATAAAAACTCATCCAACGATTCAAAATAGTCGCTGGTAGGCCTACATGAATACGTATGATTAGTAAAAAAAGTATTTGGCAGCAATTTAGCGGACAGTATTTGGCACCAATTTAGCGGATTTAGCGGACAGTATTTGGCAGCAATTTAGCGGATAGCACTTGGCAAGGAACGGATGGTATTTGGCAGCAATTTAGCCAACAGTATTTGGTAAGGAACGGACGGTATTTGGCAGCAATTTAGCAGACAGTAATGATTATTTGATAAGGAACGGACAGTGTTTGGTTGTGTGAGCGGACACTTTTTAGCAGCGGACACTATTTGGCATGTAGGGTGGGACGCTGTATTACCGCGGTACTTATCAGGGTGATATCACGTTTCCCGATCGGAATAGAGATTGCTCACTAACCTTCCCGAATTGTCCCGTCTTTTGTGTTGTATAACTCTTGCTCTTTTTAAACTGACATAAAAAATCCGACGGTGGTTTGGTTTAATCCCATGCGATGCCTGTGAAAATAGACATGCTCGTCATTGCTAGTCATTGCTCGGCGGAGTACAGACTCTGTATTATCGCGGTATGTGGGAAGTGTTTTTTACAATGATTTCAACTTTTTTATTCATGGTTAATGTTTGACCAAAACATCCCCTGAATAAAGTCTGATATTTTCCCTGTAAAGTTCAAGTTGATTAAAGACGATTAGGCCCTGCAAGATGATTTCTTAACACCCTGTCCCCCCTCGAAGGCGACAAAATTCACTGAGACAAGTCTACTGATTGACGATTGGGGGCGCCATTCACTTTACACGGTGCGTCGTTATATTTGTTTTACCGCACTGTCCTTATTTTGATCCCGTAAATGTTTCTACGATTTCGCGGTGGAAATATCGTCCTTCGGCGTCATTTTGCATTTGCAGCTGTAGAATGGGAACCAGACAATGGAACTTCCATGGACAGAGCACCATTAACGATTCATGTTAAAATATAGACAGTACCTTTTAGCAGACACGGTGAGGCAAAATGTACAAGTTTTGGAAAACGTGAATATTTATTAAAAATCGTTAAAAGTCCCGACAAAACATTTTTTAATCGTCATTTTTTTACACAAATCAGCAGAAAGTCCTTAATGCTTGATGAATTGGATATAAAATTGCCAGTCGAAGGAGTTTTGGCAACGGAAAAAAAAGGAATTTCCGATGCCGCGATAATAGAGTTGCCGCGATAATAGGGAGTTGACTATAATACATGCCAAATAGTGTCCGTGTCTTTTGCGCGTGCTCAGCGACCAGTATTTGACCAATCAGAGAGCAGTATGCTAATGAGCGGACAGTATTTGGCCGGCACCGGACACTTTTTGGCATGACACCTGGTTTGTTTTGTGGCTTTTTGTCATTTGTCATTTATTATTCGGCATTTAGCGGGGATAGCCCACGAAAGTCTTTCAACTTATTTCCAGTGGGGTCCCATGATAGAAGATGAGGAAGGAAGTTACAGTTTTAGACGTGGGAGGAAAACCCCAGAGAATAATTCTGGAGAAAACCCACGGAATCAGGTAGGGACTGAAAACGTTGGCTCCAGCGGAGATTCGAACCGGGGTCATTAGTGGAGTATCTATGGGGGACCCCCCGTGCACCCCCCCCCCCCCCCCCCAGAACTAATCCACACCAACTTTTTCTGGTGCGTTTTAAGGTCCTAAAACACATTTGGGATGTTAACAGTGAAAAAATCCCGATGCTCTGGCGATATCCAAGATGGCGGCCAATATGGCCGCCAAAAATGGTCAAAATTGGGGAAAGTCATATATCAGCCAAAAAATATGATAAAAACATTTTTTTTTAATGTTAGATATATGTTTTTGACCCTTACAAATTCATTTCTGGTATTCTTGTTTTGCTATCAGGCTTCAAATTCAAGATGGCGGCCAATATGGCCATCAAAAGTGGTCAAATTTAAGAAAAATCGTATATATCAGCAAAAAATTCTGATAAAGGCATAAATTAAATGAGTTGATATGTTTTTACCCTTACAAAATACTTTCAAGTATTCTTTTATTTTGCTACCATTCACCAAATTCAAAATGGCGGCCAATATGGATGCCAAAAAATGTCAAATTTGAGAAAAGTCATATATTGGCCAAAAAGGTAAGTGATGAGTGTAAGTAAAAGTTGACATTATGTAGGCCTATTTGAAAGTCATTTTAAACTCATATCTGGCTTTTTCTGATTTGTAAACATGTTTAAAATTCAAGATTGTGGTCAAAATTACCGTAATAAATTAAAAGAATTACAAAATACATGTATCAGCAATATATTAAAATAACCATGAGCACTCACTTGCAATTGTGAAAGAGAAAATAATACATACATGTATGTATACCAATTCTTTAATATCTAGAGGTATCTCATAAAAAGGCTTAAGTAAAACCTATAGACATTTTATATTGCGATTGTCCACCGCTTTAACACACACTTGGTAACACTACTGTTAAAGACAAAATAATATACCCATTATGTAATTTACAATTGGAGGTATCTCAAATAAAGGCAAAAGTTAAACCTATAGACATTCTATATAGCGATTGTCCACTGCTTTAACACACACTTGGTATTGTGAAAGACAAAATAATATACCTATTCTGTAATACATCTGGAGGTACCTCAAATAATAGCAAAAGTTAAACCTATAGACATTTTATAATTATAGTGATTGTCCAACGCTTTAACACACACTGGGTATTGTGAAAGACAAAATAATAAACCCATTCTGTAATACATCTGGAGTTATCTCAAATATAGGCGAAACTTAAACCTATACACATTTTATATAGCGACTGTCCACCGCTTTCACACTTGATATTCTGAAAGAGGAAAAGCATTGCAATCTCTACATTTCATATAGAGATTGTCTACTGCTTTGAATATGACATAGCATTAGTCACTGTCATAGTCGTCAAGACCTGAACAGTCAGATTTATTTACATCATCTCCATCGATATCGACATCTTCGTCATCTGACGTTTCCTCCTCTGTGACTTCAGCCAGGATGTCTTCAAGACGGGATTTGCAAGACGGGATGGCAAGACAGGTCCCTCTGACCACACTGGCTCAATGAAATCTCCACATCAGTTCCAGCCATTCTCTGTAGGGGGTGGAATTTCCGCATCAGTCCCACCAGATCCACCCTTGCATCCTTGGACAGGCAGATTTCCACCACCTGTGACCAGCTAGGTTCTAGTGTCTCCGGAGCTGATTTCGGGAAGATTCAGCAGCTCACCCTTTCCTCCAGCAACCACGCCAAATCAAGAAACTCCGGAGTATCACAAAGCGCAAGACCAAGACCAGTCCCAGCCCTGCTTCCACCCAGGTAATGGGATCACCTATATCCCCACTCCCACAGCCCCGACCCTGGCCATGGGATTTTCTATATCCCTCTACGCCCCCAACCCTCCAGCCGAATGAGATGCTCTGTACCCTCCAACCTGCACCACACCAAACCCCACCTTCGCTCTCAAGAATCCTTCATCACCCGGCACATAGTCAACCTGAGCCAGCGTACCCTGTCCGCGGAAGAGACCTAATTGTCCCTTGTCCCTCGATCATCCCCTGTAGAAGAGATCATCCAACACACCGAACCCACCCTCTGCCATCTTGACAAGCATGCTGCCGATGAGATCCGTCTGCAGATCAATCAAGCCCTCCGGAAACACAAACCAGCCAAGCCTAACATCTCCAGACAAGACCGGTCAGCCATCACATCACTGCACCAAGACAAGTCCATCCACATTCTTCGAGAGGACAAGGGTAATGCCACTGTCGACAGGGCCGAGTATGACCGCAAGGTGGCGGACATCCTCAACTCGGACTGCCGTGAAATCCGGAAAGACCCTACACCATCCATCGAGAGGAGGCTGCAAGGCAAGCGTCTTTCTCTCCAGCGTTCCGGCAACATCTCTCAGTTTGAGCAGACCGCCATCGCCACAGCAGATCGCCATCGCCACAGCAGATCACAGACCTAGGGTTTGGCTCCTGTACATTGACACCTTTATCATCTGGCAGCACGGAAAGTATAAGCTTTGGCTTTTCTTGGAACACCTCAACGGGCTTCACAGCAGCATCCAGTTCACCATGGAACAAGAAAGAGATGGCAACATCTCATTTCTTGATGTTGAGGTGTCCAGAAAGCAGGACGGCAGTCTTACCCGCAGTGTCTACCGCAAACCCACCCAAACCGACAGATACCTCCACAGCAGTTCCTTCCATCACCCCAAGATCAAGACTTCCATCAACTGGGCCCTCATCCGCAGGGCATACAACGTCTGCGACAAGGAACATCAAACCCAGGAACTCCATCACGTCACCACAGCACTGCAACGCAACGGATACAAGCCCAGCCAAGTCAAGACACAAGACCCCAGATCCACCCCCGGCCAAAGGGTCGCCTGTACCCAAAGCCAACTAGTTAGGGTCCCTAGTCCTGTTACTCTCCCCTACTTAGGCAGTACTTCACATCAAATCCAGCGCATCCTCCACAAGCATGGGATTCGAGTCTACCACAGCCCCCATAAAGATCCAGAATCTGCTGACTTCGCACAAGGACCGGTCAGACCCAGAGTGCAGGCCAGGAGTGTACAAGATCCCCTGCCAATGTGGCAAAGTGTACATCGGCGAGACTGGCAGGGACCTCCCCACCAGACTCAATGAAC
The DNA here is from genome assembly GCA_037893225.1 of Hippasteria phrygiana. Taxonomy (NCBI): domain Eukaryota; kingdom Metazoa; phylum Echinodermata; class Asteroidea; order Valvatida; family Goniasteridae; genus Hippasteria; species Hippasteria phrygiana. The sequence continues at coordinate 47,821 of JAZGUH010000159.1, forward strand.
ACAAAGCCCATGGCAGAAAAGGAGACTATGAGAAATCATCCATAGTCAAACACTCCCACACCGAAGACCATCAGATCAACTGGAGCCAGGCCGAACTCATCACCAGCATCGAACGCTGGCACCCCTGCCGCATCTGAGAAGCCATTGAAATCTTCAAGCACAACACGGTTCCCCAAGACATCGGTTTCTCCATCAGCGACATCTGGGGCCCCATCCTTACCTCCCAGTCCAATGGGTCTCCTATACCCTATGATAACTTACATGTAGTTCTCCAGCCTATGGGTCCCATATACCCTTGGCAACCTCCCCCTTCGCACCCTTCCTTCAGAATGACACGCCTCAATGATCATCCAGCAACCCCAAGCCCTGCAGGAGTTTGCATCCTTCTCACGCTTAATCGCTTCTAGACACCATATAAGCCCACTTCACCGTTGGAATCCCTCAGTCTCCTGACGACGGGCAGAGCATACTGTCCGTAACATTGATGAGTACCCTCCGGTTCTTTTCAGAACACAAACTCACAAAAGAGATTTAATACATGGTTCTACCGCAAACCAGTTACCTTAGGTTTAAGTTTGCCTCTATTTGAGATAGCTCCAGATTTATTACAGAATGGGTTTATTATTTTGTCTTTCACAATGCCAAGAGTGTGTTAAAGCAGTGGACAATCGCTATATAAAATGTCAAATACTTTTGCCCTTATTTGAGATACCTCCAGATGTAAATTACATGGGTACAAAATGTATATTAATTTGTCTTACAGTACCAAGTGAGTGTGTGTGTGTTAAAGCGGTTGACAATCGCTATATAAAATGTATATAGATCTACTTTAGCCTTTTTGTGAGATACCTCCAGATATTAAAGAATTGGTATATGTATTATTTTCTCTTTCACAATTGCAAGTGAGTGCTCATGGTTATCTTAATATATTGCTGATACATGTATTTTGTATTTCTTTGGTCATTTTGACCACAATCTTGAATTTGAAACATGTTTACAAATCATTTTACTTATACTCATCACTTACCTTTTTGGCCAATATATGACTTTTCTCAAATTTGACCATTTTTGGCATCCATATTGGCCGCCATCTTGAATTTGGTACATGATAGCAAAATAAAAGAATACTTGAAAGTATTTTGTAAGGGTAAAAACATATCAAATCATTTCATTCATGCCATTATCATAATTTTTGGCTGATAAATACGATTTTTCTCAAATTTGACCACTTTTGCTGGCCATATTGGCCGCCATCTTGAATTTGAAGCATGATAGCAAAATGAGAATACCAGAAATGAATTTGTAAGGGTCAAAAACATATATCTAACAATTTTATTTGTGCTTTTATCATATTTTTTGGCTGATATATGACTTTTCCCAATTTTGACCATTTTTGGCGGCCATATTGGCCGCCATCTTGGATATCGCCAGAGCATCGGGTTTTTTTCACTGTTAACATCCCAAATGTGTTTAAGGACCTTAAAACACACCAGAAAAAGTTGGTGTGGATTAGTTCTGGGGGGGGTGCACGGGGGGTCCCCCATAGATACTCAACTACATGTGGTGTTCAGCAGCGACGGGACAGTATAAAAATTATACTGTTTCGTGGCTGCTCGGCATTGCATGGGGTCTTGGGATAGACCTGGTAGTGGGTTCACATGCGGTTTCGGGGAGTCTGGTGGGGCGTATGGCTGCATGCTGATTAGCGGTCGGGGGGTGTCCCGATGAGGGGCTGGGGCAGGTATTAGAAATATATGATGTTGTTGTTTTTAAATTATATGTAAACTGAATTTTATCTACGTATAAGTGCAATATTGTTATATTTTGCTTTATTATTTTTGTTTATTATTGTGCCATTTGTAGCATTTTTATTTGATTTGGGTATTTTTATCTATTCTGTCTCACAATTTTGTCTATTAATTTGTGTAAATCAGTGCATGTTATTTTTGTCTATTTTGTACTTGTATTAGTGATCTTTTAATCTAATTATATTTTGATGTAATTTCAATGTAAGGGCTCCTTTGGAAAGCAGTTTACTAAACTGAAATGGACTACCCTCGGTAAAGATTACAATAAATAAAATAAATAAAAGTATGCAGCAGTTAAGCAGCAAGTTGTGAGTAATTTCGAAGTATCGAAAGATCGATATTGATGACTGAAAACGTTAAAACACGAAAACTACGGACGCGTGATAATTAATAGGTGCCGTAATTTTCCTATATTTTATTTTTCCTACAGAGGGATTCCCGCTATTTTACAGTACGTACAGAAATACCACGAGTCATAATGAAACGTAGGCCTGCATGTACATCATTGTTGTTCGTCCTGGCCTTATGCAGTGAGTATATTCACAATGTCATGTTACAATTCACATCAAAACAAGGTTGTATATCCAACCGATATCACAAATAGTGTATCACCAACCGATAATGTATCACAGTGTAGTAGAATTTCTATCCGATAATGTATCACGTGTCGACGGATAATGTAGTAGGAAAAAAACTCTAACCGATAACGTATCATCACAGAACGGATACTGTATTAACCGATAACGTATCAAGAAATCAACCAATAGTGTATCAGTGTGGGGGAAAAGGTATACAAAACTTGTTCATCCAGTGATCGTACAATACTCTCCGCGGCTTTTCTTCAAAACGGTTTATGGTATAAAGTTGTTAACCTTGATTTAGCATCAACCCATTCGAGTATGAACAATAGGATGGCAATATATCAAACCACTCCAAAAGAGTGAATCTCTTATAAAAAGCACTCCAAAAGAGTTAAAACCACTCCAAAAGAGTGAAATTTCCACTCTTTCGCGGAGCCATATAAGGGATAAGTCTAAAAAGAGTGGTCCCTCATATGACTTCTCGAAAGAGTTGAAATTTCACTCTTTTGGAGCGGTTTTCACTCTTTTTGAGTGGTTTTTATAAGAGATTCACTCTTTTGGAGTGGTTTGATAAGGGATTTCACTCTTTTGGAGAGTGAGTTTTTCACTCTTTTACATTAAGAGAGGGGGACCCCGATTGCAGGCGTTTTACACACTGTGTGTAGTGTGTAAATCAAGGAATTCCGACTTCATTGTCCTTCATTTGTTTGTACTTATGACGTTTTGGCACGCACATAACTTTCAACGTTGGCCTCCCATTGTCGTATTGTTTATACTTACACGTTTTGGGTAAATCCCTCACAATTTTCAACTCAGTGGTGCTTGGCTCAATTGACAAAGGTCCACGATTGAATACGAATACAAACTCCTCTCATTAATTTCTCAGATAGCCTACTTTATCGAACCTCAGATAATCTGCAACCCCGCGACACTATTGCCGTTTTAGAAATGTTGAGGAAATTTAAATCTTAATTCGTCAAACAATCCACAAGGGGAACTGACTAGGTAAATTTTGAATACATTTTCAAAGTGAACAAAGAAACTGGCAGGAGCGGGATTCTTTGTTCACTTTGGAAATTTAAATCTCAAAGAAAAGCGTTTCTTACAATAATCATAGTTCTCTTTTTGCAGTTCATTATACTTTATGTGCGCAGCATTTGTCGATAGTTCACTTGCCTCCGTGCAAAGTCCAAAATCACATTGATTGTCCTTGATTTACAGGAAGAAAGCACGTCAAACGGTAAGCGATGCATACATCATGCATTTAAGAGGTAGAGAGATCATTTGCCAATAAAAATCAAGTCAAGATGATGGGGCAATAATAATATTGTGTGAGATCAATGGAGGAAGAAATATGACAGAACTCGCTAGTACAGGAACTGTGTAAATGTATGTGTATTTATAGCCAAGTGTTATTGAGAATCTCTTGGAAAAGTTGTTCAACCTTTCACAGCTAATTACAATGTAGAAAGAAAGTAAAGTGTGGGGTAGTTACTAGTTCGACATGTACTTTTCCCATTTGTTCCAGTCGTCCGAGCAAACAGCGAGGGCACCGTGTTCTTAGAACGAGGCCGGCCTGGGATCGTGCCAGCCCCTCCTATTGTTTCGGGCCAATTTACGCTGGAAGAAACCGACGCCGTGTACTGGTATAAAGGTCAGAAGAACAGAAACTCGCTGTTGATCTCGTACTTCAGAGGGAATATTGCGCCTCAAAACGGGATCCCAGAGGGCGTCTATGATATCAACGGAGAGTTCTCTCTGGTTATCAAGAACGTCACTGCCTCAGACGAAGACATCTATTTCTTTTTGGTCAAGCCCAAGATGAAAATGGTGGTAGAAGGATATGTGGATGTTTGTGACATGGGTGAGTAATGCACAAGACTAAAGGCCGGTTCATACTTAAGCAAATTTGAGGGCGAAGCGAATTCGTCTGGGTAACGGCAAATGTCATAATGAAACAAATATTGTTGACGCCACAAAATTCGCTTCGCTTTCGCATTCGCGTGAAGTATGAACCGGCCTTAAAGGGACACATTGCTTTGGATTTTGCGATTTGGGCTATAAAACTGAAATGGACATGGTTGGGAAGCTTTTCTAAAAGTAGAATATAAAGATTCACATAACTATCCTTTCAAATTGCGTGGTTTTTGTTTAATTTCGTGACAAATAACGGTCCGCCATTTTGTAGAACCAATTTTTTGACTCCACAAAATGGCGGACCGTGTTCACCAGTCGTATTTCCAGTCGCAGCTGGTTCAAGTACGTTCTGTTGATCCATTTTGATGTACTGTGGCACGCGCGGCGCGCAGCACTGGCGATATGTGTCGCGAGGTAGAGAATAGTACCTGGTGATCATCTGATAAGTTTACAAGGCCACTGGCTGCGGCGCCAGCCTAAAGACTCCTACAGCGTATTTTGCGCATTATTTAGACGGTGGTATTTACTACTGGAAATAAGTCTATGTTTCGCGGGTCAGATGTCAGGGATCAGAGGCCAATTTGTTGTTTTGTAATCACTACTCACTAATTACAAAACATTATACTTGTTTTTTTGCTTGAACAACTCTTATAAAAGATAAGGAACATTTCCAAACAGCAAAATTTCATGACATTTGAAGGCAATGTGTCCCTTTAAGACAGGATCGCTACTCGCCAGCCCAGCCCAGACAGACCCAGGGATTTGATTCGTGCGCTTTTGATTCGTGCGCTTGCACAAGTAATGTAATAATTTTACACCACATTTTCAAGAACGGGCCCCCTATAAAGACCCATTTCATATTAAACAGTAAATTCTGTAATTTTATGTTATTTATTTTAGGGGATTCTGATGTAGAAAATAAACCATTAACCATGCATGATTGCATGAATAATCTTTCTTGAATTGCTGAACCTAAAGGAATTTGCTTTAGTATCAACACCCATTCCTGTTCCACCCCTTTTTGGTAGTCTCTCCAAGCCAGCCACTGACCCTCGTCAAAGGGTGCGATCATCGCTCTGGGGATGCAGATGTATGTGAGGCACAGCTAGGATACAACACGAATCTGACGTGTGAAGTGGATTCCGTCAAACCCGCTGTGGAGTTAAGGTGGTTCCGCATGTTCGCGAACGGATCAGAAGAACCAGCTGACGCTTCACATACGATTAAGCGTGTTGTTCTACCTCCTAACGAGGGTAGGTACTTTATTGTACAAAGTTGCTTAATTGTTTTTCAAACTTAATATGGGTTGATGACTCCTGATTAGCGCCCCTGAACAAATATACTGACAGATGGGGATACTGTCAAATTCCACAGGTTGAAATCCTGCTCCCGACAGGTTGAATGTTGAATGTTGAATTTCATATGAATTCCTTGGGCCCAATATTGACACCTAAGAAACCGAAACAAATGCTGTGCTGATGCCCATTGAGTTGTGCGTGATATCTTATCTCACGCAATGTCTGTGCAACTGTTTATTCAACTTGCACAGCCAATTGGCAGCGTCCACTTTCAGAGTAGGGGTGTTGGGGGATTACACTACACAGAGGAAGTTGAATGAGATTGAGAAATTGAATGAGATTGCAGGTATTAACACTATGTGAAATTAATCTTTCTTTTTAGAACCACATCTTCCTAAAAGAGTACTTTCACGTGGTGTTACCCGCAATCTCATTCAATTTCTCATCGTTTCCACCATGCAAAGCTTCAAATCGTATTTATTGGTCAGAAAAAATAGAACCAGCAGATGTCAGAACATTTCTGTTTTTTCCTTTTATTGAACAATTGAAATAGACTACCGTAACACAGCAATACACAACAAATGCCAAACAATTTAAGAATAAGAGTTTGTATACAGTACACAGTATTGTTTTTCCATTTCAGTAATTAATGTTCTATACTGAAAGCAGTTCCTCTTTTATATGCACGTTGAGCCTGCTTTCTCGAGTCTCTAGACGCCAGAACTTTGATGTGGACCACTTCTCAGTCACAGGATTGATTGGTTCACCTCTGTCCAGGATACGGTAGTCAATTTTCCTTTTTTCCCCAATTCCATATCATCCTAATAAAAGAACAAAAAAGCAACAATGACTATTTCGGGTTGATCTTTTGTGATCATACTTAATCGTAAATACATGTAAACGTATAACGTGTGCTGTCTACACGTACATGACACATTAATTTTTATCCTCCAGGATTTCCCCACAATCTTCTTAAAATTTTTCTTGTCATGTGCATATTATGATTATGACAAACTAAAAATGACCCAACTCACGAGAAAAGGATGCATTCAGAAAGATTGAGCTTGATGTCAAGCCCTAGTATTTTCGCCACATATATAGTGCAGCATAGCGAAATACACGCATTGATGTTTACCAATCACCTAAAGAAAAGTGGACTTGTCCAGAAACCACAGCGTGCCGTACGACGTATTCAACAATTTTTGGTCATGTCACTGCAGACAAACATTTTTACATTGCTGGTTTGATTTATACGAACATATTACTGCCACAAAAAATAAATGACGAGAATCTACACAATATAAGCTTTACTATCATATATTTTGTTCCGCCTAAATCGAATTTTAAAATGAAGAACTTACGTGAGAAAAACAGCATCTTGTCGGAAGCACGCCGATCGGAGCTCATTGAATTCGCCAGGTGACTACCAACCCTATGTAATTTCAAACGAGGCATCTGATTGGTACATAATTTTCTAGCTGGAATCGACGGAGGTTAAAACTGGCCAATCAGCTTGAATTTTACATCGATTCAAGGCAACGACCTGCGCTTTATTTTTTAGCTCGAACGAAACAAATCGATAGAGGGCGTGCAGAGATGTAAATATTTAGGGCCGCGCTGTGCGCATAAACTTTCCCCAAAAATGGTAATCGCACAGTAAACACGACGAAACAGTAAATTTCTAACTGAAAATCGACAGATCTTAAAAAATCTTTTTTAAAATGATTCAGATGCCATTGAAAAGAGTATAGAATAATCTTTTATTTGCAGAAAGAACGAAATTAATCCATTAAACGGTTGGGAAAATATGATGTTAAAAGCACCAAAAAACATGTGTTTTTGGTGATAATTTTGTGGACTCCCGATGCACAGTGCCGTTTGTCGCTTAGGTTGCGGAAAGAAATTCATATGGAAAAATTAATGATAATGATGAGTAGGCCCTAGTAGGTAGAGAAACGTAGTCGTACTCTGAAACAAAATAGTTGACACAAAATCAGCCATATTTGACTATGGAAAAGCATTAATGGAAACAATCAGATTTGTGCCTATGTATTCTAGACCATATTGCCTCCAAGAGTCGAATCATTGGTTACCCATACCCCATCACTTGACACGTGATAAATAAAGATTGACAATTTCTAAGTATATATATATAACTGTCTGTCACATTTGCTGCAGTAGATGTAGGCCTACATACCTGAGATTTCTGAGTTTGCTTTTTCTTAGGCTCTGCTTCGAGGAACCACACCTACTCAACTTCAGCTTCACTCCAACTGACATCAGTAAACGATGATGTCAAGTATAGGTGTGAGGCCCACGGTGTTGCTGTGGGGAACGGAAGTCACATAATAGTAAGGCTTACTAAAGCTGTCTCCACAACGGTAACCTACAGTGAAGCGCAGACTCATGGAAATACAGGTGGGTAGAAAACTTCATGTTATAGACCTGTTTAACACTGGAAATTGACACGGATGAAATGGATGAAACTGATGTGAAATAAAGCGAAAAGTTTGAAAAGTTTTTATTTTGATAGACTGATGACAGTGTCAATATAACGACATCAGGGTGGCTCTTTTCGCGTTCCCACGTACAGGAAGAACGCCTGCTTTGACTGTCGAAAAACCACCGAAGACTTGCAAAAACAAACCAGCCGAGCCTCCCGCCAATCTGATTGTGCTTTCTGTTACTGCCGTGTCGCTCACTGTCAATGCGATTCTTACAGGTCTAATCGTAAGTAAGCCAGTAATTATCCTCCCCTGTTCACGTTTACTCCTCTGTATATTGCTCTCTACTTTGGAAATTATAGGAGAGAACATGTTCATTTTTAATTGTCGTTTTTCATCAGTTACTCTCTAAAGGATGCTCAAATTGGAGGCTTTAACGCAGGAAATCAATTTTCAACCAATTTATACTGAAAAATAGCCATATTTAGCTGTTATATCTTTACAATGCGCCAAAGTGAAGACTATTAAAACTCAAACATTGAGGATGAATTAGTCACAAATAATGACTATACGTCTGGGGTATACCCTATTCGTATACACTGTAAAAATTCCCGTATTTTATTTTACGGTGAAAAGCTTGTAAATATTCACTGTGAGTAACCGTAAGTGGACTATACGCCTGATATACATTTTACAGGCAAATCCGTATAATTAAGGCCGCACATTACGTAGCAATTGCACAACCATTCAGAAATGAGGAAATTGTGTTCACATAACTTCAGGCTAAATTGCACTTTCTTGACCATAGTATGTTTTATTCAAACAATTCCACAATATAATTTAGATTTTTTACAAGCATATGTAAATAGTCTCATTACATCTCCTTTCGTATTCAAATATTGAAATTGTTGATATAGGAAACCATGGTGTTGGACTTGGGTGTTACTTCGTGGTATCGGTGACGGTATAAGGAAAAGTAAAAAAGTATGTTTCATCTGCTCCCACTTCATTCATTCATTTGTTAATTTGCAGTTAATTAATGGCAACTTAACTTCCAGTACTACCTTTTAATTTTTTTCTAAAAAATATAACCCGTGGCAGTATTTACAGACTTTTACCGTAAAGAAAACGGTTTATCAATAAATTTACATACGGTTCGACCGTAAAAATACGGTAGACGGGTAGCACCTTGCTGCACGCCTTTCGACCGTTAATTTTACGGAAATTGTTTTTTACAGTGTAAAGTATTGCAGGATAGAGTACAACATATTAGTCACTTTTCGTTATGCATCTTGAAATCTGTTTAATTTTTACTGCAGGTAATTCTACTGATTAAATGTCGTGGAGACAAACGACGTGTATTGAAGTCGGCAACTTTCAAACCAGTACCAACTTCTGCCAAGTTACCAGTTTAAATTATTTAAATTCGTAAAATAATAGAAATTTGCACACGACGTTTTGTGGAAATGAACGTGCATGAAATGCAACGCCCTTTTTAGCTTCACAAACATCATGCGATGTATTTTTATATACTTTCCATGCTCCTCAACAAATTTTTTGGTTGTTTCTTCTGAACGATTTATATAATTGTTTGTAATTTGTTACGGTGTGAAAATCTCCAGACTATCCGCAAATAGAAATTACTAGAAAAAAACCTGAATTTTCTCAGATGCAACAAAGAAATCAAACAAGATCACGCTGATATATAGAACAAAGAAACAATGTGATTTAATAATGAGAATATTCGAGAATCAACAGGGTTTAATTAGTGTAGAATTAAGAACAGATCTTATACAATATAAACTTAACAGATCATACGGGCAGGACTTATATAGGCGAAGGCTTAAACGACTTGGGCAGCTCTGCAATGGGCGAGGACTTAGGCGAGGACTTGGGCGAGGACTTGGGCGAGGACTTGGGCGAGGACTTGGGCGAGGACTTCGGATGAGGGCTCGGACGGCTTGGGTATGAGGCGCCGTTCATGTCATTGAAGCGCCCTCCCTATTAGTCAAGAGAAGTGGTTGCGCGCTGCTCAATAACCAATCATAAGTCAAGAAAAGGAAGTTGCGCGTAATTAGAACCAATGCATTATGGGGCCCATGGTGCATTGCGATTTGTACTATAGTACACCAGAGTTGGATAAAGAACTGATGAGCTCTATGATATGATGTACACATACATGTACGTACTACTCATGACTCGACTGTACGTGTTCTATGCAGGCGATTTCAGACACGTCTCTGTCACAAAATGTTGTCACGTTTCTCATTGGGTACATGACGTCGATGACTTCATGGTTGCACTTGCACATCAGCTACATGTATATTATTAGGCTGTCAAGAGGTATTTGTATTTTGGAAAGAATTGATTCACCTTACGTTATTTAGTAAGTATAGTATTATGCAATTGCCTACAAAATTGCAAAAAACAAGTTCGCAGTCATTGCTTGCTTGCATTTAACGCATGGAGGTGTTTTCTTCCTCCATGCATTCGTTGGTTATTCCATATGTTTTGGAAAACACCCATTTCATTTATCAAACTAGCAGTAGTAGTAGTAGTAGTACAAATGCACCTCCATAATAAATGCAGTAGTCACGTTAGCTTTAGGCTAAGTTAGTCCTGTCTAGTCATATGCTAGTCTGAAAACTTTGAATTTCAAACATTTAGGTGTCATCTTTGAGAAAATGGTACTTAAGTAATTAATGGTAACGTTAGGCCCTAACTAAGGGCAAGGCCTAACAATCAATGTTATTGTTATCTATCTTTCTGATTCTGAGTGAAGGGTTTCGAGGCAACAGACTCAAACTGTTTTTGACTCCGACCATCTCGGACCCAGACAATTTTTTTTTCTCTCTGCAATTTTCGTGAATTTAGCCTAAAAAAAATCGGTATGCCTAACTCACTGTAACGTTAATCGTTACCATAGCCTAGGACACCTATTTTTTTACGAGTTCCGTTCAAAACTGACTTTTGCAGATGACTTTAGAGTAGTCCAAAGTGACTAATTTTGCAGGCTAAAGGATTTTTTTTTTTTTTTTAGATTAACTCATGTTTGTTGTAATTTTGAAATGCACTTTCAAGGAAATTGTGACTTTCCTACCATTGTTTGCATTCAGAGACGTTGCCGTTTTACCCCATAATTTCTCTCATAAATCAAAACCCTACCATCTTTCCACAAAAATAAGCTTGCTCATATTCAACATGATATCTTACTTCTTAGCGAACTTTTTAGATGATTTCAAGCACACAGAGTGACTTTTACTGTCTATATCATTGCAAAAATATTGAGGTAAGTTCGGAAACATAAACTGTCTCCTTCGTTCTCTTATATGGAACGGGGTCCTAGGTAACGATTACCAAAAAATCAATAAAAAAATAATGTGCAGGCCCCAGGTCTGTTCAATCTTCATGATCTTTAAAGGAACCATGCTTCTCAAATTGACCGGATCACTTTTATTTAATAAATAAATTCATTTATATGTATTAAATGTGAATTAAAAGCCAAACTGGTTCAAGCAAAGTTTTAGTGTGATTATTTGCTGCTCAAAAATTGACCCCCCCCCTTTTTAAAATTTTTTGAGACTTAAATTGAGGGCACTGTTCGTGACGTAGACCGAGGCACCGAAATTCATGGATCGACTCGATAGTCTGGACCCGGCCCGTATACACACACTAGGTCTACACGTGCAATTTCGTAAGTTGCAACAACTAACATCGAACTTGACTTGATTTTCTCCCTTTTAGCAAAGGCTCCTCGGGGAATGGGCCGTTTAACTGTTTTCGCCTTTATCTTACTCACATCTGGGAACTTTGTTGGAATGGTAGTGGACTTGAGCATATTTTTAATGGTCATCCCAAAGGATTTGAAAATACCAGTTTTGAAACACGATGGCTCAAAGTGGTCGCTACATAACCCTGAAAAGCTGCTGGGGCCGGACCTCTTTGCTCTTGTCACCTTCACTTTCGCCGTCCAAATTCTCCGATATTTCGCTTCAGTTGGAAATAAATGAAGGCTTACTCCACCCGTCGTTGTTTTGCTGCACCCAGCAGCCACACACCTTGTCGGCATGGCCGAAAAACCACTATATTTTGCTTAGATTTTGGACGAAGAATTTTCGCCGTACAATGTACACACAATGCATAACCGTGATGAATGGGTAATGTGCCTCGATCTACGTCACACACTTATGTTAATGAGGGTCTCACTCAGGGGGCGGAGTAGCTTGGACAAACATTTTCAAAAATTGTTTTCTCATATTTAATCTGGGAAATAATTGTCTCTGGACACAAAATATCATTGTCAAGATAATACTTTCTTTTAAGCAGGAATAATGCAATATAAATCCTAAATCGTGTTTCCTTTAAGCCATAAATCTACACAATTTGAGCATTTCACAAGCTGGGCCAAATGGCTTTGCTAAACACAGCTTTCCGCGCTTACATCGTTAATAATAATACGATCACCAGTTTGTATAGTAACAGTGCTAGGCTTATACTACTAGCAGAACAAATTTGCACTAACCCTGTAAAAGTGTAAGCGATGTACGCATGCTCAGGAGCCAAAATTCCCTGCTAACACGTGAAATACGCTTGCCGTAAGCACATAATTTTCAGCTACAGTAAGTGGGGATTTTTTGGTAAGCAAAGCTATAAAATTGCTGGTATTATTGGGTCCGAGTTTAGTCTGGGTCCGAGATGGTCCGAGTTGGTCTTGGCCCGAGTTGGTCTGTGTACCAGCTGGTCTGTTGGTCCGAATGGGGAAAGAATTTACTTTAATACCCCCACAAAAATCGGTCAGGAATAGGCCTAGCAAAATTTGGAAAATAACCATCCATCTCTGTGTTCAGAATTAACACTTGGCACAACCTTTAAATTTGAGAATTTGTTTAAGACATTTTTGTGCAATATTTATGGTGGCCCTGAAGGGACATCAAAGACGCATATGTTCTTTGACAACATCACACATTTTTGTACGACATCACAATTTTTTTCACGACCGTTGCAAATGTTTTCACGGCTGTCGCAAATTGTTCACATGTCTCAAATTTTTTCACTACTGTCGCGAATTTTGTTCGCTCCGTTTGCATATATTTACAACCGTCGCAAATGTGTATACGACATTGCCAAATTGTTCACGACATCACATATTTTGTTTGATATAAAATTCACGACACACAGTGAAGTCATGAATTTTATGTTGCGAATTTGTTTTCAGTGGTCTAGGGGGTATACCCGGACATGGCTTCTGTTGTACCAGATAGGCCTACAGCAAAGTCAGTACTAGGCACATGTACATAGTTTATTTAAGCCTCCGCCCCTTGTCTGTGAGGTTTAATAAAAAAAATGAAGGGAATGATCATATAAATTTTACTATTTTGCCAAATATATTTAAATTAGTCGATTACCGGGTGCAGATTCAAAATTTCAAATAGATCAAGTAAAATGTGGTCAACAAAGTGTGTTTATTATTCATACAAGCATTTTTTGTTCCATCCACAAAATTCTAAAAATTTAGCAAAATTGTTAGCAAATATAATCTACATGCTCATATTTCATAGAGGACCGATTGCGTTTATAATTATGGCTTTTAATTAAAGGGCTAATGGGAACTATTCCTTTAAAAGTGCAGAAAACTGCATTTTAATAACAACACTGCCAGTTTAAAAATGTATCTCACATACTTTTCCCAAAGTAGATATGTATTTCATAATTAGCCTTATCCATATTTTATGTAATTTATGACGGGTTTTCCCCTGCAAAAAAAAACAATCACGGTATCTCAGTTTTAACTGTTTCTGGATGGATAAACTCTTATTTCCAAAGAGTGAAAATTCACTCCCACAGTCTGAAACTAGGGACCAGACGTTCAAGAGTGAAATTAATTCAATCAAAAAGATCGACTTTTTACTCGTAAAATATTCAATCTAAAAACAGAGTGATTTTCACTCTAAATCGTCTAGTCCCTAAGTTCACTCTTTGGGATTTAGAGAGATATTATGACGTGACCTGGAAAATGTCACACGTCCGTATGTTTTTTGTTTTTAAATTAATTGTACACAAAGATAAATTAAATTTAGAATGAAGTGTTTTGTATTTACACAAATTTCATTACGCAGCAACTGACCAATCAGAACATTTGCGTCTTTGATGTCCCTTCAGGGCCACCTTAAATATTATAGGGGAAGAAAGTTTGTGTTTTTTATGTGTTGGATGTTCTTGGCATAGTTTAATTAACCCTAACTCATCCCTAGGGTGTGTGGAAAATCGTATTGACATTGGAGGATTCAGGACTGTTAGGGATACAGTCACTTCAGTGTTCACATGATAATTTCAGTTCTGCCTCAATTTTACAGATTCTGCCAACAAATCTTGAAATAACAGGTGTGCCACACATTTCGATAGTTATCAAGGAGGGTTAATTTATTCCCCAAGATTTTGCCGTTTCTGACTGATTTTGTTGGGGTATTAAAGTAAAATGTTTCCACAGCCATCACTAAGGTTTTATAAACTCAAACAAGTTTGACGAATACTAAGTTTAAAAAGGAGTGCCTTTTATTTATTATAGGGGAATTTTATTGAGGAAAAGTACTTTATAGAGGGTCATAGTTTCAGGACATGCTGGCCCCCTTAATTGCTTCATGTCTTCATGCTGGCTGACAACATTTTGTCAATGAAAAAAATAAAAAATTGCACAATCCAGACTGCGTCAATGAAAAACGTAACAATCTGAGATGGCCACCATTTTGTCATTTCGGTGTCTGTTATGGGGTTAAGAAACCCAACAATGTCAAAATGAGTCCATCACAAGTCCCTGCAAGTCCATCACAAGCCCTCCATTCCTAATTCCAATCGCAAGCTATTTAAATGAGCTTTGACAAAGGCATTTCTTTTTCATTGTTCATCCAATTACTTGTGACCAACTTTATGAAAGGACTTCTGACTAGACTTGTGAAGGTACTGGTGGGGACTCGACTACAACTCTGGTCCTTACCATTTGGTTTTAACCCTAACCCTGCTAAATCCACCAATTTGAATATGATTTTGCATGCACCCGGGGGATTAGGGTTAATGTACATGTATTGGTGGTGTTTTTGCCCAAATTCACAATTTTCCCTCAATATTTTTATTCACACACAAAGTCTATAGTATAGTTTATCAGAATACAATGAAATTTTATTTTCCTAATGCAGTGACATCACTACATTTATATTCACATGAACAGTTGTTTTCTGTGTCGGAAATACTTAGTAAACATTGTTGCAGGGATTCTGTAACCGCACAACATGGAGACAAAATGTGCCCTTAAACCTGCAATAACCCACTTAGTTATACGAAACATAATCTAGGTAGTGGGAGGCCCACTCAAGTTGGGTTGAATTTCATTATGGGATTGGATTCCATGTTTTTCCGACAATCTGTTAACTACATCAGTTGATTTCAGAACCATTGCATTTCCTAAAAGCTAAATTTATATCGTGCCCCACAAACCTTATTAAACACCTCACAAAAAGTATCAAAACACTTGAATCAGACCCCATCATTTTGCAAATGAGTTTATAAGATCTTTGGTTTAGTGTGCTCGCACAGCCTTAGCTGGTACCAACATCGGTTTCACTAAAAATTTGTTTAATGCCTGGTGTACTCGCATCGCAAACATTGGCAAGTTTGTCCTTAAGCTGTGCGATAGCCTGTGAAATTGGTTAGGCAGGTTAAACAACTACTTGTAAAATTCGTCTCAAGGAATGCTTGTGATTTTGCTGTCGTGTGGAAAAGGGTTTAGTGGGATACATATGTTTACACATAAATGTATGACATAGCATTGTTAGAGCTGACAAAACAGTTGCAGGCAGCATTCACAATTTGTGTGGTTTAACAAATACAATAAATAACAAACCCAGGAAATGTTCACCTCAATTCGTCATCAGTCACGATAAACGAGGGAAAAACTATTACAATTTTTTGCACCAAATCTTGTGCATTGTCATGCTTTTTATTTTGATTGTTGCAATTAAAATGAAATTGGGTGTTTCTTAAAGATGACAGCATTTTTGCGGAAAATATTTCTCGGGAAGATGGGTATTTGTAAACTTTATAAACGGTAAACTTTCAGATCGAAACTTATGAATTTTGTTATCATTACCAATGCAGATATATCTCAACTATTCAAAACGAACAACGCTTTGCACCTGTAACAACAATTACTTTAATTTGACACATCAGTAAAATAGGACAAATAAAACTTTTGAACAAAGTGTACCGCATATATCTACAATTTTAGGAAAGAAGGTTAACAAAAAAGTATTGCAGAATCAAACGGCAAATTATTTTTGCAATGAAATACAAACAAAGTGACTTTTGATAGTTATTTTTTATCAAGTCCCCTCTAGCGCAGACCAGCCTGCTAGTGCCATTTATCTAAAAGTCGTCGCTGCGGGCAGCAAACAAATCAACGTCATAGGAAGAACTCCTCTTTTGTGCCTAGTGCTAGACACAAAAGGGGAGTTCGCCTATGACGTCAAATTGTTTGCTGCCTGCAGCGACGACTTTTAGACAAATGGCACCATTGGGCTAGAGGGTACTTGATAAAAATAGCTCTCAAAAGTAATTTTACATTATGCAATCTACATAAAAATAAAAAAAATTACGCAGACTTCTCTTAGCAATCAACATCATCTTTAATAAAATACTATGATTGTTTGCTTTGATGCGGCGTCTGCCGCCAGTTTTGAATTTTGAGTCAGAATTGTTGTGTAGCCTTTAGTCAAGGCGCATGTGGTTACCCGGACGAGTGACGAGCCCCGGACATGTATCATGCACAGTGGCGTATCCAGCGGGGGAAGGCAACTTGCCCCCCCCCCCCCCCCCCCGGCATCATTTGAGGCGTCATAAAAACAAAAAGAAAGTGTTTTTTAAGACGATTCAGACGTTGTTTGCCCTCCCTGGCACAAAAAGCTGGATACGCTACTGATCATGCATGACAATTTCTCTACCAAATAGGTAGATAAATGTAAAGAAAAACACAAGCGCCTTCCACGAGATATATACCCAGCACAATATGGGGTTCCCTCTGCCTCATATCGTGCATCATATGACGAGATAATAAAGGCGATCATAGTCTG
Source organism: Hippasteria phrygiana (assembly GCA_037893225.1). Lineage (NCBI taxonomy): Eukaryota > Metazoa > Echinodermata > Asteroidea > Valvatida > Goniasteridae > Hippasteria > Hippasteria phrygiana. Next base: position 64,988 of record JAZGUH010000159.1, read on the forward strand.
GTTCCCTGACCTAAAGATTCCCTGAATTCTAAATCTTAGGTCAGGTACTATAGCTACCACGGTTCTAAAAAGATCATGACGTGCAGTGTTAGTCCGAGTGACATCAGTGGCATCATTCAAATTTAATATTTTTGCAAAATCGAGTCGGCAAAATACTACAAAATACTACAAGTATTGATTTTTCATTTTTACTTATTATTGAGAATTCAAATTCCAGGATCTGTAACATGCTTGACAGACATTTTGTTATTGCGAACATCAACATTTATTGCGAACATCAACGTTAACACCTTGCGTACGGTTGACACAAATATGTGCAGATTGAAAATTCCCACCTGGCCGGTTGACGTCTATACACGCCAATTTTTGCATTTTCAATCCATTATTGGGGTATTGTGTACGTTATGCTTGGCTGCACAAGCCTCTTGTTTCCATTTCACTTGGCTGCATAACCCGGCCTGGTGCCCCGACGCCCCCAAGAAATACCCGGTATTACCGGGTTCAAGGGGTTTTAATAGCCAAATGTTACCAAAAACAAGAACCTCGGACGTTTCAGGAAACTGGCAGAATTCTACCAGTTTTCGTCACATGACATTGGCAGCTACCGGACCCTAATATACCCAGCACGGTATGGGGCAGAGGGGTACCCCCCCCCCCCCCTTTTGTCCCTATATCCTATAAACTCTCTAGACTATAATTGTTACCTAACACATCCCCCATAGACATCCTTAGATTCCGGGAATACAATGACCAACACAAGAGTGTGGGGGGCTTCCTCTGCCCCATATCGTACATCATATGGGACCTAATATTCATCAGAAAGTCGGAATATTTTGGTCTGGTAACCAGACTAAGGCACTCGTGGCTTTGCAACTTCGTACCAGCATATCGGGGCGTGTCACGCGTCCGAGTAGCCACACATGCCTGGACTAAAGGCAGTACTGGCCTTTTTTTTAGACTGAGCTCCCATAAATAATAAGCTTGCGGCCATCGGATTGTAAGAGCTGGCCGTCGCAGGTCAAAGGTGACTTTTTTGTGACATGAATTTGTCCGTCGCGCATTTGACAAGCCTGCCTCTTTAACTTAGTTTTTTTAGTGACTTAAGTTGTTTTGTGAATACTGAGACAAAATGAACCTAAAAACAGTAACATGTCTTGAAGCTTCTAACGGCATCATGCATCTGTGAACAAGTCATTACAAATGCTGACTGTATTTGTGAGCACTTGTAGCAGCTGCAGTGATGTTTGGTGCCCTGTTGGAAGCTTCAACACATGAAAGCAAGCACAAACAAGTGGGAAGTCCCTTGTGTGATCTTCGGGTGGAACATCATCGGGATGGCGAAATTGGATGGAGGGTGGTACCCTAAACCCAAGAGGAGGAAGAGTCTTCCTGCCAGTGAGAAATTGAAGGAATTGTCCAAGCTTTTCGGTTTCTGAAAAATCAATGAAATGCAATATATGATATTAATACACCACCTTGTAATTTGGTTGCACAAAAGGTAAATGCTGATTGCCGTGATGAAATTTATACCAGAGATGTAGTGGAGTCCATCGCAAGTCCCTGCAAGTCCATCACAAGCCCTCCAGTCCTAATCCCAATCACAAGCTATTCAAATGAGCTTTGACAAAGGCATTCCTTTGTCATTGTTCAACCAGTTACTTGTGACCGGCTTTATGAAAGGACTTCTGACTGGGCTTGCAAAAGTACTTGTGAAAGGACTTGCAGGGCCTCGACTCCAACTTTGATTAATACTTGTCCTGAAATTCAGTCGATTCACAACTTTGTCGATACCCACTTCCGGTTTTGCGATGTCGACTTTTTCCCATGATGCACCACGTAATTTGTCCTCTCCCCGGTTGCCGCTGGTGGCGCACTGAGTTGTGAATCGACCGAATTACTTGTATATTTACAAGTATGGGAGTGTGTTAAACCATGGTGAAAGTTGAGCCAAACCATATGCATTTTGAATTGAGACAGCAAATGAGATACATGCCCTCCTTTTCATTAATTCCTTTTTACTATACAAGAAAAGCCAGTTCATTAAGACAAAAATGCACATACTGTCAAGAAAAAGCTGTTTTTTGTTTTTACTTGTAAAGTCAAACTTCTCTGAAATGATAAATTCCTGAAAAGTATCACTTCAGTTTACTTTTTCTGATCGATAGATACCATGAACTAGGACTGGGTTATTATCATTAAGACTTATCTGCTGAACACTTGGCCATGGTCAGGGTGTCGCAAGTTCAGCCAACATTCATTTTGTTATTAACAGTAAGCTTTTGTTGTTTAATATATTAATGATTTTTGTTATGGATGTCAGCAGTAGCGTATCCAGCTTTTTGTGCCAGGGAAGGCAAACTGTCTGAATCGTCTTAAAAACACTTTTTGTTTTTTATGACGCCTCAAATGCAAGTTCTCCCTCTCCCCCTTCCTGGATACGCCACTGGATGTCAGTGGTGTTGGACTTTTGATAGGGATGTACACTGTACAGTGCACAATTTAAGAACCTTTTCCTGCGAGAAATTTAGAACTGATTTGCCTGAATTGAACTTTACTTTCAGAACAATGTGTAATTGTCTGAAATAACTGTGGCAGACTTAATAAGAAAAAATGCCATATGTACAAGACGTAAAATTGCGCTGCATATTGAAGGCTTTTCTGCAAGTTTGCAGAAAAGCCTTTGTTTTTCTGAGTTTTGGTTTCTGTTTATTTTCTTTTATCTCTGTTTTTTTTTTCCATCTTCTTCTTGTTCTATCACAAGTGCCATAGACAATGCACAGGTTTCATTCTCGAGGTCACTTTTGCAATTATTAAAACAAAGTTCAATCTTAATGAAAATGGGCATACACCACAGCCCGGTTAATTCATACTTAATGCGAATGCGAAGCGAATTAGACGTTATGAACCATTCGCAGCGAAGATTCGCACAAGCTGAAATGTGTTCAACTTTTGCGAATTCGCAGTGCGAATATTTAGCATTGGCGTCATAAATTCGCTTCACATTCGCAAGACCATGTGCTGAACTTGTGCATGTTGCTCTGATGTCATTATGACATCATCATGTATCAAATTACAAACAATTAAAGATTAATAGATTTAATCTTTGAAAATCAACATAAAATCGACCGTGAGAGACCGGAACTTGATTTTTGTGGGAATTTATAGTATAAACCAGGATCTTCATTTTATCTCGTGTGCGTCAAATCACGTGACCCAAACCGGAAGTGCCCTATAATTTGAAAGTGGAAACAGATGTGAACTTGCTTTCAATGTTAGGCCCTGTCCGAATTACTTTGCTGTGGCTTGAAATTACACACGAGTCTATGGGAAGTGGCTGCAGCCGCTGTTTGTGCAGTTTCAATCCATTGTTGGATTATTGTGTGTTACACTTGACTGCACAAACACATTGTGGCCATTTCACTTTTTACACCTTAAATATTACAATATACTGTATGACCAACTTTTCCCCCTTAACATGGTTCGACTTACCCTACCCATGGTGTTAGTTGAGCCAATTTTCCTTTTTGGGAGGATCATTTAAATGGTCAATCAGTCTATGCAAACTTTCATAAAGATGGGGTCTGTTTATGGGAAAAGTGTTGGGTGGAATGAAACGAGTGCATTGTCTATGGCATTTTTTATAGAACAATAAGAAAACAAAATCGTAACAAAGGCTTTTCTGCAAAATTGCGGAGAAGCCACAAATTAGGAAAAAAAGAAACGGCTAAAAATATGATAACCTCTAATTTAAAAAGGTGGACCGTAGGAAATTACCCTGTAAATCATGGAGAAACATTTCAAAGACAGCCATGACCTTCTCCTCCTTCTTTCTCCTCTCTCTATCTTGCGAATATTGCACCTCCATTAGTGCCAGCAGGCAGGATGCATCGAGAGAGGTGGGTGTATAAACCAGGCCATCTGCCATCCTCTTTGGATTGGACATCATGTCCCCCAATATGCCTGCCCACTGCAGTCCCTTCTTCATCCTGAGAGAAAAAAGTAATTATTAAAGGTAGTGTACATGATTAGTCATTGTTGCCTTTTTCAGAAATGGGCGGATTTGGGGGTTAGTTTTTGATAGGAAATATTGTTCCACTGACCTGTTCAAAGTTTTGAGTTGTCAGATAGCGAAAAAAAACAACCGTCGGGTAGATGATAGCATTTAGTAAAGGCGCGCGTGGCTACCTAGATGCGTGCATGTCCGGGGTGCGCCACTTGTCCGGGTAGCCACACGCGCCTTGACTAAAGGCTACATGGCAGTTTTCCCCCAAGATTTGCAGCTGGAAATCGTTGGAAAAGGATATAAATTTCCACTTTTCTTGACAAGGACAGCACATCTGGTGCCATCATTTCACAGCATGATTGAGACTACTATTAACTTAGTCTAGTGAGGTATTTCGTAATAATAATTCAGTAAAAACAAAATTGAGGATTACCAATAGTGTACACTACCTTTTTAAGGGGCTGTCCAAAGTTCTCAACATTTTTATGGTTGTACAGAGAGTACTACTTTTCAAGACCTCCCCCCTCCCCTAAGTCGTACTTATCAATATTTGTTTTTAAAGATGGATACATGCACATGGATTGGTGACAACCTCTCACCATAATGTACACCGCTTTCCATTACGATTTGGCAGTCTGTACAACAGATGTTTAATTTGGCAAGTGGGGGAAAAAAATTGCATTTTCAGTTGCTGATTAGACGTCCAAAATTTATATTCAAAATTTACCATCAAAATGTGGATGTGCGGGTTTACAGATTTTTAACATTCATGGGTTTGTTCCAGTTTAATTCTAATGTCAGACATGACTGTTATGGGGTTTCAGTACCTGTGGTATTGTGTGGATGGAGGGGTCTTGAAACTGTTTCTTCAAACATAAACAAAAGAGAATTGACAATCAATTACTCACTGATGAATTGGATGGTACTTTGTATCAATTACAAAGAACTTGGTGAGATACTTTTCCAAAGCTTCTTTGTTTAGTGCACAGGAGCTACATCCAGCCACCGCTATGATCATGCTATGCTCTCCTATTACCTCCATCAGTTGTTGAGGTGTCTCTACCTGATGTATCTGAAATTGAATCACAAGAATTTGTTTTGAAATACTTCAGGCAAAATAACTTATTAGAATTACTGATACTTTTGCCATTTAACTATAGGCCTTTTACATAATAGTCTTTCGAGCCAGGTTGAAGTCAAATGGGCGAACCCTTGGGCTGACCAGGATCACTTTTTTCCAACTCTGCATTCAACTCTGTGTCGTTTTACCCTTTGTTGGAGTTCAACCCTGGGTGAACTTGATCACCCAACACTTCTGTTTTTAACCCAGGACAGAGTTTCAAACTGGGGCAAAAATTCTCAAACCCAGGTTGAAACTAATCTCATGGTTGATGTGGGGTTGGCGCAGGGCTGACAATTGTCAATTGTGAAAAAAAAAGTTCTAGAAAGAAAAGGCCTTTATTATTTTGGATAATGGAGAGATTGAGTTTTAAGTGTACATGCTGTAAACAATTTCTGTGCTGCCTAGCCCCCTTGCATACATAATTGAAGCATCAAATAATGTGAAACAATTGCACGCAATATAGCTGCACACTGCACTTTTAAGGATGCTTTGTTGCATGCTGCTTTATTTTGACTTCAAAGAAAGCTGTAAAGAAAGTGGCCAGTGATGGAGAATGTGATGTTTCACATCTGCAATAGTTTGTGCAAGCGCCAGTCTTGAAATAAGGTCATAACATGTACAGATAAATGCCCACGTTTAATCATTCAAATTATTCTTTTGAGCTTACGCTTCCAACAATTCAAAGTGTTGAGATGGACCGGTCTGTCTTGAAAGTGGATAATTGTAATTTGTAAGCAAACAGATCAAGTTTTTGGGCCCGATAAGGAATTACAAAGCTCTTGGACAAATCCAAAGGAAATGCTTCACTGAGAGTCAATACTCCTGGACAATTTTAACCTAGATTTTGAGATCTAACTGTGGAAGGCGTCACTTGATTGCATACCTGTATGTATTTAATCTCATATGACTTTCAAAAAGTGGCGTAGATGAGTTTCACAAAATCTCCTAAATCAAATTGCTCTGTTAATTTATTGCTTCAGCTACAGTTAATGTCAAGTTTAGTACAATGTTCATAACAATCATATAACATGTATTCACCCTAAACAGCAACATCCTCTGGCTATGATCTGTGACATCACAAAATCTTGCTTCCACTTCACTTGCACTATATGCAAGTAACGCGAATGTCACTGGAGCAAGTACATTGGGGAGAACACTGCCATCTGCCAGAAGATAGCCAATCAGCCGGCCAACAGCTTCATATTGGTTTGACTCGAGTGCTATAAAAGAAATAAACCAATTGAATAAGAATAAATCAGATTTTGTTAAAATTTTACTACTCTATTCAATTCAATTCAATTCAATTTATTTCTTTTGTTTATTTTCACAACTCACCAAGCAAGTCATGAAGACTGAAAATATTTTGTTTACAAAAAAAAAAAAACACTTCACATTCAAATTAAGAATAAAATTAAACACATCTATTAAAGATTTACTGTCCGTGCTCTTTTTGAGTTTCATCCTGAAAAATAAATTATTTTTTCCAATTTGTTATTTTTCTAGCATTAAAAGTTATTCACTTCCAATTGAGACGAACGAAAAAATCTGTCTTTGTTCAGTTATCAAATAATTAATCTACAAAATTAGTGGGCGTTATAGGCATGGCGCAAATGCAAAATTAATTTTGTTTCGCAGGTTGTAGACGTCTAAAATAGAAACAAAATGTATTTGTTAAAAAAACATATTTTGTGTGAAAATGTGTTGGAAAAAAATCAAAGCACAGACAGTAAATCTTGAAAGAAACTACAGGGTTATACAAGAGAACTCCATCATTCACTGGGGAAAATATTTGTTGAAATTGAAGTTTTTCTAGATGTACTTTACATGTAGGAGCACTTACATTTTCACTGTAAACCAGCTTTAGGTAACTGAAGGTGATTTGTATTTTTGAAACTTTCAGGAACACTGAAGTTTTATATCCCTTAACTCTAATAGTCCTGAAGCCTCCAATTTTAATACAATTTTGCACACACCCTAGGGAGTTAGGGTTATTATTGTACTTACACTCGTAATTCAGCTGCAGATGGAGGCCATCAGGCTGTTGGCTGAATACCGGTAAATCTCCTAGCCCAGATTTTACAATTTCGAAGAAGGAAGTCCGGACTGCTCCGGCATCAACACCATCCTCCCCTTGGAAGGAAACTCTCATGACGGTGCTTGGTGTGAATGTCGCTTTCATGATGACATCCAGCATTGTCTGCATAGCATAGTCACGCTCAACAGTGATGTAATGTTTATTATCCTCTTCAAAGTGTAATTTGAAACGCTCCAGAATTGCAGCTATTGATTCTCCACTGGAAAAATATTTTTACAAAATCCAGCTGTTATGTACAAGTGACAAGACTGGTATAGGTGGCAAATGTCGCCAGTATTGAATAATATATAACTTTTTCAAAGTGAACAAAGAAACTGGCAGGAGCGGGATTCGAACCTGCGACCTCTGGGTTACCGTACCGGCGCTCTACCAACTGAGCTATCTTGCCCTATGTTGGCGGTCTCCCAAATTGTCAGTATCTTTGTTCGGGTGGGCGCTAGTCAGAAGTCATAAACCCAGAATGCTGTATAGCCAGGGATCACACCCAATTTTACGATACGACCTGGAAAGCGACATTGTGGGGATCAGTCAATGAAGATACAACTTTTTAACTTATAATTCATCAAACCAAGTCAGTTTCCCTTGTTGATGGTTTGATGAATAATATATAACCACAGTATAAACATAAATGTATCTTTTTTCAGATAGGGTTGCAGAGGGTCGGAAACTTTTCCAAAACTTTCCAAGGAACTTTTCAGGAAAATACAACAGTCAGGAATTTCAAGAATTTTCGATTAATCTTATAAAATGGTAAAATGCCAGTTTGGTAAAAAAATACACAATATTACAAAGTTCCATTGCACTTTTACAAAAATGTTATTTAATGCTTTGTTGGTTACCTGGGGCCTTCATATGGCTTATTTGGCTTGAATCAGTGATAGAAGAATCTAATTGTCAGTACCTACATGATTATCATTATTTGGAAATGATGGTGTCCTCACTATTCCAGTAAGTTCTGCACCCAGACTACATTGTGATGTGTTTGGAAAGTACATGACTGTAAGACCCCTTCTAATTTTCCAGTTTATGAAATCTATATTTAGACATTTAATTACCATACCAGGGAAAAAGGGGTTTTCATTATGAAAAGTTCATTACTTAGTGTATTTTCATTTCTTTTTAGGCAATCAGTGAACTATCCTGACAATCCTAGTCCAAGACCAACCATTCTTTTTGACATGAGGCTTTGCATGGTGGAGATACAAATTAAGGTTTGTGATGCCATCATGTGAAATAATCTCTTTTAATAATCCAGGCATGCAACTTGGAATAAAAAATAAAAAAACGAGGAAATTCCAATCTTTACAAGACTTTGTGCAGTGTTTTTAAATTTTCAATGGCATAAGTGTGAAGTGAAAAACAAGGAAATCTGCTGATCCCAGGAAAAGTTGCATGCCTGTTAATCTATATCTACGGTCACGTCTCTACTAGTTTGGTGGCCCTCCCCCTACACACCCCAGAGAGCACGCACTGGATTCCTCCTACTCCAGGCACTCTATTCATTACCCATAGGGAATAATCTTTCCCGCCTTTACACCTTAGCGACCAATGATCCTGTCTCCATAGAGTCGGCTTTTCCTGCCTTCACACCTCAGTGAGGATCATTGGATCCCTCTCATCCTCCTTACTTTTGGACCACCAACCACAGAGTCAATGTATTCTTCTGAAGACAGCCAGAACATAGACCGCATTTACACTAGATCCGCATTTACACTAGATCCACATTTTACACTAGATCCACATTTTACACTAGATCCGGCAAAGGTGGATCAAGATTTGTGGGGTAATAAAACCACAGGGAAGCTTAACCGCAAAAAAATGTGCTGCATTTATACTACATGTAGATCCCCCCGGTTCTCTTCAGAACCACACTACTCAAGAGATTTCACATGGTGCCACCGCAAACCTTAGATTAAACCTTGCTGTGTTTTATCCCAACAATATTTGTGCATACCCCCTATGACGTTACAGTTGGGACTACCCCAACTGTTGTTTTTGAAGTTACATTTGGAACATAACAGCTTGATATTAATAGTTATTGCAAAACTTACGCTGGCTTATTGTCCATCACATAGGAGCCGACTCCAGAGACCAGCCTCCTTTCATTTTTAGAGCGTCTCTCGCATTCTTCATAAAGTGTTGAATCCTGAAGTATTACATAAAAATTAAAAAAAATACAGACTTTAGTATTATCATTCTGCATTTGTACCAGCTGTGACCTTGTTCAAAGATTTTAAGTATATAAAGGTGTCAAGTAGAAGAAATTTGAGCTATTACATATAAATCACTTTTAAGTGAAAATACAATCACTTCTACAAGAAATTATCTAGTACAATCGTCATCAAGACCCCTTCTGATCTTCCAGCTGCTACATTGAATTTAAATCAGCCAGCTGACCTCGGCTAGCTCGGTGGTCGAGTGGTTAAGACATCTGCACTTGTAAGCAGGAGTTCATGGGTTTGAGTCCCATCAAACAGCCCGTTAATTTTTCACACAGACTTTTGGTAAGCACTGAGCATACTGTGCTTACAAACCGTCTGCAAAGGCAAATATATAAATTATAGTAAATGCCTTAACAAAAACTTGGTTCAGATTTGCAGAGAAAAGACTTTTAGCTCATGCATCATTCAATATGGAATGAGAGCCAAATCCAAAAGTAACATAGAAAAGGTTCATTTAGTTTCTGCATATGAACAAAAACATGACAAGGTCTAAATAATCCGATAATGCTCAAAATACTTAGAAAAATGCTCACCGTAAAATGTTTTGACGATTTTCATTCTCGGGGGAAAAAATTGTGAACAAACCCCTCTTACAAAGAATAAGTATTAACTGGAACCCTCTAGATAATTTTACAAAATTCCAAAAATTTATCACAAATGCTTCTACATGTATCAATCTAAAAATATTCTACATATCAAAATTCATGATCACTGCGTCAGTTGATTGGGAACTAAGAAAAATCTACAATTTTCCTGGGGGGGGGGGGGGGGGGGGGGGGTGGGGTAATAATTTTTGCCTTAACTAGACAAACCAAATGCAAAATTACATCTTCACAACTTTATAAGAACTTTTCAAAGGAAATTAATTAAGCCATTGGTGAAAAGTCAAAAACCGGTTATCATCAAAACCTGGACTTACTTATTATAAGTGTAAGTAAATTGAAATTATTGAACTGATGTACGTACCTCAGCAGGTACAGCTGGATATACATCCGCTGCTCTGGTTTGAGCAGTGGACGGACGTCCAGCTGTAGCAGGGACAACCGGAGCAGTAGAGTGACGTCCAGCTGTAGCAGGGACAACCGGAGCAGTGGAGGGAATTCCAACTGTAGCGGGGACAACCGGAGCAGTGGACCAACGTCCAGCTGTAGCAGGGACAACCGGAGTAGTGGAGTGACGTCCAGCTGTAGCAGGGACAACCGGAGCAGTGGACCAACGTCCAGCTGTAGCAGGGACAACCGGAGTAGTGGAGTGACGTCCAGCTGTAGCAGGGACAATCGGAGTAGTGGAGTGACGTCCAGCTGTAGCAGGGACAATCGGAGCAGTGGACCGACGTCCAGCTGTAGCGGGGACAACCGGAGCAGTGGAGTGACGTCCAGCTGTAGCAGGGACAACCGGAGTAGTGGAGTGACGTCCAGCTGTAGCAGGGACAATCGGAGCAGTGGACCGACGTCCAGCTGTAGCGGGGACAACCGGAGCAGTGGAGTGACGTCCAGCTGTAGCAGGGACAACCGGAGTAGTGGAGTGACGTCCAGCTGTAGCAGGGACAACCGGAGTAGTGGAGTGACGTCCAGCTGTAGCAGGGACAACCGGAGTAGTGGAGTGACGTCCAGCTGTAGCAGGGACAACCGGAGCAGTGGACCGACGTCCAGCTGTAGCGGGGACAACCGGAGTAGTGGAGTGACGTCCAGCTGTAGCGGGGACAATCGGAGCAGTGGACCGACGTCCAGCTGTAGCGGGGACAACCGGAGCAGTGGAGTGACGTCCAGCTGTAGCAGGGACAATCGGAGCAGTGGAGTGACGTCCAGCAGTAGTGGGGACAATCTGAGCAGTGGAGTGACGTCCAGCTGTGGCAGGGACAACCGGAGCAGTGGAGTGACGTCCAGCTGTAGCAGGGACAATCGGAGCAGTGGACCAACGTCCAGCTGTAGCAGGGACAACCGGAGTAGTGGAGTGACGTCCAGCTGTAGCGGGGACAATCGGAGCAGTGGACCAACGTCCAGCTGTAGCGGGGACAACCGGAGCAGTGGAGTGACGTCCAGCTGTAGCAGGGACAATCGGAGCAGTGGAGTGACGTCCAGCAGTAGTGGGGACAATCTGAGCAGTGGAGTGACGTCCAGCTGTGGCAGGGACAACCGGAGCAGTGGAGTGACGTCCAGCTGTAGCAGGGACAATCGGAGCAGTGGACCGACGTCCAGCAGTAGCGGGGACAATCGGAGCAGTGGAGTGACGTCCAGCTGTAGCAGGGACAATCGGAGCAGTGGACCGACGTCCAGCTGTAGCAGGGACAATCGGAGCAGTGGACCGACGTCCAGCTGTAGCAGGGACAATCGGAGCAGTGGAGTGACGTTCAGCTGTAGCAGGGACAACCGGAGCAGTGGACGGACGTCCAGCTGTAGCGGGGACAACCGGAGCAGTGGAGTGACGTCCAGCTGTAGCAGGGACAACCGGAGCAGTGGACGGACGTCCAGCTGTAGCGGGGACAACCGGAGCAGTGGGCGGATGTCCAGCTGTAGCGGGGACAACCGGAGCAGTGGACGGATGTCCAGCTGTAGCAGGGACAACCGGAGCAGTGGACGGACGTCCAGCTGTAGCGGGGACAACTGGAGCAGTGGAGTGACGTCCAGCTGTAGCAGGGACAACCGGAGCAGTGGACGGACGTCCAGCTGTAGCGGGGACAACCGGAGCAGTGGGCGGATGTCCAGCTGTAGCGGGGACAACCGGAACAGTGGATGGATGTCCAGCTGTGGCAGGGACAACCGAAGCAGTAGACGGATGTCCAGCTGTAGCAGGGACAACCGGAGCAGTGGATGGATGTCCAGCTGTAGCAGGGACAACCGGAGCAGTGGATGGATGTCCAGCTGTAGCAGGGACAACCGGAGCAGTAGACGGATGTCCAGCTGTAGCAGGGACAACCGGAGCAGTGGATGGATGTCCAGCTGTAGCGGGGACAACCGGAGCAGTGGACGGATGTCCAGCTGTAGCAGGGACAACCGGAGCAGTAGACGGATGTCCAGCTGTGGCAGGGACAACCGGAGCAGTGGGCGGATGTCCAGCTGTAGCAGGGACAACCGGAGCAGTGGGCGGATGTCCAGCTGTAGCAGGGACAACCGGAGCAGTGGGCGGATGTCCAGCTGTAGCGGGGACAACCGGAGCAGTGGATGGATGTCCAGCTGTAGCAGGGACAACCGGAGCAGTGGATGGATGTCCAGCTGTGGCAGGGACAACCGAAGCAGTGGCCGGACGTCCCTCCACAACCGGAGCAGATACGTCTAAAGCATACTGAAATAGAAACAATATTGCTGTTAATGACACACTTTCTTATACATGTAGCTTATTCCACTCATGGTCATACATTGGTATTATTGCAATTCATGCCAGACTAAATTGGATTCCTTTTAATGAAAAAGTTCAGTCCAAAAAGGCTATCCTTGTTTTCAAAAGCATTAACAAAAGGACTCCTTTGTACATGACAAATCTGTTCAAACCACTTACAGTGATTCGTGAAACACCAAATGGCATTGAAAGTTCCTTTCGCCAAAAAGGAATGCTACGTGACAAGTTTCGCTGTGAGTGGTGTCAGTATATGGAATAATCACTATGAACATCTTCATCCCTTAAAAATTCGTTAAAGAGCCACTTTTCCCTTAATTTACCGTGAGCCAAAATTGTCACGGTTTTTTCAACATATTAGGGAGATTAGGAGTCCGTGATGAAAACACCCTTAGAAAAGTCCTTTGTTTAGCCGTCCGTGAAAATCCGGTGACTTCAGCCACTAGCCATGCCAGTGCCAGATTGTGTACCGTTAGGTTTTTCACGGTGTTGTGGAATCCGTGAAAACTCCCGTATTATAATCTTGTGGTTGAGATTGGCAAGTCTGCTGCCTGGCCCTCCAGATAAGTGTTTAGAATGTTTACAATGGAGAGTTTATTGACTCCAGGTTTGAGCTTGCCCAACCGACCGAGCGCGCTATTAATTGTTGCCAAGAAAATACGTCTTATGAATAAACATGAACACGGAAGGCTAATACTGCATTCAGAACTTGCAAACCTTGCATGCTTGTCGGGATGGCGAGTAACACAATCTGGAGGGTTTTTCGAGGGAAAAAATTGAACAACGAAACGCTAACGTAAAGCGTTGAGGCATACTTGTTTGCGTTGTCATTGTGTTGTCATAGGCTATATTGTAAAAGTATTTATTAATAACAATTTAATTGCTTATTACGTATGGGTGAATCTGTAAAAGAAAAAAAGCTGTAGAAGGTCCTCCGTTCCTGCCCAATTCTGACTGGTTTTGACATCATTATTAATAACACAGTACTTTGGTAGGTACTACACAGCGGGATGCTTGCGGGGGACGTATTAAGCCATGAACCCCAAACATGGCGGGCAGCGCCGGCACTCTGCCCTTAACTTTGCAGTGAAATCACCACATAACATGAGACAGGCGATCTATTTATAGTCTACAAAAATGGTGTATTTCCTATCCATGGTAGCAGCTTGAAAATGATAATGTTCACCTAAATTTGACCAAATTATTCCGATTGTATTGCAAAGAAGTTGTTTTCAAAACTTAAACTATTGTTGTTACCCTTTTGGTTACCCCCGGTGTAATTGTCATAATTTGACCCTTAAAACTTCTCAAAATGTGTTTTTTTGTACACTAAGCTATATTTAAATCTATGCAAATTAGTGGGCGTATCCATTTCAACCGTTCATTGAGAAATGCTTCTCTGCACTTGGGGCTGCTCGCACGTGGTTCGTGCCTCCTGCCTGTAGCTCTAAATAAATCAGCTGATTCTCATCTCGCGGAATGATGACTCTTGGTACGTATCTACACAATTCGCTGGTACCCGTCGCTAGTCTAATGGGCGGGCTGAAATAAAATATCCTCCACCCCAAGAGCCCTGAAACCTTTTAAAGTGATTGACAGCTCAACTTTTGCCAGGTATAGATTATTTATACATTGTAATACTATGTAACAAAATGTATACAATGGGTTTAGCTCCAGAGGTTCTTTGTGTAGGCCGCCCCTGGACTGCAAAGCCTGCGAAAATAAAACAAAAAATATTCCATGCCAACCACACGCGGCATCTGGCCTGGGAAGTACCGGTACATTTATCCAGCGGGCATTATCACCAGCGAGGTGATGGAGAGATCGAAGTATTGCACAAATCCAGCCAGGTGGAGCTCGACTGCCAGTATTTGAAAGTCATCCTGAAGGTTTCATTAAAAATATTAAAAATTGTCCATCTTTAAAAGGGGAACAAGGGAAATTCTCTGGTCACATCGAACATACCGATTATTATATAACGTACTAGTGGCCTTCTATTTTGTTTTTCTTATCTGACGAAATCTTGTGGTTAAAAACTCTAGAAGTTTTAGCCAACATTTTGTTTTCGGTTCGGGATCATTCTTTTAAAATGCTAATTCAATTACAAAAATAAATATGTGATTCAGCAACTCGCAGAAAAATAAATAGGGGAGAAAACTATTTTTTTGGTTTTAAGTATAAGTTTAGAATAATGGACAAGCTGTCAGTAAATCTGGGATAAGATGAAAAATATATTAAAACGTTCTAAATAAAGTATACAATCAGCGTACTCTGCTGACTCTGCAGACCCCGCAGACAGCACTTCATTGTAATAAGAAAGGGGCCTATTGTTAAGCAGTTTCATTCACATGCAAATTAGCCACCTCAGCTCTGGCTGGTGGCGGGAACCATGAAAAGGCTTTGATCCAGATATCCGCAGACTAAGCTTAGACTACGCTGTTTCCCAATATTGATGGCGGGCCATAATATATTGTTTGAAGATGATATAAAAAAACTTAAGTTTTGCAACAAATAGTTACGAAAAAATCAAATTGCGCCGGCGCCACGTTTCGGAATCTATCACCAAATTCTGATTTGACCTGAACTTATTGTAAGTCTAAAAAATGAAAGTCTCACACATTGGATTTGAACACACAAATACAATCTATTCAAGACTTAAATTACAGAAAGCTCCCTGCTTGTTTACTTGTTCCACCAGCAAAAGTGTTTACATTGTACTAGGGGTCGTAAAGGTCAAGGCAGTTACCTAATACCGTTATCTTAATTGAAACACCGTGAAATCTTCAGGGTGGTAGATGTTGTTTACCGTTATGTATGACCGATGATAATCCTCAGTGGCCAGGGTCATTAAAAAACCGTGAAAAAACCCTTACGGGATTAGTGCAATAAGCCCCAGGTAAATATCCGTGAAACATCCCTCAGGGATTTATTTCACGGAAAAGTGGACTTTTAATGGGAATTTAAGGGATTAGATGTTCATAGTGAATCTGCCTGAACAAATAAACCATAAACTCCTTAAGTACACTTAAATCGGAGCTACGTAAAGCCATCTATCAGTGATATTTCTGCCATTTACGCTGATCTGCGGAGTTATAAACTTGGTTGCCAAAATACTTTTGAGCCGGATGGGAATTTCCCCTTGTTTTTCACCCTAAAAGTTTTTTTTTTTTTTTAGTTTTTCGCCCATCCCGTAAATCAGCAATATGCTTCTACTGGAGAGTTGAAAAGTTAACCGAAAATAGATTTATTTGTGTAAACATTATTGTATTTGTTTAAATATTTTGTATGAATGTGTAAATATTCAGTTTTAACGAATAATATGCAGGGCCCCAATGGAAACCAGTTTTATACTGTTTGGGCACACCCTGGGTAGAGAAATGTAATAAATATATAAATAAATAAATCTGTGTATAATTTTTTTATTTTAACATGAGTTTTACTACCTTTATTCTGAACTTGATCACCCCCTCCCCCCCAAACCCCCCTCCCCCCAACCCACCCCCACCCCCCCCCCCCTCCCCCTCCCCCTCCCCCTCCCCCCCCCCATGTATGATGCCGAGGTTTACTCACATTGATCCATATTTTGGAGCGGTTTCCGCGTGAAGCTCCATTGGCAGTACTAACATTTATGTTCCATTGCTTTAGCTGCAGGGCTGTCATCGGGGCTAGAAAAACACTGTGGAAGTTGCTTTTGTTGTCGAGCTTAAAAAACCCAAACATGTCCACACCTCTTAGCTGGGGAAATTGGCGAAGAGTAATCTCTTTTACTTCCCGTATTGACGTACTTGGATAGACCCGTATTGTTTGTCTTTTGAATCCATTTGATTCTACAGGGAGATAATGATGTCGGTAATTATGAATGCACATTAGACAAACTTGATTATATTTGAATAAGACACTGATGGTTTTACATGTAAGCTCTTACTTTTTTAGTACAAAACTATGCGCCTGAAATTAATTGTACTATAGAGGAGAAACAATATGAACCCCATGTGTACACAAAATCACAGCCCACAATTGTGATTATATATTGAGGTGTCGCACTCCAATTTCCGCTACACTATATAACATGTACATGTATGTACTGTGGACCTGCAAACAATTCAAGTCCACAGGTTGCGGGAAGAGGTTATGAATTGTGGACTTGTACACATCCACAGTCCATTTCTGGGTCATTCTGTTCCAATTCAACATGCTTTTGGACCTGACCGTTGCGGATTGAAATGAAATTCGGTGTGCTGATGATTAGACTCCTTGAGAAACCCCAAGAACCGAAATTGAATGTCCTTCGGTTAATTAGTTTTAAGATACGGGTTAATGAACTTTTGACTAATTAGCATGACCTGCTATGTTTGGACATCCATATCTGGGGAATCAGGTTGGCGCAATGGTTACTGTCCCCGCCTTTCACCGCTGTGGCCCGGGTTCGATTCCTGCATGCCCTATTGTCCACATGTGGATTGGGTTTTCAGTCCCTTAACCTGATTCCGTGGTTTTTTTCCAGAATATTCTTCTGGGACTTTCCTCCCACCTCTAAAACTGTAACTTCTTCTCATTGCATGTCTTCTCTCTACAGGTTTCTTCAGGCTTTCGAGCTACAGTGCCTATAGGGCGCTTTTGCGGAATCCTTGTTTTCATTACCAGAAAGAAATAATAATAATAATCTCCAAAAGTAAAGCACCTACAGAGATAAACTTTACATCATTTTAAAGTTCTTGAAATAGCCTTCATTTCCTTAACCCTAACTGTCCTCAATCCAACAATTTCAATTCGATTTCCCACACGCCCTAGGGAAAATCCAAATAATACCACTTACCACAAAAAAGTATGTAAAAATAGGACGTTTGACCTTGATTTGCGAACAGGCATATTTATAAAAATGCTTCAAGAAAGAAAGGAAACCGACTGGTATAATTTGAAATGGATATTGGTTGAGCAAAGAAAATTTGACTGAACCGGGATTCGAACTTGAGACATCTGGATTACCGTACCAGCGTTGCACCATCTGAGCTATCCAGCCCTATGATAGCATCCTCCCAAATAGTCAACTGTCTTTCCTCAGTTGGAGTGTCTTCAATCAGCTCAAACAATGTAAAAATCCACATCCATTGTGCGATCCTCGAGCTAATGTAACCGGGTTTACAACTTGTTTGAATCGTATTATGGGGTGTGATCTCGGCCACACACAGCAGTGAATGGGTTTATGGCTTCTGACTGGCATCTAACCTGCGTAAAGATACATGTAGTTGACTACAGTGGAATGCCGCTATACCGAACACCGCTATACCGAACGTTTGGCTATACCAAACACCATTCTTGGCTCTCAAATTTTGTGTATAAAACTTACCGAACATTATTCTTGAAAAAAAAAAGATTTTTAAAAATGTAACTACTGGGCATTTGGGCTGTGGGCCGCAGCTTTATGTTGAGTGACAGGAGGCTATTATTTCCCCAAGGAATAGAAGGGAAAACTTAAAAGCCAATAAAGCACCGAAGTGGTGACGTCAATGCGATGTTCGGAACCAGAATACTTTTGTTATGTGTTTGCATGACTGGCTGTTAACAAAGGAACAGTCAAATTTTTACAAATTACATTTGTTTGGAACCAGTTGTCATGCCAACTGACGTCAGACTTCGGTAATCTATTGTTGCTTTAGAATTCGGTTAGCTTGCAAAGTTTAAACATGTAATTACATGATTCAATGGCCGGCACATGTTTATGCATAACCGGCGGCTGAAAATCGCTATACTGAACAATCGCTATACCGAACAAAATTTGTAGATCCCGCGATGTTCGTTATAGCGGCCTTCGACTGTATTTGGGAGGATGCCATCATAGGGTTAGATAGCTCATATTGTACAGCGCTGGTACAGTAATCCTGGTCTCGGGTTTGAATCCCAGTAATTAGGTCAAATTTTGTTTGCTAACCAATTTTTTTTAAAAGAGTAAATACCTCTGTACTTGTTTTGCATTGTTCTTTTCAACTTCATACATCGTTCTGGCAGCAGGATCATGTGTAAGGCAATGTTGCGGCTGTTGACCGCCCGACTGGCATCAAATCGCTGTTGGGAGAACTGCTGTAATCTAGGATAAAAACGAGTGGTATGTGATGTTGGTTGTTTTCAGTATCAAGATATTTAAGCAAAAACGGTGAAAACTTGTTGAAACACTCAAATGTTCATCTTCTTAAATTCATGGTTATGGCAGGAGCCATTAATTGTTATTGACGGGTTGTTAAAAAAAAAAACACGACCTACGACCCCTGGACTTATGTACACTCATAAACGAATTTCAAGGGGTCATTGGGTCAAGGTTTTTTTTTTTAGAACGACTCGTTATTGTCCAGCATTTTGGGCAACCAAACTTGACTGTCCGGCAACCTTAGGGACAATATTGCACCCTACTTGTATTACTGATAACAGAAAAATGTCATCACTTGTTTCACTAGGTATAACCTACATCCTACATTGTACTTTTAGAAACTAGAAGGCACCCACGGGGGTGCCTTCTAGTGCCTTCTAGTGCCTTCTAGTTTCTAGAAGTAGCTACAATGTACGTATAACCCACCCCAACCGATAAAATCTTAAACTTTCAGGAATCTGTGTGTGCACTGTACGAAGTTGAAAATCGGCAGGTGTATTGCTCAGGAACATAGAATGTGCAGTACGTGTCAAGTTTAAAGCTGTTCGGATGAGTGGTTCTCAAAAAATCGTTCAATAGTGTATTCGAATAGCAGCTGTGCATGGCAGTCTATACCGCCACATTTGTATGTGAACGCCACGTGTGTTGTTCGATTGTGACTACAACGTTTGCCTCGTCGATCGTACACTAACATCAATGCGTATTGTGTTAAGAGAAAAACCAAATGAAAGTCAGTTGACTTTAGTGTCCGTTCATATCCAATAATTTATATATCTGTAATCTAAAATTGATTATATCCGATATTATAACCATGTCAAAATTCTAGACAATGACAGCAGTATGTACAACGTAACCTGGTGACTGTAACATAAATAATCAAGTATTATATGGATACATCAACAGACCCTAGTTGACTTTGCAAGTAATTAAGATCTGCCATACTATACTCCTGCTGGTACATGTATGTGTGTTATGTACGAAAACAGACATTTATTCTTGTGGCGCGCTGCTTGAAGTATCGGCACACTCCGAAACTAAGCTAGATTCAGTCTGCATACATATGTGTACATTATACACAATATGTGGGCAATCGCAAAGTTAGATTCAGTTTGTGTACACATGTTATTCAGTACACTGCATCGCAGGCGTTTTTAACATTAAAGGGACACATTGCTTTAAATTTTGCGATTTGGGCTATAAAACTTAAATGGATATGGTTGGGAAGCTTTTCTAAAAGTGGAATATAAAGATTCACATAACTATCCCTTCAAATTGCGTGGTTTTTGTTTAATTTCGTGACAAATAACGGTCCGCCATTTTGTAGAACCAGATTTTTGACTCCACAAAATGGCGGACCGTGTTCACGTACCAGTCGTATTTCCAGTCGCAGCTGATGGTTGAAGTACATGTACGTTCTGTTGATCCATTTTGATGTACTGTGTGGCACGGCGCGCAGCACTGGCGATATGTGTCGCGAGGTAGAGAATGGTACCTGGCGATCATCTGATAGGTTTACAAGGCCACTGGCTGCGGTGCCAGCCTAAAGACTCTTACAGCGTATTTTGCGCATGATTTAGACGGTGGTATTTACTACTGGAAATAAGTCTATGTTTCGCAGGTCAGATGTCGGGGGTCATGAGGCCAATCTTTTGTTTTGTAATCACTACTCACTAATTACAACACATTATACATGATTTTTTGCATGATAACACAACTCTTATAAAAAATAAGGAACATTTGCAAAAAGCTAAATTTCATGACATTTGAAGGCATGCAATGTGTCCTGAATGGACCTGAAATATACAAATCAAAAAATTAGCTGGCGGTGACGTTTCAAACTTAAGCAATTTCTTTCTCAAAGGCAGTTGGAATTTGGAAACGTCAGGCCAACTAATTTTTTATTCATTTCATTGAGACAGATACAATGCAGTAATTACCAGACTATGTTCACGGCGCACACAAATCCATCCACATTTCTGCGTTTTTGCATCCCTGTGGAGACATGGCATTGTTCTCCCCTTTGTCCCTGTACTTAAGCAAACCCCCATAGACTTTGTACACAAAATTCCTTGTGGAGACAACCTATTGCCTAGTGAAGACCTATTCAGTCCCTTTGTCTCTATTGTTTTCATGTCTCCACAGGGTACGGTATATCTCTCCATCCACACAAATTCCAAACCCAAATTTCAGTGTCAAAGTATGGATGAATAAGACACAAGTAAGCTTCCTGCTCCACAAAGACCCCATTAAAAAAATAATGAAAAACTCATCAGTGCAACCTTCATGCAATAATGCACCGCCAGGAACATTAAAAATAGGACAAAACCAACACAGTACACACGACTCTCGAGCGGAGCGGTGACGTGTGCGGACGTGTCTAGTCTGTGGCGCGAAATTCAAATCCGAATATTGTCACTCATCACCAACGGTTGATCTTCTGATCTTTTTCTTTTACTCATCGGGCACGGGTAAGTAATATAAGAGTATTGCGAGGTGTATCGGAATATATTCCCCTCCCTTATCGGCCATGGCCGAGGCTGAATCGGAATCTAATAATGATTTCTCATGGGATCAGTTATCGCAACAAATGGATGCAGACCAAAATCCTAATGAAAATGAACAACCGCGTTCAACATTTGAAGCCTTGTACAGTCAAGCTCAAGACAAAACACAGTCCCCTTGGCAAACTCAAAACAGGAAACGAACAAAACACAGCCTCAGCTATAGTGATGTTTATACCGATTCAGAATCCGACTCTCCACATCCAACAAAACGCCGAAACACTGTGACATACAACACCTGCCAAACTCAACCTACTCTAGTAATAATTAACTCCCCCGATGTCCAACTATCCAAAATAAACCCAATTAGAATCGCCAAAGCCCTGAATAGTGTAGGAAAGGACCTCATCAAAAACGTTTCCAAGAACAACCAAGGGGGAATAACCGTCAAATGCCACACCACAGCACAAGCTAAAAAACTCAAAACTATAAATCGACTAGAGCAATGGACTGTCACAACGGAGTATGCAAAATCCGAAACTCAAAGTAAAGGTGTTGTATACGGTATAGAAACAGACATAACAGACCAAGAAATAGTAACTGCATGTAAGAAGTATGGAGTCACTGATGCCAAACGACTCATGCGAAAACGCGAAGGCAAACTTGAAAAAAGCCTTTCTATCTGCCTAACGTTTAACTCGCCAAATCTGCCTACCAAAATACAAATAGGCTATGAAAACTTCCCTGTAAAACCATATATTCCACCTGTAATTCGTTGCTTCAATTGCCAGAGACTAGGTCACACCGCCAAAAACTGCAGAAGCGCCACACGTTGTGTGCGATGCGGTGGGCCCCACACCTATGAACAATGCCATCAGAAAGAAAACACTAGATGCTGCAGATGTGGTGAGAACCATTCATCAGCCTATGGAGGCTGTACCACCATAAAACAAGAAAAGAAAATTCAAGGAATCAGGGTTACATATCATGTATCATATGCAGATGCTGCTAAAGCTATAAAAACGGATATCGTAATAAATCCCACACAGCAGCTAACCCCCCCGCCAGCACAACCATGGAGGAGTGTTCCACCCTCCATGGCACAACCTACGACAGGCAAAGTGCAACCAAATACAAAGGACACAACGGACATGCCACCACCAACCGCAAAACCCAAAAAAACCGTCAAAGACGTGAGCACCCAGACAAACACAACTGATGAGGGAACGCAAACCGAACACACACGATGTACATGCATATGTAATGAACAACGCCTAACGGAACTTCTGACAGGCACAATCCAAATTTTGGATACACTAAAGAACAAAGAGGAAAGGCAAACGGCTATTAAAGACCTTGTCAATCACATCATCCATTCAGACAATCCCCCATCACAGACCAAAGAAACGCAAGGAAAACAAAGGACACCCACACATACCAATACAAGGAAAGGCGAATCGGGTCGAAGATCAACCCAAAATAAGAGCAATATATCTTCGGCCAAAATAAACACAGACCCGGTGGAAACCCATAATCTTAGCAGTCAGACAACTAAAGCAAAATCGAACAAAACGTCATGATTTTCCTTTATATTATGGTATTAATCTTACAATGGAACGCACAGTCTCTTACAGCTCATAGTAATGAATTTAAATCCTCAATCAATAATTATCCCCCTAAACAAAAACCAGACCTCATATGTATTCAAGAAACCTGGCTCAAAGAAGGGAAACAGTTTACCCTACCTGGTTATGACATTTATCGTCATGACAGACAAAACACAGGAGCTAAAAAAAGGGGAGGAGGCTGTGCCTTTCTTGTCAAACGTGGCCTAGCTTTCAAATACATATATGGTTCTGACACTCCCATTGAGTATCAAATTGGTGAACTGTATGATATTCATAAAAATAAAATTAACGTCATTAATATATATAACCCATGCAACACCTTAGACGATAAGTCTTTCAGAGAGATCTTAAATAAAATCGACAAACCTTGCATAATTTGTGGAGACTTAAACAGTCATAACCCTCTATGGGGCAGCTCCAAACTGGATCATAATGGCAGGATTATTGAGGATATTACAACAGAATTTGATATGATTTGTATCAATTCTGGTGAGGGTACAAGAGTAAATACCTTCCATGGCACTCTCTCATGTATTGATGTCACGTTTGTATCACCTAATATAGCTGCTAAATGTAACTGGATGGTTCTAGATGATTCCTGGGGAAGTGATCACTGCCCTATTATTATCAATTATAATCATCCTATTCATAAAAATAAAGCCAATTTCACACCTAAATGGTCTATTAAAAAAGCTGACTGGAGTAAATATAAAACTGCCTGCAATCAAAATATCTCTGAACCTAACACATCAGATAACATTGATGACACGTATAACAACTTTATCAATGAGCTCGAATCAGCCATGAGTTACTCAATTCCGAAAACCAATCCAAATTATCATAAAACCCCTACGTCCTGGTGGAATGATGATTGTAAGCAGGCCATTGATAATAAGAAAAAAATTCTTAAAATCCTCAGAAAAACCCGTCTCCCTGCAGACCTAATACTGTACAAAAGGGCTTGTGCCATAGCCAGGAAGACAATTAAAAATGCCAAAAGGAAAGACTGGGAAAATTTCTGCAACGAAATAAACCCCAAAACAAATACCAAAATTATTTGGAATAAAATTAAACGAATAGAGAAAAACCGAAATACCAACAGCATCCCTGTTCTAAACCACAATGGCACAGATGCCATTACTGACGAAGACAAGGTTGAAGCCCTTGCTGACAGCTATGCTAATGTCAGCAGTACAAACAATTACAGCCCTTCATTTATACCCATCAAAAGTGAAGCTGAAAAAGATTTTTATATTAATAGTAACAATGATAGTGTGATCAATGAACCTTTTAATTTGGAAGAATTAAACCATGCTATTGATTCATCCAAGTGCACATCTCCAGGTAAAGACGGAATAAGTAACGCTATTATCAAACATCTCCCTCTGAAAATTCGTAATTACCTCCTCATCATTTTTAACATGATATGGTATACCTCTCAATGCCCTAAACAATGGAAGGATGCTATCCTTATTCCATTCCTTAAACCTGGAAAAGACTCCACCAACCCTCTATCATATAGACCCATTGCCCTCACGTCTACCTTCTGTAAAATCATGGAACGCATGGTAAATTCTCGATTACTTTGGTACTTAGAAACTCACAATCTTTTATCCAACCATCAGAGTGGTTTCCGGAAAGGAAGAAGTACCAAAGATCACATTGTCAATTTAGAATCATCTATCAATAAAGCTCGGAGTAATAAAGAAAGCACCCTTGCCATTTTCCTTGATATCGAAAAAGCTTATGATATGCTTTGGCGCAAAGGTATCGTTATCAAACTACAATCCATGGGTATATATGGCAGAATAATAAAATGGATTGACAATTTTCTCTCTGATAGAAAATTTCAAGTTAAAGTCAATAACTTTCTTTCTAAAGAAAGAACTCTGGAAAATGGTGTCCCACAGGGCAGTGTTATCAGTCCTCTGCTCTTTAATGTTGCTGTCAATGATCTCTCCCACCATGTGGTTGATGCCAATGTCTCGCAATATGCAGATGATATGGCCATCTGGAAATCCAACAGGAACACATCTTACCTAGAAAAGAAAATTCAAC
Organism: Hippasteria phrygiana; assembly: GCA_037893225.1. Taxonomy (NCBI): domain Eukaryota; kingdom Metazoa; phylum Echinodermata; class Asteroidea; order Valvatida; family Goniasteridae; genus Hippasteria; species Hippasteria phrygiana. The sequence goes on from JAZGUH010000159.1 coordinate 90,093, forward strand.
AAAACTTAAATAATGTCAATTTATGGTGTGACAAATGGGGTTTCAAGTTGTCCATCCCTAAGACAATTGCTGTCTTGTTTACCAACAAAAGAATTTTCAATATCTCCCTGCACATCCAAAACCATAAATTGCAGACTTTGTCATCGGCCAAATTCCTGGGAGTGATTTTTGACAGCAAATTAACATGGAATCAACACATAGACAATATAATTAACAAATGTAAAAAGAGACTTAACATCCTCAGATGCATTAGCGGTATTTCCTGGGGGGCCGATTGTAAAACACTATATCAGCTCTACAGTGCACTAATAAAACCTATCTTGGAATATGGGTGTGAAGCCTTTGACTCTGCATCCTTGACTATCAAACAAAAACTTGATAGTATCCAATATCAAGCTCTTAAAATCTGTACAGGAGCTATTCACAGTTCACCACTTTTTAGGCTGCAGACAGAATGTGGAGATCCACCCCTGGCTTTACGCAGACAGTTCTTATGTAATATTTACGGAATCAAAGTAAATGCCCACAAAACCCATCCTAATGATTACATTTTTTCAGATAACTGGCAAAAGCATTATTTTGCTGACAAATGGATGTCTACAACCCACAACACACCTTTTGAAGCCAGGATCTCTCAATACCCTTATACAACTTTCCCCCTCAATGACCCTACTCCTTTCTGGCATTACAATAAGCCCTCTATCTCCACTGAGATCCTCTCTCGGGTGGCAAATGCTACAAATATATATGACAAGAGAAATCTTAGTTTAGAAACCATTAATACAACATGGATTAATTATCTACATATATACACGGATGGATCCTACAATCCCACCCATGACACTGTCGGATGTGGTATATACATCCCCCAACTTAAATACAGTAAAGCCTCCCGCCTTAATAATGGCATCTCTATATTCACGGCAGAACTTTTTGCTATTCTCCTTGCTCTAGAATGGGTTGAAGATGTTAAACCTTTACACACCTGTATTTTCAGTGATTGCCTTAGCGCCATCCAGTCTATCTCGAAAACCTTCCCCCAACATAAAATCGTTTGTGATATTCGCCACACCTTAAATAACATCCATTGCCAAGGCAATATAGTTATCTTTGAATGGATCCCTGGACACTGTGGGATCAATGGAAATGAAAGAGCAGACGAAATTGCTAAATCAGCCACACATAAAACTAGCATCGATCACCACATACCCCTTTTAGATAATGAAATTAAACATATTCTCAAAGAAGAACTTAAAGAAAAATGGAACCAAACCCTTCCCAGCACTAATCTAAATACCATGAAATATAAGGCCTCCTATATTTTCTCTAGTTGGGGAATGACACGTACTCAAGAAGTTATCATGCATAGACTTCGACTTGGCACATGTAAAGGTCTGAATAATTTCCTATATAAAATCGGCAAACATCCAAATGGATTATGTGAAGTATGCTCATGTACAGAGGATGTTAAGCACTTTCTCCTGAATTGTCGTAAATATAACATCCAAAGACAAATACTCATAAAATCACTTAATCTCCCCAATACCCAAATAACACTCCAACAACTCCTTGAACCCAAACAAAATGGCCACCATATTATCAAGTATGTACATAATTGTAATGTCAATATATAATTCCCCGATACACCTCGCCGATACTCTTGATATTACACCAGCTTCTGGGATGGGGGAGCGTGAATGGTTGGCTGGACATAGTGTCACTTATCATCACCTGAAGGTGTTGCGGACCTGCGAATCACCCGAGCGGGGCCCGGGCCCTTAAACTGCAAGGTACACGGTCCGGCCTTGCAGGACACTAATGACACTTTGTGTCTCATGTGGATCATGAACGCTTTCCTTATTCCCTACCTTTACCTGCCCTTCCTACACAAATTCACCCTGTTTTTGTTTTTTTGTATCGATTCTATAATCTTGATTTGTTCAGAGTCGAAATTACCGCATTTTGACCGTCACGCATGCGTATACCGCTCACTCGTACTTACTGCACCAGGTATACAACTAGACTACTGTTGAGACGTACTATCTTTCGCTAATGGCGCAAAGGGCATAGTATAATGCCGTACGCGCCAACCCACTCTACAACAACAACAACAACACAGTACACACGTACACGCATAGAAACACAATGGGCACTCGCATAGTGACATCATCTATCTCTACGCAGCTACGTCACATGATTAGATTGTAAACACGCGGATGACCCCGAGCTTTTCTGATTCTGAGCGAAAGAGACTCTAAATTAAAACTTCTCTAAAATTGCCAAATCCATGCATAAACTCTTCAAACCTAACTTTGTTAGGTTTGGGGAGGCATATGCTCTCAGAAAAGCCACTAAAGTAAAAAAAAATGCAAATTGGTTTTCTTTCCTCTTTAAAAGAAAACAAAACAAACTGTACATGACAACATGGTGATATTTATGGTGGCTGCATTAAATATTTGTATTCCACCATGGTTGTGTAGAGTGGGGGGTTCCTGTTATCAACTTGGATGAGAAATGTGCAGTATGATGATAATGCTGTAAAAGATTTTAAGACAAAATATGTATTTTAGAAAAGAATATGATAAATGAAAGGGATTTCATGAACAATTGTGTGTGGTTATACTTGACATTCAATAGTGGTTATTGAAATTGACTTATTTTTAAATTGTTTATGCAAACGGTAAAAAAATGTTTTTCTATTTTTTTAAAATCATGATTTTTATCAACCCTGTGGTAGATTGTCTTGGTTTTTACATGTAGCAATGCTGTAGGGATAAGAATGAAAAGCACAATTTGATAAAGACATTTATTGTAATTATAACTTTCTATCAATATTAAGTTATTAACAAACTACGTACGTAGCATTCTGAGCATACATATCTTTTAAAATTTGCCCATAAAGTCTTAAATTCTTTGTGAGCACAATAATCCTCAACGATGGGGTGGGACAATTTACAAGGGGAAAAGAGAACAAACAACTTGATATTATTATCCTGCTCATTTCCCAATCACATATCACACTTTTGTACCACTTTACTGTGGAAAGGCCCATTTATAATGATCTTCTTTGTTTTATGTACATGTATATCATCAGTTTTATCTTTTATTTCCTTGGAGGACCACTGTGGGGAAAATCTGTTCTTTTGTACTGGGTGGTCACATTCCAATCCTCTGCTAAAGTAATTACCTCTATACCCACTGCTACTAGTACCTCATTATTATTCATAAGGTTCTCTTTTACACCAGTTACTTGGCTTTATGACCCCTCTGTGTATTCATAAATCCTGTTTGGTTTGCCCAGGAATGTGGGCACAGCCAATAGTGTAGTCCAGCATTAAAGAGGAACTAAAACCAATTTGCATTTTTCTACTTTAGTGGCTTTTCTGAGAGCTTATGCCTCCCCAAACCTAACAAAGTAGGTTTGAAGAGTTTATGCATGGATTTGGCAATTTTAGAGAAGTTTTACTTTGGAGTCGCTTTCGCTCAGAATCAGAAAAGCTCGGGGTCAACCGCGTGTTTACAATCCAATCGTGTGACGTAGCTGCGTGGAGATAGATGACGTCACTATGCGAGTGCCCATTGTGTTTGCGTGCGTGCATGTCTACTAAGTACTATGTGTTGGGTTTTGTCCTAATTTTCTTGTTCCTGGTGGTGCATTATTGCATGAACGTTGCACTGATGAGTTTGTATATATTATTATATTATCCCACTCCCCCGAAGACCCTTCGCTGCCCGCGCCCATGGCGCCCCGACACAAGTATTTTTTTTATCACGAATTGGTTGCAATGCCCACTAATGAAAATTTTGCTGTTTAGACGCTGCCAGACACCCCAACAATCGGTAGCAATCTGTACTCTAAACATCATCAATGACCATTTTAATACTTACTCGTGCCCTCTCCCTTTTCCGGAAAGCACCTCCAGATCGCATACGTCGTCGCTTAAAAGGCGATGGTGTCGCGCTGCGTGATCGACTCCTGCTCCCATCTTCAACATCGGCTTGGTCGTGGCTCATAAGTTATAGCGGCAAAACAAATTACGTGTGCTCGTGGCACACCACTCCCGTGCGGGTCACCGGGGCCTCCGCGCCGCTGGACGGCGGGGAAAAATTACGTGTCCCGCTGGCCGTGCCGGTCCCTTGGAAAATCGAACCCGAAGTACGACTTCGGATCGCAGCAGCGGGCGCAGGCGCCAGCCGTGCCGTCCAACTGCGGCCTGATTCCAGCGTGCTCGGGCCGAGCGCGGCCACCCCCCGGTACCCCCAGTCGACCAACACTGGGTGCCCAGTGTGACATGGCTGAACCCGCCATTGGACAGTGCGCAAAATATGCCGTTCGCACCTCCCGCTATCGGGTGCCCCGGGTCTGACGGGGCCCAGCGGAGCGCCGTACGGCGGGGTGGGAGCTCCGTCCCGCTCGCCGGACTCTGCCCAACCCTGACGTGGATTTTCGGCCCGTCTGACTGGCGCAAAATCGGGTTGAAGGCCCGGAGTCCCTACCGGCACTTTTTCTCTCCCGGAACCCCCGTCTTTCTACACTTCTCTCTGTCTCTTCTCTCCCTTCCTTTCTTTCCCCAACTGCCTGCCTGCCGAAAGATACAATTTCATCTTCACAGTCTTTCGTAAAATGTTCCTTACATATGTAACACCATTTCGTCAGCCTAAAGTCAGATCGCGTTGTTTCCACAAACCGGACCCACTGCCGTCGTTGTTTCCCATCAACTTTGGGGAATCTTTAAAAAGATAGGTTCGGATTTTTGTCCGTATTTCTTGTGCAGCCACCTACCACACACGTTCTCGGCATAATACTTATTAACTTTAATACATTCGAGATCCGAATAACTCCAAAAGTAAGCTAGGAAGGCCGTGAATTCGGCAAAAAATGCCAAGAAAGTACGACCAGCTGACGACGAAAATGTCATAAAACACACGTGGATGATAGTACCAACACGCTGCAGACGTGATGGCTGCACGGCTGGGTAAGCGCACATACGTCATAAGGTCATATGCAACATTTGCATCCCTAATGACCTTTTCAGGAATTGAGACCAAACGCTCACTCCAAGGGGCAATTTTAGTCCATTTTTTTTCAATGAAATAAATTTTAATCGTTCTTTACCAATTTGTATTCGGTTAGAAGAATATACAAGCTATCTGAAAAGCCAATAAAGTGGAAAAATGCAAATTGGTTTTAGTTCCTCTTTAAGCTTTGTATTAGATCTTTTGTTTTATAGATATCAACAGCACATGTAAAGTCTTGTAATTTAAAGAACAGTTTCCACAGTACTGGCCACACACAGCTGCCAATTAGCAGTCACTGATGAAGAAATAAAAAAGAAACTTATGTCATCTTCCAAACTTGAGAGCGTGCGCTTAAATTTATATAAACAATTCTGACAAATTAACTTTAACATATGCCATATGCGATTTATCATGACATCAAAAATCTGAACCAAAAACATGCCCTTCCCAAAACTATTTTGGAAAAACCAATTGTAAATTTCAAAATAAATACAACACCCACTCAGTACATTGGGATCATATGTACATTGTATTATTTTAATAGTTAATGTACTAAAATCCATCATACATGTATTGCACAGCCATTGCATGAAGTGAATATTAACGAGGATTCACAATTATGCAAGCCCTATACATGTAGGTCAACATCTGTCTAAAACTGAATCTGGTCAAATTAACTGTTTTCACCATAGGATATGGTAAATGTATTTCACACTCTTGGGGGGAGATTATGGACAGGCTTCAACATTAATATTTTTACCACTTGTCCATTGGACAAGTGGCATTTATTCATTATCTGGACACTTAATTTAAATTTTTTAAATGTATGTTTATTGTAATGAAATTTGGTTTTGTAAATTTCCATAGTGATTGTTATCAAAATTGTATTCGTTGTGGTTGGGCCCTCCAAAAAATCTGGAGGTTCTGGTAACATGCCCGAAAAATCAAGATTTATTTTTCATTAATTTGAAATATTTAGCAACTTAATAATAGCGTTTTAGGGTGTAAAAATGCACAAAAGTCAAAGGTCAATTTCCTGACTGCTATGCACTTTTAAAGGGAAAAAGTACTTGTCCATCAGGCAATTTGTTAAGAATTTTTTTCTGGCCCGAAAGACCAAATTACTTGCCTGACTGCATCTGTTACGTATGCCCCAACTACGGCAATGTCCTATTAAAATCTACACTTGGGCCAGCCTCAACTACACAGTTGGGGTACGGTTCCAACTGGGACGGAGTATTTGGGAAATCCCAACCAAAGTTCATAGGTCGAAATGCAGCAGGGCGAGCGCTCTTATACTGCATGTGAATTAGCCTATATACCCTAGCAGGTGTACAGAGCCCCTGAGAGGACAGCCTGTGCCTTGGTAAAAAAAAATGAGGCTTGCGAATTTTTGTTCTGACAACTCCAAATATTATTTTGATAGGCCATGGAGGAAGGCCTACCTAATTGTAATTTTTTTTCATTACCAAACAAATTCAAAAGCAGTCAATCATGCTCTCACAATGTTTTTATTTCCTTAATTGTTATTTTGAGGGTGTAAAATAAATCATTTCCTTAATCAGTACCTGTATTTTGAGAGAATGAATAGACTTTGCGTTAACAAAATAATGTTGAGGTAACAAAATAATAAATATTTTATGGAAAGGGTTAAACACCCCCCCCCCCCCCCCTCATTTTGGAGTGACAAAATCCCCACCACTGGGGCAAAAACCCAGTGAAAATACCAACCAAAATGGGTGGGGAACACTTACCACCTTAGTCTAGACTATTATATAGAGGCCCAGGGTGGGGATTAAAATGTTGATGCCACCATCTTGGTCTATGGCTATGCTTACAGTTGGGTCCAATTCATAGAGCTGTTAAGCACACAAATTTGCTTAGCATGAAAATGTCTTGCTTAGTAAAAACGGGTTTTTCCTACCAGCCAAAAGGCCATGTAATTTTCATGCTAGCAAACAGCTGAATGCCAGGCAAAAGCAATATTCCACACATGGAAATCTGGTTGGTATCAAGGAAGCATTACATGCTAAGCAAATTTTTGTGCCTAACAGCTTTATGAAATTAGGCCAGGTAAAATGATCATGACGATCGAGCAAACCTAGGCCGGGCCTACGCACTGATTATCCCCGACCCCAGTTTATTATGATGACCAAAAAGTCCCACCCTATGGAATTTGTATAGGGCTTCAAAACGTGACCAAATCCCCACATCAGAGGCGGGGAAGCCCGGGGGAGGGGTGGGGGAATCAATTGATAGGCGAATTAGGATTAGGCATAACGTTACTTTAACATGTTTACTTACCCTGAAACGAGGTTTTCGTTTTCGTCATCTTGGAGTTGGACCTCATCGTCCTGACTGCTCGACACATTTAATTGAGGCCTGGTGCTGATGCTACCAACTGCAGTGTTAAAGCTGTCTAACAAATTCCGAAAACGGTCCTGTATGTTAGACATGACAGACTCTTCATTCAAGCCTTCCTGGTGATTGTGTTGGCCAAGAAAATTCCCAGTAATGAGTATAGTAACACTAACAGCAAAAAACACACTGGAAAAATTATTAGCCAGCAGCGCACGTGCAGCGCCAAAGATGGTGACAACATGATTTATTAGCTTCATCGCTCTCTCATTGGTTCACAGTTTCCATAATGTATGGGGTGCCTACAAGTGTGATTTCTGTACTGGTAAGATGAAGCCGCAATCAGCAGCAAAACTGAAACCAAAATTCAATATTAAAAAAAATGCTAGGCAATAGTTTTACGAGAAAAAAAATATAGCTAAGGGCGACACAAATATCAAAAAAACTACTTTTAGGAAAACCTTAATATCAGTCATATGGTTGCCAACCAAGGTTAAGAGTTTTGTACATGATGCCTTCCATACATAAAAAAAGTTCTCGTGAATAACTTTACGTCAAACTTTTTTTTTTCGCAAGAGGGCGGTATGTAGAAACGAGAGAAATATCTTGCAAAAAAAAACACTTTTTTAAAGTGAACAAAGAAACTGGCAGGAGCGCTGGATTCGAACCTGCGATCTCCGGGTTACCGTACCGGCGCTATACCAACTGAGCTATCTTGCCCTATGTTGGCGGTCTCCCAAATTGTCAGTATCTTTGTTCAGGTGGGCGCTAGTATTAATGTAAAGTAACGTTATGCCTAATCCTAATTCGCCTATCAATTGATTCCCCCACCCATCCCCCGGGCTCCCCCGCCTCTGATATGGGGATTTGGTGACGTTTTGAAGCCCTATACAAAGATACCGACAATTTGGGAGACCGCCAACATAGCCTAGGGCAAGATAGCTCAGTTGGTAGAGCGCCGGTACGGTAATCCGGGGATCGCAGGTTCGAATCCCGCTCCTGTTCGTTTCTTTGTTCACTTTGAAAATGTATTTAATTTTACCTGGTCAGTTTCCCTTGTGGATTGTTTGACAAAAAAAAACGTTGTGATTTCAGACGATTATTTTCTTTAGACGAGTGGAGCTTTTGTGTGTTAAATTTTACGGAATTTTCTGTAATTTACAGAGGGCAAACATATTAATCGTGCAATATCATATGCCAACTTTTGTAATGATTGGTTGTTTGTGTACGGGTACTGTATTTTACTCTATTTTCAGTAAAAATTAGATCCGTAAATCACATGAAATTCCTAGATTAATTTGGGTAAACATTAACCCTTGTCTGAAAGTTGCGGGATTAACAAGAATGCATAATATATGCAATAAGTCTAAATTTTGTGTTGATTGGTCATTCACAACAGATATTATGGGGAATTTGGGCTATTTTCAGGAAAAAGTGGCCGCCGACAAACAAAATCTAGCAATCTTTGACTTTATGTGTGTTAAATTTTACAGAATTTGCTTAAATTTCCAGAGCACAAACATATTTTAATCGTGCGATATCATATGCTTACTTTTGTAATGATTGATCTTTTGTGACTGAATTTACGGGTATTTTACCTTATTTTCAGTCAAAATTGGATCCATATATATATAAATCACATGAAATTCCTAAATTAATTTGGTTAAACATTAACCCTTTTGTATGAAAGTTGTGGGACTAACCAGGATGCATAATACTGACTTGGTCAACAAATTTCATTCACAACAGATATTATGGGGAATTTAGGCTATTTTCAGGCAAAAGTGGTCCTTGAGAAACAAAATCTAGCAATCTTAACAAATTCTGGAATTTGAGTGTTGAATTTTACAGAGTTTTCTGAAATTTGCAGAGCACAATCAATCGTGCGATAGCATATGCCAACTTTTGTAATGATTGGTCATTTGTGACTGAATGTATGGGTATTTGACCTTATTGTCAGTCACAATTGGATCCATGTATATAGAAACCACAAGAAATTCCTAAATTATTTTGGTTAAACATTAACCCTTTTGTATAAAAGTTGTGGGAGTCAAAAGAATGCATAATCTACTCTCATTTTAAATTTTGTGTTGATTGGGCATTCATAACACATTATGGAGAATTTCGGCTATTTTCAGGCAAAAGTGGTCCTTGAGAAACAAAATCTAGCAATCCTAACAAATTCTGGAATTTGAGTGTGTTGAATTTTACAGAGTTTTATGAAATTTGCAGAGCACAATCAATCGTGCGATAGCATATGCCAACTTTTGTAATGATTGGTCATTTGTGACTGAATGTATGGGTATTTGACCTTATTGTCAGTCACAATTGGATCCATGTATATAGAAACCACATGAAATTCCTAAATTATTTTGGTTAAACATTAACCCTTTTGTATAAAAGTTGTGGGAGTCAAAAGAATACATAATCCACTCACTCATTCTAAATTTTGTGTTGATTGGGCATTCACAACACATACAAATGTATTATGGGGAATTAGTGCTATTTTCAGGCAAAAGTGGCCCCTGACAAACAAAATCTAGCAATCTTAACAAATTTTGGAATTTGAGTGTGTTAAATTTTACAGAAGTTTGACAATCACATGAAATTCCTAAATTAATTTGGGTGAACATTAACCCTTTGTCTAACAGTTGTGGGACTAACAAGAATGCATAATCTACTCACTCATTCTAAATTTTGTGTTGATTGGTCATTTACATCAGATATTATTGGGATGTTTTGCTATTTTCAGGAAAAAGTGGCCCCCACAATATATATCTAGCAATCTTAACAAATGGGAAATTTTTGGAAATGTGCAGACTGCAAACATATTAATCGTGCAATATCATATGCCAGCTTTTGTAATGATTGGTCATTTGTGACTGATTTTACGGGTACCGTATTTTACTCTATTTTCAGTCGAAATTGGATCCGTATATGGAAATTACAATAAATTTCTAAATTAATTTGGGTAAACATTAACCCTTCTGGTTATTTTCAGGAAAAAGTGGCCCCTGACAAACAAAATCTAGCAATGTTCTGAAATCTTAGCATTAAATGCTCGTTTTTTATTAAGTTCATTTTTGTCTCATTGACCCATGAGAAAATTTATGAGAAATACGTAGTGACTATATGTGATTATTTGTTCTACAGCTAAAATGATTTGTGAGCAAAAGTTGTCCATCTTTACTAATTCTTGGTCACCAAGTACGAAGATAATGCTTAGAATTGTCAATTGGCTCTAATAATTCGGCTGGTAGCTTTGCCTTAGGAAGGGAGGATAATTCAAACCCACAATTCATAACGGGGTAATACAACTGACAAAATAGATTAATTTCAGTTCATTTCATTTTATTGTCCAATACAAAATATGGAAAATTTACATGTCAAAAAATGATTTGAAGCTCCATAAACTAAAACACAAAATGTTTATACAACACAGCATTCACACAAATATGAATTAAAAACAATTCTTAAGTGCAAATAAGCACTTCAGCAAACCAACCAACAACCTGGATTGCATCCGCACATTCCGTGTCTCTGCTGCAACCCCACCCACCATGAAGGAAAAACACACAAATCAAGTTGTTTAATTAAAAAAGTCTACCAGAAAATGGGGCAAAGGAATTAAGATAACGAGTTCCACAATAGATACTACAATCACCGTATCGTCAGCATACTTAAGAATTTTGACATTATCCAGATTAGAATTACAATCATTTGTGTATAAAATAAAAAGTAAGGGGATAGGACACAACCTTGTGGAGTGCCTATATTTATAATTAAACGTTCAGAAATACGACTCTCGACTTGAACTTGATGTACATTTGTATACGGTCCTGCAGACAGATCCACATAATCAAAGACGATCCAACCCCAAGTTTCTGAAGCTTCGGAGAAAGGCAGTACATGTGTACGAATTGTATTAAAAGCAGATGAAAAAGTTCCAATGGGAAGCCCTTTTTTTGGGGGGGGGGGGGGGGGGGGGGGTGGGGTGAGGCTTCAACTGACTGGATTTGGGCACTGTTTTTCTGCAAACTTTGAGACAGAAAATGGACGGTCCAATCAGAACTCTTATTAATAAATGAATAGATTTCACTTTAAACCACCAACAAAATGGGCATAAGGAACAGCGAAGTGCTAGACAATAACCAACCATCCCTTGACAACAGGTGTCTAAACGGTGTCTTTGTTAAAAGATTTGTGTCAGCAAAATCCGTGAAAAGGAGTCAGAAATTAACATGTGAACACTATGCACCCGTCAATTGTTCCTACCACACTTCACATGCTGTCCCACCCCCAATGTGGGGTTGTCATTTTGGAAAGACCACAGCCTGTGACCATGGGGCACCAGACTCTCCTGTGTAAAGGTATAGGGCAAATTTTTAATTACACAAGGACTACCGTCCCAAACATTGGGCATGAACAAAGTGCAAATACCAAAATCCAGGCTGGGGGGTGGCCCAGGGGCAGGGCTGGGGAACAACCAAATAGGTGCACTATCGAGTGACCATACAAACTTTTTAATTGTTTACTACCGGTAGTTCCAATTTATTTGAATGACAATAAATCGAAGCTTCCATTAAATAATATTCCCATTTATTACAATTACATGTACAATCTCAGCTTCTTATAACACATGGCAGATACTTCATGGTACAAGATATTTTCAAGTTCAACTATTTCATATCATATAGGCCCTCAACATTTTATGTAGTTTCTACAACTTCACTTATACACACAACCGTACCCAAGGGCACTGGCGAACTAAACGTTTTGAAGGAATGCATTTATGCAAAATGCATGGTGGGCAATCAGTGCTCATACATGTACTTCTGCGCACATGCATCGTACTCGCACGGAAGTGCTGACCCTGGATCAGCTCTAAGAAATTACAGGTCACCAGTGCCCTTTCAATTGAAATAATTCATTTCATAATTGCAAATGAAATCACTGCAGTTCATCCAACACTGTATTCAAGAACATAACATAAAGGGAAGGATTTATATTGGCACATATCACACGTATAATCAAAATTCAGTAAAAGTTTAAAATTCAAGAAAAATACAAAAATGCACTCATCAGCTTTGATGGTATGCATTCTTAAGCTAAAATAGTTTGAAAATTATCATGCTGAGTGCTTTATCACAAGATGTATGAAACCAATACAATCTTCCCATCAAATAATCTTTCAGATCAGTTCACAACCTACTCTTTTGGGTCATTACAATCCCACAATCCCAAAAACTATGAGATGAAAGGCACGTATCTGTCACTGCACATACTGTACGTCATGGTGAAGATAAACTTGCAAACAAGTTATCATGCCGAGTGCTAGATCCCACCAAATATTAGTTGTGACTCTACAAGTAAGAAGCACTGCATATCCCCTATCTTATAAGTCTAAATTATAATGTATACATGTATTGGCCAACAGGGTTAAACATTTTTTTAAAATATGACTGCAGCACTTGCAGAATTTGTGTTTATCAATTTCCATTCTCTATTTAGGTTGACATAAAACAGAAACCATATAAACAGTACAAATGTATATACATTGTATAACGAGAAATGTGTCTGTTTAAAACAACACAGGCTTTTCCGATTTTTTGTTTACCGAGAAAAAGTTATGACAGGATATTCGGCTTTGAAGATGACGCATTTAGGGGGCCGTCCATAAAGTACGTACGCACAAAATGCCTCCAGCACATTTTGGACAGCACGCGGGTGAAATTGATACAAGTACGTATGTACATTTCCGGTGTACAATGCCGGTTTATAAAGAAGTCTTTTTGTTGCGGTCTAAAACTAGGCTGGAGTTGGCTGGTGGTGGCGCTGGGAAGATAAATTTACTTTTGGTTTGGGTGAAGGGTACTGTGTTATAACTGTTTTTCGATGCACAAAAGCTGGTCCCGGTAGTTATTTATACGAGATAGTACATTGTAAATTGATTTCATGAAAATTCATTAAAAGCACATTGTCGGTTTGCATATGGTACGCATTGGCTTGGACCCCCTCCCCTCCTCCTCCCCCCCCCCCCCCCCCCCCTGTACGCATGGTGTACGCAATGTCAACAACCCCCTCCCCCCTTTGTGCGTACGTACTTTATGGATGGCCTCTTAAGCTGATACACTTTATGACATCATCATACTTTACATTTTCTACACATAACACATCCCTGTGTATGTAGAAACAAAAGTTCATCCCGATCGCACATTTACTTCAGGGAATAACGTCATCAAGACATCGTTGTTTCAGACAAATAAACATGTGACTGTCTATGTACTACCAAAGACAACTCAATATTAGAATAATAGAATGCCGTAAGTCAGGAAAAAAATCGAAACATTTAAAGATCTAATAAAAAATCAATGAGGACGTCATGACGTCACTTTATAATAATTATGTAAGGGTCATATACTATATACCCACCCATTTTTATTCCAATCGAACCTTGTTTAGTGCGTTTTAAAAAACCAAAGTTCTGATGACGTCATGACGACGTCACACAAATATCTCAATTTGGTGCATATCTATATGGCATAACAAAGCCAATACAAAAATAATTTTGAAAATACCTTGTTCTGTTTAGTAGATATCGTGAAATGAATGTTCAAAATGCAAATATTCAAATGTTCACAAAGGATTACACGACGACAGCGTCATGACATCACCCCATTTTTCACATATAACACATCCCTGTCTGTATTTAAATAACTTTTCAGCCTGGAACAAGTTCGGGTGCTGCTGACCTAGTCCTTTTTGTCAATTTGCTATTTAAAAAACGCATGCGTGGTCTGTCCTTCACTTGAACGCATCTAGTAAGTGTGCAGCAACAACAAACTGCAAAGAATGTCGTCTGCTAGTTGTTAACGAAGCAAATATTTGCATGTCATTTCTATTTTCTATTTATTTCTATTATTTTCTCTACTTAACTTTGGTGCAATAAATAATTCATTATCTTATTGCAATGAGTTATTATCATTGGACAAAACCAACAAATTATCGTAAACGTTTGCAAAACTTGCCCAGTTTACCGATCCTCCATCTTGAAACCGTGACGTAACTCGCGAGTGAAAAGAGAAACCATGGTCCTGAGCTAGGTTGATCCAGTTGCACTAGCTAGTCAAACCACGCAGCGTTCGGGTGACATCTAGATCGACTATGGTTAAGTCTAGTCACTCTAGTCGCCCAACCGAATTGCTCCTGGTCGCACATTTAGTTCAGAAGATATTGGACATTGAAAATTGCACCTTATTTGTGATGTCACGTGACACCTGATGACATCATCATGACGTCACTCTTCGGAAAACTATTTCAGTCTGGGGTCTATGTTTGACTTAAATTTGATTAAGATCTGATGTTTAGTGACCAAAGTGCTGTGTACAAAATTTGTGTACAAAATCTATGGGATTTGGGATAGAACTAAAAATTCATAGAAAATCAACCGATGATGTCATCATGACGTCACTTTTTATTTTACATGCTAGCGGCACTATCAACCAACCCACTAATTTTTGTGATGATCGGACCTACCCTTGCATGTGTTAAAAAAAAGCACATTTATGATGACGTCATCATGACATCACACTGTTTTACATTGATATGAAAGAATATAGGAACTAACAAAGCAATTACAAAAAGAATTCTTAATTTAGCATGTTCTGTTGACTAGATATGGCTTCAAGAAACTTTAAGAGTAAAAAACTTTAAAATTACTTTAAAATCCTATGACATCATCATGACATAACATAAATTTTCAGATTTGACACATTCTGTTCTACCAACATCCCAGGTCTGAACGTAATCGGACCTACGGTTCTCTTGATATGAGCCCTTCAAAAATGCACCTTTATGGTGACGTCACTCTTTACCCATAGCCAACTTGGTGACAGTAAGTACATGTAACTAGTTGGCCCTCAACAGGCGAGATACAGGTGGGATGCAATTTATCTTGTTTCAGGTTATGTATTGTTTTTTTCAAGGTAAAGTACAAGATACAAAATCTCAACCTCTCTAAGGGCATCCCTTTTTATTTCTATGTTTCTCATTTCCGACAGACCCTATTTTTGGCTTCCGACCGAGGAAAAAAATACCTTTTTTTATGCCGCCGACCCGGTCTTATTAGTTTCAAGAATTCACAAATACAGATTGGAAATCTGGTGAATCGCATTATCACATGTATTATGACGGCCTCCGCGTTAAACATTATTTTGTAAGCTGCATGGTGCAGAGTACCCTAGGTCTCGTCGTAAACCTATAATTCAACCAATGTAGATCTAAGATGTGTTGAAAGAAACAGAGTTTGTCCTAACAGTTGCCAGATATTGCTTTATTTATTTCATCATCTGAAAATATTGCACAAAAGGTGTGTTCCAGGCTGAGCATGAAAAAGACACATTCATACCAAAACAGAAGATTTCTAATTATTTTAAATGTAGTGTACATGATTGAGCATATTTGCAATTTGCAGAAATAGGCGGATTTGGGAGTTAGTATTTTAAAGGAAATATCGTTGCACAGTTCCACTGATCTGATTAAAGTTTTGTGTTCTTGGAGGGCAAAAAAAAAGGCGAGGAAAAAGGCATTCGTTTTCAACCGTCGGGCGGCATTTGTTATAGTGCCCTCTTGTAAAATAAGTCTAATGTTTGTAAATGTGATCGTTTGCAATTGTCACATTACATGCACAGTACAGAGGCAGAGGGCCAAGCGGAACGTCTAAGATCCGCTGCATGCACTGGTTACAACGCGTTGCGTCTGTACACTACGTGTGCGCCCGTTTTAGACAATTTGTCAAACAATCCACAAGGGAAACTGACTAGGTAAATTTGAACACATTTTAAAAGTGAGCAAAGAAACTGGCAGGAGCGGGATTAGAACCTGCGACCTCCGGGTTACCGTACCGGCGCTATACCAATTGAGCTATCTTGCCCTATGTTGGCGGTCTCCCAAATTGTCAGTATCTTTGTTCGGGTGGGCGCTAGTCAGAAGTCATGAACCCAGAATGCCGTATAGCCATTTTAGACAACACGGATTAACTACATTCGGTCAATAAAGTGCAGTTTTCCAACGATTGTTCAGCGAACAATCGTTGGAAAACAATATAAACTTCCACTTTATTTGAAAAGAACAGCACACCTGGTGCCATCATTTCACATGATGATTGCGACTACTTTAACTTACAGTCCAATAAGGTATTTCGTAATAATTCAGTTAAAAAAAATTTAAGGATTACCTATTATGTACACCAAACAGTATTCTACAGGTGTGCTCGCTCCAGCATAAAAAAATGTATTTATATCAAGGAGCCTCATGCAAATTTGTACAAGTTAGTAAGTAGCAAAAGAAGATTCATGGTCTTATTTTATTGCAAATGTTGCCAAAGTTGGGTTGTTTTTTTAGAAATAAGGCACAGACGATGTTTTTTTTTCATTTTATTTAGCCTATGTGTGTTCAACATGTAATTTTTTTACCCATGATTTTTTTTCTTCGACCGACCGACCCTCCACCAAGGCCATAAATATATGAGAACCATAGAATTAAAAAGGAACGCCCTGATCAGACTAACAAAAAAAGGAATGGTGGGATTAAAGTATTGATATACTGCGACGAGCATTAACATACATTGACAAACCATGATCCGTTACATGTTGACGAGGATTGATCCCGTCTCTTACATGTTGCTGCTGTTCCGGAGACAGTGGACACTGGATGTTGGGAACATCAACCCTTGTCCTGCCAAGAAGATGATCTATGTTTTCAGGAAACACAGTATCATCAGGTTGGCCCGGAACACCATCAGAATAAAACACATCACGCACTGCGGTCAGCTGACTGTCGCGCTTTTCCAGCATACCCAATACAAACAGCTGTTGTGGAGACTTTCTGTGCTCTGTGCTTAATCCATGGTTGTTCCACTGCCCACGAAACAGTTCAAGGTCATTATTGATGCACGGCAGGAACACTAGATGCAGCAACCACAAATCCAATTCACTGCTCGGATCTGCAATGAAATACAGTGGTAACATTGTTGTCAATAGCAAACATTAACAGAAACAGAAAATTTGTTCAAATGTTAATTATTAACCCTAACCCCTTGGGTAACTTTACTAGAAAGTATCCTAAATCCGCCAAAATCCACAAAAAAAATTGGTTTTGGTGACTGCTCAATATGGAAGTATCCTGAATCCGCCAAAATCCTCCAAAACAGGGGAAGGATTTTCATGGACGTTAGGGTTAATAAAACATGATTGTATGTTTATTGTACCAAAACAAAAAAGGACATTCTATATATCGAATGTTTTTTCTTTAAATACACAATTATGCAAGCTGCAGAAAGACATAGTACAGGGAAGGACTAAAACAACAAGGAAAATATGAAGACTACAAAAACAAAAACGGAGAACTAGTCAGTCATGGAAGGGAGAGACAAACACAGGATTTTAACATGTTTATACCACAGATGTAGAAATGTATATTGCTAGTCACTGGTTCTACATGTAGCTGTTGTTTGCTTAGCATAACAATCACATGAAATGTTGGCTGGTAACCTGATTTTATCGAGCAAGGATTTTTATGCTTAAGCAAGCAAATTTTGTCAGAAGTCACAAACCCAGAATGCCGTTTAGCGCCCACCCGAACAAAGATTTAGGAGACCGCCAACATAGGGCAAGATAGCTCAGTTGGTAGAGCGCCGGTACGGTAACCCGGAGGTCGCAGGTGCGAATCCTACTCCTGCCAGTTTCTTTATTCACTTTGAAAATGTATTCAAATTTACCTAGTCAGTTTCCCTTGTGGATTGTTTGACGAAGTAAAAATAACAAGGGTGAAAAAACGGATTTTACTTTTCTAAAACAAAATTAAAGACCTGTATTTTTGCAAGGCTAGGCCCCTAAAAAAAGTAAAAGCAACAAAAAGAAAATCCCCCTGGATCCGCGCCTCAAAAGTCTGCTGACGTTTTACCTTAACATTTATTAAATATTGTGGCAAGGAATATGTTTTCTTTCTTTTTTCAAACAAAAGCCTTGGATTCACAATGTGCAATGGTATGAACAACATTTTCTGGGCGGGAAATTTGGCTAAGGGGAAGTTG
The DNA here is from genome assembly GCA_037893225.1 of Hippasteria phrygiana. Classification (NCBI taxonomy): domain Eukaryota; kingdom Metazoa; phylum Echinodermata; class Asteroidea; order Valvatida; family Goniasteridae; genus Hippasteria; species Hippasteria phrygiana. The sequence goes on from JAZGUH010000159.1 coordinate 108,562, forward strand.
GCCTGGGTGGTGAGTTTGCGAGGAGGCGAGTCGGCCAGGGGCGAGTTGACCTAAAAACCAACCATTCAGAATCTAGGATTCAATTTTGCTTGAAGACAAGAGCCAATATGTAGACTTTTTCATGCAAACATTGCTTTGAAATAGTTTAAATTTGGCATTTTAGATTTGTCGGGATTAAACACTTACTTGTATATAAATTCTTTTTACATAATGTCATTTTTTGCAGCGCTGAATCTCTAAAAAGGCAGCTTGGCCGTGTAACTGGAACTCTTGTTTCTACTGATCAAGCAGATGAGCTCATTGTCCATCTGGATGAGTTTCTTGAAGGAACCCGCCATCTTCTTAGTAATCCGCCAGGTATAAATGCCAATGCAAAGATTACATTATTTTCTTTGAAAATATAAATTTTTAAGTTTTAGGCAAAAACATGCCCGTTAATGTTGTGACATGCTCTTGTAGAACCACAAACATGGCAGTATAGACAACCTGTAAAAACAACACCGTTGAATCATATGCATATGCGCTGAAAGGAGTGAGTGAACACGTCATCCACAGCAAAAAGTTGCGTCTCTCCAGCCATACTACAGTACCGCAATTTCCACGTGAAGGATTTAGGGCACTGTGCGAAGATTTTTCTGGCAATCATGTGAACCCAAACTCTACACGATGGGTACTTTTCCCATTTTAAGTCCAGTGCAGATAGCCTGGGACGTTTTCCTCTAAGTTACATTTCCCGAGTCCAGCGGTTACGGCAACTGCTGCCCAGGAAAACTGACAAGGGAACTTTTCCCAAGACGATAAGTCCAGTGCGGACAGTTTGGGTCTATAAAAGCAGCTCTTGAAAGCGTACATCCGACCCGAGTGCGAGGTCATGCTACACAGGGACATCACGCATGCGCTTTGCATCGTTTCAAAGCGAGACGCAGTGAGACGCATATGTGGCAAGTTTCTAAATTCCAGTGTGTTGTTTTCACTGATCTCTATATAGAAATCTGGATTGCTGCTTCGGCCATTCAAGTTGTAGATGCATCCGCACATTATTATTCTATTCATAGCCGTATCCCTAAATGTAAGGCGAACGTAGGCTATGCCTACGTATACAGGCAGGCAGGTGCGTGCTATGGCTAGGACTAGAGGCATCCAAATGTTTATTTTGGATGTTCCACACATGCACGTGCGTGCACGCACGTTTTTTAAATTTTTTTAAATAACCTATAGGTTATGTTGATCTCCATTGCATGCCCTCAACGTTAGAAATGGGGAGTGGTAATATGGTGGCTGCTGGCAACATCTGTGCGCAAAGCGCGCAGCGGCCAATGTGCAATCCAGATTTTTATACATGGAGATCAGTGGTTGCTCCTCTTTTGGTCGCAATCATGACATTGTTGAAAAGACGTAGGCCTACGTGTACAAATTGGCTGGAAGAATGAAAAGGCGCACACGCTTTGGGTCAATCAGGTCAATGTAGAAAGGTCACGCAAAGCGCCCTCATGAGTCGTTATACTGACAGCTCGGTTACTTTTACCACGGTCTTGGTAACATTTTCCTGTGTCGAAAGTCCAAGTGTGGACACTGGTCACATTTGACCATTTTTCATTTTACCATCTTGGTAAAACCTTTAAAAAAGTCCAGTGCGGACATGGCTTTAGACTCCACCTTTTTCATCAAATTTAATGGGAAAAACAGGTGCTTTGCTGCTGACATTTTGTGTAAAAGAGCATGTGTACATATAAGTACTGAACAGGAAAATGATAAAATGTTCCCGTCAAAGGACATGCCGTCTTTTATCAACCAATCGAATGTATTCGAAATCCAGCAATGTGTGGTGGACTATATACTGCCACATTTGCAGGTCTACTGCTCTTGTAAGCACATGTGTGCAAATTAAAGTAATGGTAAAAAATTGTCAGAAATCATCGATCTTTTTTTCATATAAAAAGTATTGATGGGCTTGTTGATACTTGTTTTGTAATTTTTCATATCTTAAGTCAACACTCCTATATTTATTTGTGTATGTTTATGACTTATTTTGTGGACAGCATCCTGTTCCTATCAAGCTCCCAAAGTGCCGACTGCTGGTAGGGGAGCTGATATGTATGTTATTACAAAGGAGCAGCTTGGTTTCTTTGTGCGAATTGGCTTGTCAGCAGTGACAATGGCTGAAGCATTGGGAGTTTCTGAGAGTACCATCAGAAGGCGACTTAGGTAAGTTCATCAATTTTAATTTTTACTCTTAAGTAGGGCCGTAACGATTCACCGATGCATCGATAATCGCGATTCTGAAATGCCACGATACGGCATCGCGATACAAAAATGTGCATCGCGATACCTGCAGCTTGTAACGTTAAGTTGAAAATAAAGTTAATATTATTATTAATGTGAAATAAATAGGCATAGCTGTCTATTTTTTCATGTCGTTCTTGCAAAAAAAAAGTTTAGAGTGTTGGACGGGTAAAAAAACGAATGTCATTGACACTAACTCGCCGCACGTACCTTGCAGGTAGTGACGGCGCGGCCCGGCCCGGCCCAGCCGATCATATTTTTTTTCACGGAATTGGGCTCGTGCGCCGTCGAATGAGGGCGCTGTCCACATACATGTAGCAACCGCACTTCCATGGGCAGTACGTCGCTGGTATCCGCACCACGCTCTTCGTTCATTTGATACTCGTATACCAGTGGGATTGCTTTGTCTGTTTGCCGACTCTCGTTAATTGCGTTTTCAATAAGAATATCATAGCGGGAACCAGACACTTTTATTGAAGTCCGGTAAGATGGCGTCCATATTGACCCCCCAACTCGCCTTTTCTTTCCGTACATGCATTTAATATTCAATGTATTCATTATTCAGCCAATAAAAACTGTAGCTAGGCGTGTCATTTACTGCACAATGAATGACATCATTGATGTTAAGATCTAATATGGAGTTTAAGGGCGTGGTTACTGGATGATCGACCACGAAGGGATTGAGAATTTGGCAAAATAATGCGCGTTGCCCGTACACATGTTGCATCGTTACTGACGTCTTTCTACAAGCGACTTGTGCTTAAGTACATTCTCGGAATTGAACGATTTTTTGAGAACCACTCATCCGAACAGCTTTAAACTTGACACGTACTGCACATTCTATGTTCCTGAGCAATACACCTGCCGATTTTCAACTTCGTACAGTGCACACACAGATTCCTGAAAGTTTAAGATTTTATCGGTTGGGGTGGGTTATACGCACATTGTAGCTACTTCTAGAAACTAGAAGGCACTAGAAGGCACCCCCGTATGGGTGCCTTCTAGTTTCTAAAAGTACAATGTACAATGTAGGTTATACTTAGTGAAACAAGTGATGAAATGTTTCTGTTATCAGTAATACAAGTAGGGTGCAATATTGTCCCTATAAGGTTGCCGGACAGTCAAGTTTGGTTGCCCAAAATGCTGGACAATAACGGGTCGTTCTAAAAAAAAACCTTAACCCAATGACCCCTTGAAATTCGTTTATGAGTGTACATAAGTCCAGGGGTCGTAGGTCGTGTTTTTTTTTTAACAACCCGTCAATAACAATTAATGGCTCCTGCCATAACCATGAATTTAAGAAGATGAACGTTTGAGTGTTTCAACAAGTTTTCACCGTTTTTGCTTAAATATCTTGATACTGAAAACAATTACCAACATCACATACCACTCGTTTTTATCCTAGATTACAGCAGTTCTCCCAACAGCGATTTGATGCCAGTCGGGCGGTCAACAGCCGCAACATTGCCTTACACATGATCCTGCTGCCAGAACGATGTATGAAGTTGAAAAGAACAATGCAAAACAAGTACAGAGGTATTTACTCTTTTTTTAAAAATTGGTTAGCAAACAAAATTTGACCTAATTACTGGGATTCAAACCCGAGACCAGGATTACTGTACCAGCACTGTACAATATGAGCTATCTAACCCTATGATGGCATCCTCCCAAATACAGTCGAACGCCGCTATAACGAACATCGCGGGATCTACAAATTTTGTTCGGTATAGCGATTGTTCAGTATAGCGATTTTCAGCCGCCGGTTATGCATAAACATGTGCCGGCCATTGAATCATGTAATTACATGTTTAAACTTTGCAAGCTAACCGAATTCTAAAGCAACAATAGATTACCGAAGTCTGACGTCAGTTGGCATGACAACTGGTTCCAAACAAATGTAATTTGTAAAATTTGACTGTTCCTTTGTTAACAGCCAGTCATGCAAACACATAACAAAAGTATTCTGGTTCCGAACATCGCATTGACGTCACCACTTCGGTGCTTTATTGGCTTTTAAGTTTTCCCTTCTATTCCTTGGGGAAATAATAGCCTCCTGTCACTCAACATAAAGCTGCGGCCCACAGCCCAAATGCCCAGTAGTTACATTTTTAAAAATCTTCTTTTTTTTTTCAAGAATAATGTTCGGTAAGTTTTATACACAAAATTTGAGAGCCAAGAATGGTGTTTGGTATAGCCAAACGTTCGGTATAGCGGTGTTCGGTATAGCGGCATTCCACTGTAGTCAACTACATGTATCTTTACGCAGGTTATAGATGCCAGTCAGAAGCCATAAACCCATTCACTGCTGTGTGTGGCCGAGATCACACCCCATAATACGATTCAAACAAGTTGTAAACCTGGTTACATTAGCTCGAGGATCGCACAATGGATGTGGATTTTTAGATTGTTTGAGCTGATTGAAGACACTCCAACTGAGGAAAGACAATTGACTATTTGGGAGGATGCTATATCATAGGGCTGGATAGCTCAGATGGTGCAACGCTGGTACGGTAATCCAGATGTCTCAAGTTCGAATCCCGGTTCAGTCAAATTTTCTTTGCTCAACCAATATCCATTTCAAATTATACCAGTCGGTTTCCTTTCTTTCTTGAAGCATTTTTATAAATATGCTTGTTCGCAAATCAAGGTCAAACGTCCTATTTTTACATACTTTTTTGTGGTAAGTGGTATTATTTGGATTTTCCCTAGGGCGTGTGGGAAATCGAATTGAAATTGTTGGATTGAGGACAGTTAGGGTTAAGGAAATGAAGGCTATTTCAAGAACTTTAAAATGATGTAAAGTTTATCTCTGTAGGTGCTTTACTTTTGGAGATTATTATTATTATTTCTTTCTGGTAATGAAAACAAGGATTCCGCAAAAGCGCCCTATAGGCACTGTAGCTCAAAAGCCTGAAGAAACCTGTAGAGAGAAGACAATGAGAAGAAGTTACAGTTTTAGAGGTGGGAGGAAAGTCCCAGAAGAATATTCTGGAAAAAAACCACGGAATCAGGTTAAGGGACTGAAAACCCAATCCACATGTGGACAATAGGGCATGCAGGAATCGAACCCGGGCCACAGCGGTGAAAGGCGGGGACAGTAACCATTGCGCCAACCTGATTCCCCAGATATGGATGTCCAAACATAGCAGGTCATGCTAATTAGTCAAAAGTTCATTAACCCGTATCTTAAAACTAATTAACCGAAGGACATTAAATTTCGGTTCTTGGGGTTTCTCAAGGAGTCTAATCATCAGCACACCGAATTTCATTTCAATCCGCAACGGTCAGGTCCAAAAGCATGTTGAATTGGAACAGAATGACCCAGAAATGGAATGTGGACGTGTACAAGTCCACAATTCATAACCTCTTCCCGCAACCTGTGGACTTGAATTGTTTGCAGGTCCACAGTACATACATGTACATGTTATAGTGTAGCGGAAATTGGAGTGCGACACCTCAATATATAATCACAATTGTGGGCTGTGATTTTGTGTACACATGGGGTTCATATTGTTTCTCCTCTATAGTACAATTAATTTCAGGTGCATAGTTTTGTACTAAAAAAGTAAGAGCTTACATGTAAAACCATCAGTGTCTTATTCAAATATAATCAAGTTTGTCTAATGTGCATTCATAATTACCGACATCATTATCTCCCTGTAGAATCAAATGGATTCAAAAGACAAACAATACGGGTCTATCCAAGTACGTCAATACGGGAAGTAAAAGAGATTACTCTTCGCCAATTTCCCCAGCTAAGAGGTGTGGACATGTTTGGGTTTTTTAAGCTCGACAACAAAAGCAACTTCCACAGTGTTTTTCCAGCCCCGATGACAGCCCTGCAGCTAAAGCAATGGAACATAAATGTTAGTACTGCCAATGGAGCTTCACGCGGAAACCGCTCCAAAATATGGATCATGCCATCTGTGAGTAAACCTCGGCATCATACATGGGGGGGGGGAGGGGGAGGGGGAGGGGGAGGGGGAGGGGGTTGGGGTTGGGGTTGGGGGAGGGGGGTTTGGGGGGGAGGGGGGTTTGGGGGGGAGGAGAGTGATCAAGTTGAGAATAAAGGTAGTAAAACTCATGTTAAAATAAACATTTTATACACAGATTTATTTATTTATATATTTATTACATTTCTCTACCCAGGGTGTGCCCAAACAGTATAAAACTGGTTTCCATTGGGGCCCTGCATATTATTCGTTAAAACTGAATATTTACACATTCATACAAAATATTTAAACAAATACAATAATGTTTACACAAATAAATCTATTTTCGGTTAACTTTTCAACTCTCCAGTAGAAGCATATTGCTGATTTACGGGATGGGCGAAAAACTTTAAAAAAAAAACCTTTTAGGGTGAAAAACAAGGGGAAATTCCCATCCGGCTCAAAAGTATTTTGGCAACCAAGTTTATAACTCCGCAGATCAGCGTAAATGGCAGAAATATCACTGATAGATGGCTTTACGTAGCTCCGATTTAAGTGTACTTAAGGAGTTTATGGTTTATTTGTTCAGGCAGATTATTCCATATACTGACAACACTCACAGCGAAACTTGTCACGTAGCATTCCTTTTTGGCGAAAGGAACTTTCAATGCCATTTGGTGTTTCACGAATCACTGTAAGTGGTTTGAACAGATTTGTCATGTACAAAGGAGTCCTTTTGTTAATGCTTTTGAAAACAAGGATAGCCTTTTTGGACTGAACTTTTTCATTAAAAGGAATCCAATTTAGTCTGGCATGAATTGCAATAATACCAATGTAGGACACCATGAGTGGAATAAGCTACATGTATAAGAAAGTGTGTCATTAACAGCAATATTGTTTCTATTTCAGTATGCTTTAGACGTATCTGCTCCGGTTGTGGAGGGACGTCCGGCCACTGCTTCGGTTGTCCCTGCCACAGCTGGACATCCGTCTACTGCTCCGGTTGTTCCTGCTACAGCTGGACATCCATCCACTTCTCCGGTTGTCCCTGCTACAGCTGGACATCCGCCCACTGCTCCGGTTGTCCCCGCTACAGCTGGACGTCCGTCCACTGCTCCGGTTGTCCCTGCTACAGCTGGACGTCACTCCACTGCTCCGGTTGTCCCCGCTACAGCTGGACGTCCGTCCACTGCTCCGGTTGTCCCTGCTACAGCTGAACGTCACTCCACTGCTCCGATTGTCCCTGCTACAGCTGGACGTCGGTCCACTGCTCCGATTGTCCCTGCTACAGCTGGACGTCGGTCCACTGCTCCGATTGTCCCTGCTACAGCTGGACGTCGGTCCACTGCTCCGATTGTCCCCGCTACTGCTGGACGTCGGTCCACTGCTCCGATTGTCCCTGCTACAGCTGGACGTCACTCCACTGCTCCGGTTGTCCCTGCCACAGCTGGACGTCACTCCACTGCTCAGATTGTCCCCACTACTGCTGGACGTCACTCCACTGCTCCGATTGTCCCTGCTACAGCTGGACGTCACTCCACTGCTGCGGTTGTCCCCGCTACAGCTGGACGTCGGTCCACTGCTCCGATTGTCCCCGCTACAGCTGGACGTCACTCCACTACTCCGGTTGTCCCTGCTACAGCTGGACGTTGGTCCACTGCTCCGGTTGTCCCTGCTACAGCTGGACGTCACTCCACTACTCCGGTTGTCCCTGCTACAGCTGGACGTTGGTCCACTGCTCCGGTTGTCCCTGCTACAGTTGGAATTCCCTCCACTGCTCCGGTTGTCCCTGCTACAGCTGGACGTCACTCCACTACTCCGGTTGTCCCTGCTACAGCTGGACGTTGGTCCACTGCTCCGGTTGTCCCTGCTACAGTTGGAATTCCCTCCACTGCTCCGGTTGTCCCTGCTACAGCTGGACGTCACTCCACTACTCCGGTTGTCCCTGCTACAGCTGGACGTTGGTCCACTGCTCCGGTTGTCCCTGCTACAGTTGGAATTCCCTCCACTGCTCCGGTTGTCCCTGCTACAGCTGGACGTCACTCCACTACTCCGGTTGTCCCTGCTACAGCTGGACGTTGGTCCACTGCTCCGGTTGTCCCTGCTACAGTTGGAATTTCCTCCACTGCTCCGGTTGTCCCTGCTACAGCTGGACGTCACTCCACTACTCCGGTTGTCCCTGCTACAGCTGGACGTTGGTCCACTGCTCCGGTTGTCCCTGCTACAGTTGGAATTTCCTCCACTGCTCCGGTTGTCCCTGCTACAGCTGGACGTAACTCCACTGCTCCGGTTGTCCCTGCTACAGTTGGAATTTCCTCCACTGCTCCGGTTGTCCCTGCTACAGCTGGACGTAACTCCACTGCTCCGGTTGTCCCTGCTACAGTTGGAATTTCCTCCACTGCTCCGGTTGTCCCTGCTACAGCTGGACGTAACTCTACTGCTCCGGTTGTCCCTGCTACAGCTGGACGTCACTCTACTGCTCCGGTTGTCCCTGCTACAGCTGGACGTCTGTCCACTGCTCAAACCAGAGCAGCGGATGTATATCCAGCTGTACCTGCTGAGGTACGTACATCAGTTCAATAATTTCAATTTACTTACACTTATAATAAGTAAGTCCAGGTTTTGATGATAACCGGTTTTTGACTTTTCACCAATGGCTTAATTAATTTCCTTTGAAAAGTTCTTATAAAGTTGTGAAGATGTAATTTTGCATTTGGTTTGTCTAGTTAAGGCAAACATTATTACCCCACCCCCCCCCCCCCCAAGAAAATTGTAGATTTTTCTTAGTTCCCAATCAACTGACGCAGTGATCATGAATTTTGATATGTAGAATATTTTTAGATTGATACATGTAGAAGCATTTGTGATAAATTTTTTGAATTTTGTAAAATTATCTAGAGGGTTCCAGTTAATACTTATTCTTTGTAAGAGGGGTTTGTTCACAATTTTTACCCCCGAGAATGAAAATCGTCAAAACATTTTACGGTGAGCATTTTTCTAAGTATTTTGAGCATTATCGGATTATTTAGACCTTGTCATGTTTTTGTTCATATGCAGAAACTAAATGAACCTTTTCTATGTTACTTTTGGATTTGGCTCTCATTCCATATTGAAGGATGCATGAGCTAAAAGTCTTTTCTCTGCAAATCTGAACCAAGTTTTTGTTAAGGCATTTACTATAATTTAGATATTTGCCTTTGCAGACGGTTTGTAAGCACAGTATGCTCAGTGCTTACCAAAAATCTGTGTGAAAAATTAACGGGCTGTTTGATGGGACTCAAACCCATAAACTCCTGCTTACAAGTGCAGATGTCTTAACCACTCGACCACCGAGCTAGCCGAGGTCAGCTGGCTGATTTAAATTCAATGTAGCAGCTGGAAGATCAGTAGGGGTCTTGATGACGATTGTACTAGATTATTTTGTTGTAGAAGTGATTGTATTTTCACTTAAAAGTGATTTATATGTAATAGCTCAAATTTCTTCTACTTGACACCTTTATATACTTAAAATCTTTGAACAAGGTCACAGCTGGTACAAATGCAGAATGATAATACTAAAGTCTGTATTTTTTAAATTTGTATGTAATACTTCAGGATTCAACACTTTATGAAGAATGCGAGAGACGCTCTAAAAATGAAAGGAGGCTGGTCTCTGGAGTCGGCTCCTATGTGACGGACAATAAGCCAGCGTAAGTTTTGCAATAACTATTAATATCAAGCTGTTATGTTCCAAATGTAACTTCAAAAACAACAGTTGGGGTATAGTCCCAACTGTAACGTCATAGGGGGTATGCACAAATATTGTTGGGATAAAACACAGCAAGGTTTAATCTAAGGTTTGCGGTGGCACCATGTGAAATCTCTTGAGTAGTGTGGTTCTGAAGAGAACCGGGGGGATCTACATGTAGTATAAATGCAGCACATTTTTTTGCGGTTAAGCTTCCCTGTGGTTTTATTACCCCACAAATCTTGATCCACCTTTGCCGGATCTAGTGTAAATGTGGATCTAGTGTAAATGCGGATCTAGTGTAAATGCGGATCTAGTGTAAATGCGGTCTATGTTCTGGCTGTCTTCAGAAGAATACATTGACTCTGTGGTTGGTGGTCCAAAAGTAAGGATGAGAGGGATCCAATGATCCTCACTGAGGTGTGAAGGCAGGAAAAGCCGACTCTATGGAGACAGGATCATTGGTCGCTATGGTGTAAAGGCGGGAAAGATTATCCCTATGGGTAATGAATAGAGTGCCTGGAGTAGGAGGAATCCTAAGTGCGTGCTCACTGGGGTGTGTAGGGGGAGGGCCACCAAACTAGTAGAGACGTGACCGTAGATATAGATTAACAGGCATGCAACTTTTCCTGGGATCAGCAGATTTCCTTGTTTTTCACTTCACACTTATGCCATTGAAAATTTAAAAACACTGCACAAAGTCTTGTAAAGATTGGAATTTCCTCGTTTTTTTTTTTTATTCCAAGTTGCATGCCTGGATTATTAAAAGAGATTATTTCACATGATGGCATCACAAACCTTAATTTGTATCTCCACCATGCAAAGCCTCATGTCAAAAAGAATGGTTGGTCTTGGACTAGGATTGTCAGGATAGTTCACTGATTGCCTAAAAAGAAATGAAAATACACTAAGTAATGAACTTTTCATAATGAAAACCCCTTTTTCCCTGGTATGGTAATTAAATGTCTAAATATAGATTTCATAAACTGGAAAATTAGAAGGGGTCTTACAGTCATGTACTTTCCAAACACATCACAATGTAGTCTGGGTGCAGAACTTACTGGAATAGTGAGGACACCATCATTTCCAAATAATGATAATCATGTAGGTACTGACAATTAGATTCTTCTATCACTGATTCAAGCCAAATAAGCCATATGAAGGCCCCAGGTAACCAACAAAGCATTAAATAACATTTTTGTAAAAGTGCAATGGAACTTTGTAATATTGTGTATTTTTTTACCAAACTGGCATTTTACCATTTTATAAGATTAATCGAAAATTCTTGAAATTCCTGACTGTTGTATTTTCCTGAAAAGTTCCTTGGAAAGTTTTGGAAAAGTTTCCGACCCTCTGCAACCCTATCTGAAAAAAAGATACATTTATGTTTATACTGTGGTTATATATTATTCATCAAACCATCCACAAGGGAAACTGACTTGGTTTGATGATCTATAAGTTAAAAAGTTGTATCTTCATTGACTGATCCCCACAATGTCGCTTTCCAGGTCGTATCGTAAAATTGGGTGTGATCCCTGGCTATACAGCATTCTGGGTTTATGACTTCTGATGACTAGCGCCCACCCGAACAAAGATACTGACAATTTGGGAGACCGCCAACATAGGGCAAGATAGCTCAGTTGGTAGAGCGCCGGTACGGTAACCCGGAGGTCGGAGGTTCGAATCCCGCTCCTGCCAGTTTCTTTGTTCACTTTGAAAAAGTTATATATTATTCAATACTGGCGACATTTGCCACCTATACCAGTCTTGTCACTTGTACATAACAGCTGGATTTTGTAAAAATATTTTTCCAGGGGAGAATCAATAGCTGCAATTCTGGAGCGATTCAAATTACATTTTGAAGAGGATAACAAACATTACATCACTGTTGAGCGCGACCATGCTATGCAGAGAATGCTGGATGTCATCATGGAAGTGACATTCACACCAAGCACCGTCATGAGAGTTTCCTTCCAAGGGGAGGATGGTGTTGATGACGGAGCAGTCCGGACTTCCTTCTTCGAAATTGTAAAATCTGGGCTAGGAGATTTACCGGTATTCAGCCAACAGCCTGATGGCCTACATCTGCAGCTAAATTATGAGTGTAAGTACAATAATAACCCTAACTCCCTAGGGTGTGTGCACAATTTTATTAAAATTGGAGGCTTCAGGACTATCAGAGTTAAAGGGGCTGTGTCGTCACGATCATAGCAGGCTTGCGGCTGTACACTGAATCCCGAACTGATGAACGCAGATGAACCCAGTAACTGCAAATAATACCCCACGACCGCGCGCTGACCTACAGGGCTCGCGCGCGCTGACCCACAGGGCGCGCGCGCCAGATCAGATTACAATTGCAATGACTGCTGCATGATCCTGTAGTTATGATACATACTGCATGTACAAGTATTTTGTATGTGTTTGTGCCACCAAAAATATACGATAGGCCTACAGTCGAACATAGTCCGTGACACCCCACCCGCCAAACGCCAAAATGTACCATGACAGAACTAAACGAAAATAAGTAAATAAGTAAATCTGTATTTATAATTGTAAAATAAATAATGTACCAGCCCCTTCCTATACAAAAATAAAGTTGTAGGCCTATGTATCGAAATAAATTTCGACTAAAATCGGCTGTGCGTGCAATGATGAGCAAATCAAAGTAAAACAGCTATACTGATGCCGATATTGAGTCCACGACCTTGTGTTACATTTGACGGCAGGAATTTATGGAAAGTTACATCATAAGAGTTATTTCAACACTATCAAATAATAAACACAATAATAACAGGTATTACCAATAAATAATATACGCCAAACAAATGAGATTTCACCAGTGGCGAGTAAATCCGTGTCGAAAAGTGGGGATGATTATTTAATTTGTCAACGAAGTACTGCATCTTGAACTTTTTCTCAACGGGGGATACCCCTGCCCTAAACACCGCTTGAAATTTGAAACATCACTTTGTGTACAATTTTCCCCTTTTTAAATTTACGAAACAAAAAAGAAATACAAATCGGCGGGCCCCTGAACTCCTTCCCCGTGTTTACGCCACTGGCGCACAGATCCCCACATCACTATGATAAAGATGACTACCAAAGAAACAAAGAAATAGACACCCTGACAAATATTCAAACAACCCTAATTTTCACCTGTTTTGCACGAATTATTCGCTTATTACTTTTTATGACATGAACAATTCACATACCGAGTACATGGATCGGATGTATACTGTACATGTAATGTATGTACTGTACATGTTGACTATACATTACATGTAGACTTGATGTGCGGAAGTGTTGTTTCACACAGCGAGTTGTTGACAAGTGCCATTGGAATAGCGACCAAGTAAAGTTGTTTCAGCTCTATCTATCAACTGCTTAAAAAAAAAATGTACTTCTAAGTTCTAGATTTTAATTTTTTTTTCGCTGCTAAAGAACTGTCTGCAGCCACTACCCCTCTTTTAGTAGCATGATAATTTTGTTATTAAAGTGACGGGTCAAAATAAGCCTAAAGCTTTTTATCGACCTAAGTTTACAAGCAAGATACGAACAAGATACATCCAGATGAATGTACACATAATACATAGACCCTTTTACGGATACCCCGCCTGTGGGATTTTGTGTACAAAATTTAGCACGAACTATCCCACAGCGACAAGACACGTTGCAGTTTTGCTGTGCACATTTACATGGACAAGCACCCCGTGTGCCGAGTCGTCCTCTCTGGCAAGAGTTTCGGCATGTACATGTCATAGGTTCTCCAGCGTAAGGTTCTACTTCTATATCGCCAACCTCCAATTCTATGCAACTTTCAGACAAATATTCCATGGCACTTGTGTACATGTGAATGAAATTTTATGAAATAAACAGATGAAATTTGAACGGTTTTTTTCTTAGAGAACTGAGTGCCACGATGTGTGCTACTTGTTTATAAGTATACGTGTACACGTTTGTGTATTTCAGTACGCAGACGCTGGACATGCGTGCATGTTCCAGGGGGTGTAGTTTCCAAAAGCCAATTCTCAGAACAGCCATAACAAACGGATGGAGGTTAAAAATAGCACATAACCGAAATGAAGCACAAGGGGGCGCACTCCAATATTTGATTCGTTAACGCGAGATGGCGCGACGACACAGCCCCTTTAAGGGATATAAAACGTCAGTGTTCCTGAAAGTTTCAAAAATACAAATCACCTTCAGTTACCTAAAGCTGGTTTACAGTGAAAATGTAAGTGCTCCTACATGTAAAGTACATATAGAAAAACTTCAATTTCAACAAATATTTTCCCCAGTGAATGATGGAGTTCTCTTGTATAACCCTGTAGTTTCTTTCAAGATTTACTGTCTGTGCTTTGATTTTTTTCCCAACACATTTTCACACAAAATATATTTTTTTAACAAATACATTTTGTTTCTATTTTAGACGTCTACAACCTGCGAAACAAAATTAATTTTGCATTTGCGCCATGCCTATAAGCCCACTAATTTTGTAGATTAATTATTTGATAACTGAACAAAGACAGATTTTTTCGTTCGTCTCAATTGGAAGTGAATAACTTTTAATGCTAGAAAAATAACAAATTGGAAAAAATAATGTATTTTTTAGGATGAAACTCAAAAAGAGCACGGACAGTAAATCTTTAATAGATGTCTTTAATTTTATTCTTAATTTGAATGTGAAGTGTTTTTTTTTTTTGTAAACAAAATATTTTCAGTCCTCATGACTTGCTTGGTGAGTTGTGAAAATAAACAAAAGAAATAAATTGAATTGAATTGAATTGAATAGAGTAGTAAAATTTTAACAAAATCTGATTTATTCTTATTCAATTGGTTTATTTCTTTTATAGCACTCGAGTCAAACCAATATGAAGCTGTTGGCCGGCTGATTGGCTATCTTCTGGCAGATGGCAGTGTTCTCCCCAATGTACTTGCTCCAGTGACATTCGCGTTACTTGCATATAGTGCAAGTGAAGTGGAAGCAATATTTTGTGATGTAACAGATCATAGCCAGAGGATGTTGCTGTTTAGGGTGAATACATGTTATATGATTGTTATGAACATTGTACTAAACTTGACATTAACTGTAGCTGAAGCAATAAATTAACAGAGCAATTTGATTTAGGAGATTTTGTGAAACTCATCTACGCCACTTTTTGAAAGTCATATGAGATTAAATACATACAGGTATGCAATGAAGTGACGCCTTCCACAGTTAGATCTCAAAATCTAGGTTAAAATTGTCCAGGAGTATTGACTCTCAGTGAAGCATTTCCTTTGGATTTGTCCAAGAGCTTTGTAATTCCTTATCGGGCCCAAAAACTTGATCTTTTTGCTTACAAATTACAATTATCCACTTTCAAGACAGACCGGGCCATCTCAACACTTTGAATTGTTGGAAGCGTAAGCTCAAAAGAATAATTTGAATGATTAAACGTGGGCATTTATCTGTACATGTTATGACCTTATTTCAAGACTGGCGCTTGCACAAACTATTGCAGATGTGAAACATCACATTCTCCATCACTGGCCACTTTCTTTACAGCTTTCTTTGAAGTCAAAATAAAGCATCCTTAAAAGTGCAGTGTGCAGCTATATTGCGTGCAATTGTTTCACATTATTTGATGCTTCAGTTATGTATTCAAGGGGGCTAGGCAGCACAGAAATTGTTTACAGCATGTACACTTAAAACTCAATCTCTCCATTATCCAAAATAATAAAGGCCTTTTCTTTCTAGAACTTTTTTTCTTCACAATTGACAATTGTCAGCCCTGCGCCAACCCCACATCAACCATGAGATTAGTTTCAACCTGGGTTTGAGAATTTTTGCCCCAGTTTGAAACTCTGTCCTGGGTTAAAAACAGAAGTGTTGGGTGATCAAGTTCACCCAGGGTTGAACTCCAACAAAGGGTAAAACGACACAGAGTTGAATGCAGAGTTGGAAAAAAGTGATCCTGGTCAGCCCAAGGGTTCGCCCATTTGACTTCAACCTGGCTCGAAAGACTATTATGTAAAAGGCCTATAGTTAAATGGCAAAAGTATCAGTAATTCTAATAAGTTATTTTGCCTGAAGTATTTCAAAACAAATTCTTGTGATTCAATTTCAGATACATCAGGCAGAGACACCTCAACAACTGATGGAGGTAATAGGAGAGCATAGCATGATCATAGCGGTGGCTGGATGTAGCTCCTGTGCACTAAACAAAGAAGCTTTGGAAAAGTATCTCACCAAGTTCTTTGTAATTGATACAAAGTACCATCCAATTCATCAGTGAGTAATTGATTGTCAATTCTCTTTTGTTTAGTTTGAAGAAACAGTTTCAAGACCCCTCCA
This sequence comes from Hippasteria phrygiana, assembly GCA_037893225.1. Taxonomy (NCBI): domain Eukaryota; kingdom Metazoa; phylum Echinodermata; class Asteroidea; order Valvatida; family Goniasteridae; genus Hippasteria; species Hippasteria phrygiana. The sequence goes on from JAZGUH010000159.1 coordinate 124,841, forward strand.
TCCACACAATACCACAGGTACTGAAACCCCATAAGTCATGTCTGACATTAGAATTAAACTGGAACAAACCCATGAATGTTAAAAATCTGTAAACCCGCACATCCACATTTTGATGGTAAATTTTGAATATAAATTTTGGACGTCTAATCAGCAACTGAAAATGCCATTTTTTTCCCCCACTTGCCAAATTAAACATCTGTTGTACAGACTGCCCAATCGTAATGGAAAGCGATGTACATTATGGTGAGAGGTTGTCACCAATCCATGTGCATGTATCCATCTTTAAAAACAAATATTGATAAGTACGACTTAGGGGAGGGGGAGGTCTTGAAAAGTAGTACTCTGTACAACCATAAAAATGTTGAGAACTTTGGACAGCCCCTTAAAAAGGTAGTGTACACTATTGGTAATCCTCAATTTTGTTTTTACTGAATTATTATTACGAAATACCTCACTAGACTAAGTTAATAATAGTCTCAATCATGCTGTGAAATGATGGCACCAGATGTGCTGTCCTTGTCAAGAAAAGTGGAAATTTATATCCTTTTCCAACGATTTCCAGCTGCAAATCTTGGGGGAAAACTGCCATGTAGCCTTTAGTCAAGGCGCGTGTGGCTACCCGGACAAGTGGCGCACCCCGGACATGCACGCATCTAGGTAGCCACGCGCGCCTTTACTAAATGCTATCCGACGGTTGTTTTTTTGACAACTCAAAACTTTGAACAGGTCAGTGGAACAATATTTCCTATCAAAAACTAACCCCCAAATCCGCCCATTTCTGAAAAAGGCAACAATGACTAATCATGTACACTACCTTTAATAATTACTTTTTTCTCTCAGGATGAAGAAGGGACTGCAGTGGGCAGGCATATTGGGGGACATGATGTCCAATCCAAAGCGGATGGCAGATGGCCTGGTTTATACACCCACCTCTCTCGATGCATCCTGCCTGCTGGCACTAATGGAGGTGCAATATTCGCAAGATAGAGAGAGGAGAAAGAAGGAGGAGAAGGTCATGGCTGTCTTTGAAATGTTTCTCCATGATTTACAGGGTAATTTCCTACGGTCCACCTTTTTAAATTAGAGGTTATCATATTTTTAGCCGTTTCTTTTTTTCCTAATTTGTGGCTTCTCCGCAATTTTGCAGAAAAGCCTTTGTTACGATTTTGTTTTCTTATTGTTCTATAAAAAATGCCATAGACAATGCACTCGTTTCATTCCACCCAACACTTTTCCCATAAACAGACCCCATCTTTATGAAAGTTTGCATAGACTGATTGACCATTTAAATGATCCTCCCAAAAAGGAAAATTGGCTCAACTAACACCATGGGTAGGGTAAGTCGAACCATGTTAAGGGGGAAAAGTTGGTCATACAGTATATTGTAATATTTAAGGTGTAAAAAGTGAAATGGCCACAATGTGTATGTGCAGTCAAGTGTAACACACAATAATCCAACAATGGATTGAAACTGCACAAACAGCGGCTGCAGCCACTTCCCATAGACTCGTGTGTAATTTCAAGCCACAGCAAACTAATTCGGACAGGGCCTAACATCGAAAGCAAGTTCACATCTGTTTCCACTTTCAAATTATAGGGCACTTCCGGTTTGGGTCACGTGATTTGACGCACACGAGATAAAATGAAGATCCTGGTTTGTACTATAAATTCCCACAAAAATCAAGTTCTGGTCTCTCACGGTCGATTTTATGTTGATTTTCAAAGATTAAATTTATTAATCTTTAATTGTTTGTAATTTGATACATGATGATGTCATAATGACATCAGAGCAACATGCACAAGTTCAGCACATGGTCTTGCGAATGTGAAGCGAATTTATGACGCCAATGCTAAATATTCGCACTGCGAATTCGCAAAAGTTGAACACATTTCAGCTTGTGCGAATCTTCGCTGCGAATGGTTCATAACGTCTAATTCGCTTCGCATTCGCATTAAGTATGAACCGGGCTGTGGTGTATGCCCATTTTTATTAAGATTGAACTTTGTTTTAATAATTGCAAAAGTGACCTCGAGAATGAAACCTGTGCATTGTCTATGGCACTTGTGATAGAACAAGAAGAAGATGGAAAAAAAAAACAGAGATAAAAGAAAAAAAACAGAAACCAAAACTCAGAAAAACAAAGGCTTTTCTGCAAACTTGCAGTCCTAGTTCATGGTATCTATCGATCAGAAAAAGTAAACTGAAGTGATACTTTTCAGGAATTTATCATTTCAGAGAAGTTTGACTTTACAAGTAAAAACAAAAAACAGCTTTTTCTTGACAGTATGTGCATTTTTGTCTTAATGAACTGGCTTTTCTTGTATAGTAAAAAGGAATTAATGAAAAGGAGGGCATGTATCTCATTTGCTGTCTCAATTCAAAATGCATATGGGGTGGCTCAACTTTCACCATGGTTTAACACACTCCCATACTTGTAAATATACGACAAGTAATTCGGTCGATTCACAACTCAGTGCGCCACCAGCGGCAACCGGGGAGAGGACAAATTACGTGGTGCATCATGGGAAAAAGTCAACATCGCAAAACCGGAAGTGGGTATCGACAAAGTTGTGAATCGACTGAATTTCAGGACAAGTATTAATCAAAGTTGGAGTCGAGGCCCTGCAAGTCCTTTCACAAGTACTTTTGCAAGCCCAGTCAGAAGTCCTTTCATAAAGCCGGTCACAAGTAACTGGTTGAACAATGACAAAGGAATGCCTTTGTCAAAGCTCATTTGAATAGCTTGTGATTGGGATTAGGACTGGAGGGCTTGTGATGGACTTGCAGGGACTTGCGATGGACTCGACTACATCTCTGGTATAAATTTCATCACGGCAATCAGCATTTACCTTTTGTGCAACCAAATTACAAGGTGGTGTATTAATATCATATATTGCATTTCATTGATTTTTCAGAAACCGAAAAGCTTGGACAATTCCTTCAATTTCTCACTGGCAGGAAGACTCTTCCTCCTCTTGGGTTTAGGGTACCACCCTCCATCCAATTTCGCCATCCCGATGATGTTCCACCCGAAGATCACACAAGGGGCTTCCAACAGGGCACTAAACATCACTGCAGCTGCTACAAGTGCTCACAAATACAGTCAGCATTTGTAATGACTTGTTCACAGATGCATGATGCCGTTAGAAGCTTCAAGACATGTTACTGTTTTTAGGTTCATTTTGTCTCAGGAGTCCAGGTTGGTATTCACAAAACAACTTAAGTCACTAAAAAAACTAAGTTAAAGAGGCAGGCTTGTCAAATGCGCGACGGACAAATTCATGTCACAAAAAAGTCACCTTTGACCTGCGACGGCCAGCTCTTACAATCCGATGGCCGCAAGCTTATTATTTATGGGAGCTCAGTCTAAAAAAAAGGCCAGTACTGCCTTTAGTCCAGGCATGTGTGGCTACTCGGACGCGTGACACGCCCCGATATGCTGGTACGAAGTTGCAAAGCCACGAGTGCCTTAGTCTGGTTACCAGACCAAAATATTCCGACTTTCTGATGAATATTAGGTCCCATATGATGTACGATATGGGGCAGAGGAAACCCCCCACACTCTTGTGTTGGTCATTGTATTCCCGGAATCTAAGGATGTCTATGGGGGATGTGTTAGTAACAATTATAGTCTAGAGAGTTTATAGGATATAGGGACAAAAGGGGGGGGGGGGTACCCCTCTGCCCCATACCGTGCTGGGTATATTAGGGTCCGGTAGCTGCCAATGTCATGTGACGAAAACTGGTAGAATTCTGCCAGTTTCCTGAAACGTCCGAGGTTCTTGTTTTTGGTAACATTTGGCTATTAAAACCCCTTGAACCCGGTAATACCGGGTATTTCTTGGGGGCGTCGGGGCACCAGGCCGGGTTATGCAGCCAAGTGAAATGAAAACAAGAGGCTTGTGCAGCCAAGCATAACGTACACAATACCCCAATAATGGATTGAAAATGCAGAAATTGGCGTGTATAGACGTCAACCGGCCAGGTGGGAATTTTCAATCTGCACATATTTGTGTCAACCGTACGCAAGGTGTTAACGTTGATGTTCACAATAAATGTTGATGTTCGCAATAACAAAATGTCTGTCAAGCATGTTACAGATCCTGGAATTTGAATTCTCAATAATAAGTAAAAATGAAAAATCAATACTTGTAGTATTTTGCAGTATTTTGCCGACTCGATTTTGCAAAAATATTAAATTTGAATGATGCCACTGATGTCACTCGGACTAACACTGTACGTCATGATCTATTTTAAACCGTGGTAGCTATAGTACCTGACCTAAGATTTAGAATTCAGGGAATCTTTAGGTCAGGGAACCAGACTATGATCGCCTTTATTATCTCGTCATATGATGCACGATATGAGGCAGAGGGAACCCCATATTGTGCTGGGTATATATCTCTTGGAAGGCGCTTGTGTTTTTCTTTACATTTATCTACCTATTTGGTAGAGAAATTGTCATGCATGATCAGTAGCGTATCCAGCTTTTTGTGCCAGGGAGGGCAAACAACGTCTGAATCGTCTTAAAAAACACTTTCTTTTTGTTTTTATGACGCCTCAAATGACGCCGGGGGGGGGGGGGGGGGGGGGGGGGGGGGGGGGGCGGCAAGTTGCCTTCCCCCGCTGGATACGCCACTGTGCATGATATATGTCCGGGGCTTGTCACTCGTCCGGGTAACCACATGCGCCTTGACTAAAGGCTACACAACAATTCTGACTCAAAATTCAAAACTGGCGGCAGACGCCGCATCAAAGCAAGCAATCATAGTATTTTATTAAAGATGATGTTGATTGCTAAGAGAAGTCTGCATCAATTTTTTTATTTTTATGTAGATTGCATAATGTAAAATTACTTTTGAGAGCTATTTTTATCAAGTACCCTCTAGCCCAATGGTGCCATTTGTCTAAAAGTCGTCGCTGCAGGCAGCAAACAATTTGACGTCATAGGCGAACTCCCCTTTTGTGTCTAGCACTAGGCACAAAAGAGGAGTTCTTCCTATGACGTTGATTTGTTTGCTGCCCGCAGCGACGACTTTTAGATAAATGGCACTAGCAGGCTGGTCTGCGCTAGAGGGGACTTGATAAAAAATAACTATCAAGTCACTTTGTTTGTATTTCATTGCAAAAATAATTTGCCGTTTGATTCTGCAATACTTTTTTTTTAACCTTCTTTCCTAAAATTGTAGATATATGCGGTACACTTTGTTCAAAAGTTTTATTTGTCCTATTTTACTGATGTGTCAAATTAAAGTAATTGTTGTTACAGGTGCAAAGCGTTGTTCTTTTTGAATAGTTGAGATATATCTGCATTGGTAATGATAACAAAATTCATAAGTTTCGATCTGAAAGTTTACCGTTTATAAAGTTTACAAATACCCATCTTCCTGAGAAATATTTTCCGCAAAAATGCTGTCATCTTTAAGAAACACCCAATTTCATTTTAATTGCAACAATCAAAATAAAAAGCATGACAATGCACAAGATTTGGTGCAAAAAATTGTAATAGTTTTTCCCTCGTTTATCGTGACTGATGACGAATTGAGGTGAACATTTCCTGGGTTTGTTATTTATTGTATTTGTTAAACCACACAAATTGTGAATGCTGCCTGCAACTGTTTTGTCAGCTCTAACAATGCTATGTCATACATTTATGTGTAAACATATGTATCCCACTAAACCCTTTTCCACACGACAGCAAAATCACAAGCATTCCTTGAGACGAATTTTACAAGTAGTTGTTTAACCTGCCTAACCAATTTCACAGGCTATCGCACAGCTTAAGGAAAAACTTGCCAATGTTTGCGATGCGAGTACACCAGGCATTAAACAAATTTTTAGTGAAACCGATGTTGGTACCAGCTAAGGCTGTGCGAGCACACTAAACCAAAGATCTTATAAACTCATTTGAAAAATGGCTGATGACAAGAACGAATAAAAAACGACTGTTATCCAAAAGTAGGAAGAACCTTTGTTCCGATTGACTTAAACTGTTTCAGTCTGCCTTTTTACGACAGAAGGGTAGAAAATGCAGCAAGTAAACCAGTATTTGAAGATTTAAATCGACCATGATGATACGACACAAAATCGTTACATCACGCACACCTTTTTTTTTACATGAAGCATAGGTTACTAATGGAACAATGATCGTTTTAAGAAAAGGCCAACATGCATGCATTGCATTAGGGCTGTCCCGAATATACCAAATATTTGAATACCATTTTACTGGTTAAAAAATTCGCAAAGATATATGCACGTAGTTACAACTCTGAATCGTAACTTTTTGTGGTTTATTGTTCCTGTCCGTAAAACCCTCGATACAATTGGGTCATGCAAAAAAAAAACAATCTAACAGTCCATAATATCGATCGCCGTACGGAAAACACAGGCTTGCTTTTATGTGAAATTTGTTAAAGCCGGTGCGGCATGCAGTAAAAAACTTGATCGGCTAGTATTTAAATATTCAGATATTCGGTCAACCAAGTTTGGAATATTCGAATACTAAATTTTTTGAAAATGAACAGCCCGACTTTGCATGGACGATTTCCCATAGGTCATTCAATAAACAGATCATTTCACACAATGGTAAGATTCTCTGACGAAAGTTACCTATGCTTAAGAAAACTTCACAAGGTACGCTTGAGAGTCTCGGGCATCGGCGACCTTTCACACATTTGTTTTGCAGGATTTTTTTTAACATGAGAAAAATTAGCAAGGAACGCTCAAGATTTTGCTGTCGTGAGAAAAAGGGCTTAAGACTTTTGTGAATACTGCTCCTGACAAAATGAATGATACATGTTTCAATATGCTGATACTTGGCATGGAATAATCCTACATTTTCAACTGTGTTCACGCTAAAGTGGTTGTATCTCCAGGTATGTTGGCTTGCGTGTATGCTCGACCAATGTATTGTACTCCTGGTATAGTCAGATCCTTGTATGTGATTTTGGATGCAAAATGAACTGCTTGTTATTTCCAAGATGTGGAAACTTTCACCGGAGTTGGGGATTCTTAAACATATTTTTAAATATCGTGTAAATGTGTAAAACCACACAGGTTGGATTATACGATCCCATCATAGAGGTTATGAAAATATTAGCTAATGGATGAATATCGTTTTTAAAGGGTGCTAGTGCAATTCATTTTTCGTCATGATATATAGTTGCAGAATGTGATCAATTGGTCATGAGGCTGGGCAAATTCATCAATTGTTCACGAGGCAGGGTACAATAATAATTTCTAGCCAGGAGGGGGCGTCGATCAGGTCTGACTGATTTGCAACATTGTATTCATTCAAAGGAATGGAAAATAGTATTTGACTTTTTAAACGTTTTCTTAAAAAAAACACTATTCTGTAATGATAATTAATCAAAGGTCGAATTTCAAAGTGACAGTTCAGCCTATTCAGCCGAGTACTGCCTTAATTCTTCGTGGAGAGCCAATGTTGTACCTCCTTTCAAAAGCGCCACATTAAGTGTCATTTTTTTAATTAGATCTTTGATCATTCAAATTATCATTACTCCGGTAATTGATGTCAGATCATAACATGTGAGGTGTAAAAATGCTCGGGAAAAAACAGAATTCAAAGGGACCATTCATTTTTATTACAGTTATATTTTTCAAATGATGGGGTCTGATTCAAGTGTTTTGATACTTTTTGTGAGGTGTTTAATAAGGTTTGTGGGGCACGATATACATTTAGCTTTTAGGAAATGCAATGGTTCTGAAATCAACTGATGTAGTTAACAGATTGTCGGAAAAACATGAAATCCAATCCCATAATGAAATTCAACCCAACTGTTGAGTGGGCCTCCCACTACCTAGATTATGTTTTGTATAACTAAGTGGGTTATTGCAGGTTTAAGGGCACATTTTGTCTCCATGTTGTGCGGTTACAGAATCCCTGCAACAATGTTTACTAAGTATTTCCGACACAGAAAACAACTGTTCATGTGAATATAAATGTAGTGATGTCACTGCATTAGGAAAATAAAATTTCATTGTATTCTGATAAACTATACTATAGACTTTGTGTGTGAATAAAAATATTGAGGGAAAATTGTGAATTTGGGCAAAAACACCACCAATACATGTACATTAACCCTAATCCCCTCGGGTGCATGCAAAATCATATTCAAATTGGTGGATTTAGCAGGGTTAGGGTTAAAACCAAATGGTAAGGACCAGAGTTGTAGTCGAGTCCCCACCAGTACCTTCACAAGTCCAGTCAGAAGTCCTTTCATAAAGTTGGTCACAAGTAATTGGATGAACAATGAAAAAGAAATGCCTTTGTCAAAGCTCATTTAAATAGCTTGCGATTGGAATTAGGAATGGAGGGCTTGTGATGGACTTGCAGGGACTTGTGATGGACTCATTTTGACATTGTTGGGTTTCTTAACCCCATAACAGACACCAAAATGACAAAATTGTGGCCATCTCAGATTGTTACGTTTTTCATTGACGCAGTCTGGATTTTGCAATTTTTTATTTTTTTCATTGACAAAATGTTGTCAGCCAGCATGAAGACATGAAGCAAAGGGGGCCAGCATGTCCTCAAACTATGACCCTCTATAAAGTACTTTTCCTCAATAAAATTCCCCTATAATAAATAAAAGGCACTCCTTTTTTAAATTAGTATTCGTCAAACTTGTTTGAGTTTATAAAACCTTAGTGATGGCTGTGGAAACATTTTACTTTAATACCCCAACAAAATCAGTCAGAAACGGCAAAATCTTGGGGAATAAATTAACCCTCCTTGATAACTATCGAAATGTGTGGCACACCTGTTATTTCAAGATTTGTTGGCAGAATCTGTAAAATGGAGGCAGAACTGAAATTATCATGTGAACACTGAAGTGACTGTATCCCTAACAGTCCTGAATCCTCCAATGTCAATACGATTTTCCACACACCCTAGGGAGTTAGGGTTAATTAAACTATGCCAAGATCCAACACATAAAAAACACAAACTTTCTTCCCCTATAATATTTAAGGTGGCCCTGAAGGGACATCAAAGACGCAAATGTTCTGATTGGTCAGTTGCTGCGTAATGAAATTTGTGTAGGGGAACAGCAGATTTAGTGTAAATACAAAACACTTCATTCTAAATTTAATTTATCTTTGTGTACAATTAATTTAAAAACAAAAAACATACGGACGCGTGACATTTTCCAGGTCACGTCATAATATCTCTCTAAATCCCAAAGAGTGAACTTAGGGACTAGACGATTTAGAGTGAAAATCACTCTGTTTTTAGATTGAATATTTTACGAGTAAAAATTCGATCTTTTTGATTGAATTAATTTCACTCTTGAACGTCTGGTCCCTAGTTTCAGACTGTGGGAGTGAATTTTCACTCTTTGGAAATAAGAGTTTATCCATCCAGAAACAGTTAAAACTGAGATACCGTGATTGTTTTTTTGCAGGGGAAAACCCGTCATAAATTACATAAAATATGGATAAGGCTAATTATGAAATACATATCTACTTTGGGAAAAGTATGTGAGATACATTTTTAAACTGGCAGTGTTGTTATTAAAATGCAGTTTTCTGCACTTTTAAAGGAATAGTTCCCATTAGCCCTTTAATTAAAAGCCATAATTATAAACGCAATCGGTCCTCTATGAAATATGAGCATGTAGATTATATTTGCTAACAATTTTGCTACATTTTTAGAATTTTGTGGATGGAACAAAAAATGCTTGTATGAATAATAAACACACTTTGTTGACCACATTTTACTTGATCTATTTGAAATTTTGAATCTGCACCCGGTAATCGACTAATTTAAATATATTTGGCAAAATAGTACAATTTATATGATCATTCCCTTCATTTTTTTATTAAACCTCACAGACAAGGGGCGGAGGCTTAAATAAACTATGTACATGTGCCTAGTACTGACTTTGCTGTAGGCCTATCTGGTACAACAGAAGCCATGTCCGGGTATACCCCCTAGACCACTGAAAACAAATTCGCAACATAAAATTCATGACTTCACTGTGTGTCGTGAATTTTATATCAAACAAAATATGTGATGTCGTGAACAATTTGGCAATGTCGTATACACATTTGCGACGGTTGTAAATATATGCAAACGGAGCAAACAAAATTCGCGACAGTCGTGAAAAAATTTGAGACATGTGAACAATTTGCGACAGCCGTGAAAACATTTGCAACGGTCGTGAAAAAAATTGTGATGTCGTACAAAAATTTGTGATGTTGTCAAAGAACATATGCGTCTTTGATGTCCCTTCAGGGCCACCATAAATATTGCACAAAAATGTCTTAAATAAATTCTCAAATTTAAAGGTTGTGCCAAGTGTTAATTCTGAACACAGAGATGGATGGTTATTTTCCAAATTTTGCTAGGCCTATTCCTGACCGATTTTTGTGGGGGTATTAAAGTAAATTCTTTCCCCATTCGGACCAACAGACCAGCTGGTACACAGACCAACTCGGGTCAAGACCAACTCGGACCCGGACCATCTCGGACCCAGACTAAACTCGGACCCAATAATACCAGCAATTTTATAGCTTTGCTTACCAAAAAATCCCCACTTACTGTAGCTGAAAATTATGTGCTGACGGCAAGCGTATTTCACGTGTTAGCAGGGAATTTTGGCTCCTGAGCATGCGTACATCGCTTACACTTTTACAGGGTTAGTGCAAATTTGTTCTGCTAGTAGTATAAGCCTAGCACTGTTACTATACAAACTGGTGATCGTATTATTATTAACGATGTAAGCGCGGAAAGCTGTGTTTAGCAAAGCCATGAAATTTGGCCCAGCTTGTGAAATGCTCAAATTGTGTAGATTTATGGCTTAAAGGAAACACGATTTAGGATTTATATTGCATTATTCCTGCTTAAAACAAAGTATTATCTTGACAATGATATTTTGTGTCCAGAGACAATTATTTCCCAGATTAAATATGAGAAAACAATTTTTGAAAATGTTTGTCCAAGCTACTCCGCCCCCTGAGTGAGACCCTCATTAAGTGTGTGACGTAGATCGAGGCACATTACCCATTCATCACGGTTATGCATTGTGTGTACATTGTACGGCGAAAATTCTTCGTCCAAAATCTAAGCAAAATATAGTGTTTTTCGGCCATGCCGACAAGGTGTGTGGCTGCTGGGTGCAGCAAAACAACGACGGGTGGAGTAAGCCTTCATTTATTTCCAACTGAAGCGAAATATCGGAGAATTTGGACGGCGAAAGTGAAGGTGACAAGAGCAAAGAGGTCCGGCCCCAGCAGCTTTTCAGGGTTATGTAGCGACCACTTTGAGCCATCGTGTTTCAAAACTGGTATTTTCAAATCCTTTGGGATGACCATTAAAAATATGCTCAAGTCCACTACCATTCCAACAAAGTTCCCAGATGTGAGTAAGATAAAGGCGAAAACAGTTAAACGTCCCATTCCCCGAGGAGCCTTTGCTAAAAGGGAGAAAATCAAGGTAAGTTCGATGTTAGTTGTTGCAACTTACGAAATTGCACGTGTAGACCTAGTGTGTGTATACGGGCCGGGTCCAGACTATCGAGTCGATCCATGAATTTCGGTGCCTCGGTCTACGTCACGAACAGTGCCCGCAATTTAAGTCTCAAAAAATTTTAAAAAGGGGGGGTCAATTTTTGAGCAGCAAATAATCACAATAAAACTTTGCTTGAACCAGTTTGGCTTTTAATTCACATTTAATACATAAATGAATTTATTTATTAAATAAAAGTGATCCGGTCAATTTGAGAAGCATGGTTCCTTTAAAGATCATGAAGATTGAACAGACCTGGGGCCTGCACATTATTTTTTTATTGATTTTTTGGTAATCGTTACCTTAGGACCCTGTTCCATATAAGAGAATGAAGGAGACAGTTTATGTTTCCGAACTTACCTCAATATTTTTGCAATGATATAGACAGGAAAAGTCACTCTGTGTGCTTGAAATCATCTAAAAAGTTCGCTAAGAAGTAAGATATCATGTTGAATATGAACAAGCTTATTTTTGTGGAAAGATGGTAGGGTTTTGATTTATGAGAGAAATTATGGGGTAAAACGGCAACGTCTCTGAATGCAAACAATGGTAGGAAAGTCACAATTTCCTTGAAAGTGCATTTCAAAATTACAACAAACATGAGTTAATCTAAAAAAAAAAAAAAATCCTTTAGCCTGCAAAATTAGTCACTTTGGACTACTCTAAAGTCATCTGCAAAAGTCAGTTTTGAACGGAACTCGTAAAAAAATAGGTGTCCTAGGCTAAGGTAACGATTAACGTTACAGTGAGTTAGGCATACCGATTTTTTTTAGGCTAAATTCACGAAAATTGCAGTGAGAAAAAAATATTGTCTGGGTCCGAGATGGTCAGAGTCAAAAACAGTTTGGGTCTGTTGCCTCGAAACCCTTCACTCAGAATCAGAAAGATAGATAACAATAACATTGATTGTTAGGCCTTGCCCTTAGTTAGGGCCTAACGTTACCATTAACTTAAGTACCCTTTTCTCAAAGATGACACCTAAATGTTTGAAATTCAAAGTTTTCAGACTAGCATATGACTAGACAGGACTAACTTAGCCTAAAGCTAACGTGACTACTGCATTTATTATGGAGGTGCCTTTGTACTACTACTACTACTACTGCTAGTTTGATAAATGAAATGGGTGTTTTCCAAAACATATCAGTCCGGGAAAAGTACGAATTCGACAACGTTGTCGTTTTTAACAACCATTGTCGTATTTGACAACTTCCGGTGTACCTTAGAGTGGATTCCCCATAGCGTTGCGTTCTTTAGCGCTGAGGCCGTTTCCCTCAATTTTGCTCATGCAATGTTGCCTTACTGCCTAAAAAAAAACCTCCTTGTTGACAAGCATCACATTCATTCAGTCAAATACTGGTACTTTTACCTTAATCATGTTAATGCTTGCTGTTGAATTCTTGTGAACACTAATTAGCTGCGTCCAGAAATTGAATAGGCCTAGGCCTGCTGCGCATAGACTTGACAAAATCTTAGTAAATTCTTGACAATTTCTTTATCACTTCTGATAAACCATTATTATGTACCTAAACTCACAAACCCAACTACAAGTTTGTCAGAAAATTATTTTTGAACAAACAAACAGACGGGAAATTATTTTCTTATTTTGTGACACATTTTAAAAGGCATTGAATCATTGTGCACTCATAAAAAAAAATCTGAAAATTACGGCAAAATAAATTTCTGTTAACTTGGTAGTGGGTAGGTAAACTCAAAACTTATGAACGGAAATGTTCAATATATAGATCGAGCTTGATGACCTTTCATTTTTTGTGAAATTTCAGGGGAAACGTTTGCTCTAGAAAGGCACTGGAGGAAATAAATCAAGGACCACGCCCGGTAGAGGCCACGCTACGGGACATTAACAATACATTTAGAGAAGAGGGGCGGGGTTGGAATAATGTGATACAGAGTTGCAAAACGTTTTATATTAAAAATGATTGTTTGAAAAGCAAAAAGGTCATTTTAATACAGATTTATGTGTTGCATTATAAAGTGGTTTCTTGTCGGTAAAAGTCTTTGCATATAATTTTCACAGTTAGAGGCATTGGAAAACAATCTTACTGATTGCGAAAGGATAAACAGTTATTCCTCTTGTATATAATTATTATATTGCAGTTTTTTTTTTAAATAGTGTCTGCAAACTGAAACCTGTCCGATTTTGGAACATTAAAATGGGTGTTATGTTGAAACTTTGCGTGTTGTAGTACCCTTTCTTAATGTCAGTTTTGTTTGGGGGCTGTGCGAAGTATTTTCTATTTCTAAAGGAATCAAGGATATGCTACCGGTACCATAGGTCTATTTTGTCTTGGTTAGAGGAAAACAGTAATGGAGACGAGAGAACTTTGCTTTTTAAGAAAAAAGTTGTATTAATTTTTTTTTTTTTAAACCAATGTTGGAACTTTACAGAACTTTGCATTATAATAAAAAGCATTTGGTTTTCCGAAAATGCAGACAATTATTATGGGACGCTTTTCGGACCTTTGCTTCATAAAAAAAAGTCTAGTTTCTATTGAATTGTTAATCAAATTATTGACACTTGTTGTCAATGTCCTTTCATGTAGGCCTACATGGCTAAAAGCGCCATTAACACTATCGGGTGCGTGGAGTAAGGCCTACCATTCCTTTTAAAGCAGGGAGAGGCTGTTTCCTGTACTCTTACTCTTTGTGTAATTTGATGTCTGCAAATTCAGATGAATAGCCGAAATAAAAATCAAAGTCTCTACCAATTTGTGCTTTATATGAATTACTTATCAATTTGTGGAAAACAGATAGCATAAATGAATAATTCTGAACTGATTTATTTATAACTTCCAAAACAAGGAAAGCAACAAAAAAACATTCTGGCCACTGGCCAGCAAGGCCAATTGCCGATGACCTTGCCAGCATATGTTGGGTTTAGCGATTAGGCCTGATGGGCAGATCTTGTCTCGAGACCCAAGGCCAGATCCTCCCGTGGATATCTTCCAGTTGTGATCACACAAGTCCCATCAAATACAAGAGTAGTCCATCAAAACATTTATTTGATGATGTGATACACAGAAAGATGGAAAATGGCAAGACAACAACAAAAGGAAAGCTGTTTTACAAAGAGCAAGTAAGTTCAGAATCACGGCGAACATCGTTTTTTTGTCAGACAAATTAGAACTAGAAGTGCAAGCTATAAGGTAAGAAATTCGTTTGTCTGGGATGTTAAAAAAAATAAAACGAGCATCCTCAATGATAAGAGGATAAATCATTTGGAAGCAACAGAACTACATTACTAGACGTAGCCTATAGGCTACCCCAATTTTTGCTATCGTCTGACTACAGCATAATACTTTTAATAGTTCTGGAAAATGACGCCTTACAAAAACCCATGCGCCCATCAAAAGAGTGTTGCCAAATGGTGATGAGAAAAGCCTGCGTTGAAAGGAATGTAGACCTAGTACTAGTATAGGCCCCTGGCTTCGAAATCATCTTGACAAAATGAGGGGGAAAAAACGATCGATTGTTACAGTACCACCACCTCAAGCACAGGGCCGACTAGTTAAGTTGCGCACATGGTGCGGCGTATACGTACGACTGATTTTTGTATCTGTATAGGTTGAGCGCCCGGTTGAACGTTTTGTTTCAGAGATGTATTTCTTTTTTTCTCTCGTCTAAGTCGTCTTGCTGTTTTCCTTTTCTTATTGTGATTCTTCTTCCAAAACCTTGTGTCTATCTTCGTCAAAGTCCGTCTGGGATGCCATTTTCAGCGGTCAAAGAGTGCATTTGTTACAGGCCGCGGGTATCCCTCTGTTTTCATATTTCCCGCGCATAGTGTATGAAGCTATTCGTCACGCAGTCGCTGCAGTCGCACACCTGAAATGACGCTATATTTCTGTAACACAAATAAAGTCTTCTTTAAAATTAATAATTTGTCAGAAAAAGGTAGTTCTAAGTTTTAAAATGTATTTTCGAATTCCAGGTGTTATAGTGTAATACCAGTAACTGAAATCATCGGAAAAGGATAGAGCCTAATGATCACGCTTTTTTAACAAAATGGCGTCATACCGCTGAGACTTCGGAGTTGCAAAAAGTAAACGAACATTTCTTCAAAACGCATGGGCGAGTTTTGAATTTACGCGGATGGAAATGTAGGTAAAGGATTGTAAATTAATACTATGTAATCAAAACGTACACTTTTTGCATACATTTTTCACTTTTTGCGTTCAAAGTTTAAATTGTCGAATACGACAACGATAATCGTTAAAATTCGACAATGGTTGTTAAAAACGACAACGTTGTCGAATTCGTACTTTTCCCGGACTGATATGGAATAACGAATGCATGGAGGAAGAAAACACCTCCATGCGTTAAATGCAAGCAAGCAATGACTGCGAACTTGTTTTTTGCAATTTTGTAGGCAATTGCATAATACTATACTTACTAAATAACGTAAGGTGAATCAATTCTTTCCAAAATACAAATACCTCTTGACAGCCTAATAATATACATGTACTGTGTAGCTGATGTGCAAGTGCAACCATGAAGTCATCGACGTCATGTACCCAGATGAGAAACGTGACAACATTTTGTGACAGAGACGTGTCTGAAATCGCCTGCATAGAACACGTACAGTCGAGTCATGAGTAGTACGTACATGTATTGTATGTGTACATCATATCATAGAGCTCAGTTCTTTATCCAACTCTGGTGTACTATAGTACA
Source organism: Hippasteria phrygiana (assembly GCA_037893225.1). NCBI lineage: Eukaryota > Metazoa > Echinodermata > Asteroidea > Valvatida > Goniasteridae > Hippasteria > Hippasteria phrygiana. Next base: position 141,061 of record JAZGUH010000159.1, read on the forward strand.
AATCGCAATGCACCATGGGCCCCATAATGCATTGGTTCTAATTACGCGCAACTTCCTTTTCTTGACTTATGATTGGTTATTGAGCAGCGCGCAACCACTTCTCTTGACTAATAGGGAGGGCGCTTCAATGACATGAACGGCGCCTCATACCTCATAACAAGGTTGCGGGCCACTGACCTGCAGTGCAGGGTAGTTCCATTGTGGGAATGGGTAAATATACAATGGCACAATGAGGGGACAGGCATAGTGTAAGCATACAACAGTAACAAATTGTTGTGTAGTTCCATGTATTTTAATGCTTTAATTTTAATGCTCTTCTGATCAAAACACCAATGTAACCACTGAATAACGCGTACGCAGAAGCAGAAGTCACTAACGTACGTGGATGTAGTTGAAATTTGGCGCGCGCGGCCTGTACAGTTCCCAACCCCCTACGAGTTTTAATGGTACGATCCAATAAATAGGACTGAAAATCAGCTTTAATTGTAAAATATCACTTTAAATTAATCCCAAAACTTAAAATAATAGCTTGACAAATAGTCTTACATATTAATAATTATTAAAAACTATATTAGATATTGTAGAGTTGTAGCATTTGACGAAGAAAGACACCGAGTAATAATTTATGACGTCATTAATGAAGCTTTGCGCGCTTGTGCATCCGGGACCTTTAGACGAAAGGTCATTTCAGACGCTAGCTGTTAATGGACTTTTTAAAAGGCTTTCTTCCGACGAAATTATTTAACCAATCAAAATAGGTTTTATATCACAAGAAAGCTAACAATCAGCATATTCATAAACCGCTAGGCCCGAAGCAGCCTGGTCACGGTGAAACGAGTGAGGGCTTGCGAAAGCGGGTCATGTACGAAGAAACTCGCTGTTTTGCCAACTCTCCCACGTAAAAACGAGGACATCTTGCAGACTTACTATGTTTTTTCCGACGAAACTGAGGAACTGACTGGTATTATTTCTAGGTTTTGGATTTGATGAATAGTTGTTCTTGTGACTCCCGGGCGGCCCAATACTAGCAATGAAAGCACTTTTTTATAAAATCACTTTTTCATGAAAAAATGCTAATTTTCCCTATGTACGCAGGCCGCACGGAGCGGATGAGACAACGTTTCCATATGGCATGGTGTACAACCCCCCCCCTCCCCCTCGTGCGTACGTACTTTATGGACGGCCCCTAAGCACACAATTTTGCTTAGCACCAAAAGGTCTGGCTGAGTTAAAACAGGTGTTACCAGCCAAAATGCCATGGGATTTCCAAACAACAGCTGAATGCCAGCCACAAACAACATAATTTACATCACAATTTGGTTGGTAATCCTGTTTTTACCAAGGAAGACTCCTCATGCTAAGCAAATTTTGTGTGCTTAGCAGCTCCATGGAATTGACCCCAGGCCAGAAACGTAAGGTCGGATTCGTCTACATAGCAGAAAATTCTGCGCTAACGGTTAGTGTATGTCCCGTGTTAGGAATGAATTTCAGCTTTCTGCTAACTGGGTTAGCTCAGAATTGATTTGCCTTGCTCGGTTAGCATGGAATTGCAGGCCGTTCCGGTGTTAGGGTTTCTATGAAATTGAGCTCTATTCTGAAAATTATGGGGTGCTTTAATTTCAAGAGGGCCAGAACAGAGGTACTCGAACAGGGTAAGGGAAGTGGGGCGGGGGCTTGAATTTCGAGACACTATATATAGAAAAAGTCGGAAATGCCAGATTCAGTGGAGTTGTGCATTTAATACACCCTTTTCAAAAGTTCTTTTAAAAGCCAAACACTAAAATGAGAATGTGGTAACAATAAAACAGTTGCATGTTAAGTATTGAGTGATGCTGATTGGTTAGCATATTATATACAAATTTCTATTTATTGGCATAAGCAAAATGACCAGCAGCAAAAGCCCAATCAATAAAACTTGATACGAACACAATAAATAGTATAACACGACAGTATAATACAAATCCTACATAATTAACCCTTGTTCATTCAGTAATAAAAAAGGAGGACAAACAAATTAAATTAAATAAATAATGACTCGAACTTAAACATTAAAATAGGACACAATTAAAAATCGCACAAAGAATTGCTATTTAAAAACTATAGACTGATTACAAATGATGTTATATATTTACAAACATTACATGACACCGATAATATAGAAAAGGATAAAAAGCAACTTGCAGGAGTTTTTTTGCACACCAGTAATATGGCAGAGCACCTTGTTTAAAGTAGTTTCAATGTTATTACCGAACTAAAGCCTCTTTTAAAATAACCCCTGTACACATTACCAAGAAGTAATGTTCAAGATAAATATAAAAGATTCGGGCTATAAATTAGTTTGTAAATGATATCAAAAATATCAAAAATATTAACTTATGGAGCAATGGAGCCTCATCAAAGTTATTCACTATTGTAAGGTTAAACATTAATATACAATTCCAAATGAGATCTAAATCGATATCCACCTTATATAGTATTCCGCTACAAATTAATTATCCTTGTTACACCTCATTTTTAGATTTTGGTTGTTTTGATTTATATAGCTACTGTTATTGCACGTGTTAACCTGCAGTAATTTGTAATTCTTTTTTTTCTTCAGTTCAGCAGTCACAAAAGTTGTTGGAAAAACACCTGAAAGATTTTCCCACTGGTGTAAAAGTGTAGTGTTTATAAAATACGTCGGTGAAGGGCAAAAAAAGACATATATTGAATGTACATCACCCCGACGCAAATTCCATTTTGTGAATAGTTTGGTTGCGGTACCTGCTGTCCAGCAAGCTCGGTTGTAGAATGGTAAGATGTCGATCTGCACTAGAAAGTAGGAGGTCGTCGGTCCGAGTCCAACCTGGTTGACTTTTTCCAAATAATATCTCAGGGCAACACTGAGTATACAGTGTTTATGAAATACGCCAAAAATAAGGGCAAAAACAACATATTTTGTTTGGAAAATCAAGCTCCGAAGTGTCCGTGCTGTTTTAGAGTTTCACTCACAAAATAATGTTGTTTTAGTTGCTATTTTTCTTGCAATACAAACAATTTTATAAATCGTTCAGAAGAAACAACCAAACAAATTTGTTGAGGAGCATGGAAAGTATATAAAAATACATCGCATGATGTTTGTGAAGCTAAAAAGAGCGCTGCATTTCATGCACGTTCATTTCCACAAAACGTCGTGTGCAAATTTATATTATTTTACGAATTTAAATAAACTGTTAACTTGGCGGTAGTTGGTACTGGTTTGAAAGTTGTCGACTTCAATACACGTCGTTTGTCTCCACGACGTTTAATCCGTCGAAATACCTGCAGTAAAAATTAAACAGATTTCAAGATGCACAACGAAAAGTGACTAATATGTTGTACTCTATCCTGCAATACCCTACACTGTAAAAACAATTGTCCGTAAAATTAACGGTTGAAAGGCGTGCAGCAAGGTGCTATTCGTCTACCGTATTTTGACGGTCAAACCGTATTTAAATTTACTGATAAACCGTTTTCTTTACGGTGAAAGTCTGTAAATACTGCCACTGGTATTATTTTTTAGAAAAAAATTAAAAGGTAGTCTATACTGGAAGTTAAGTTGCCATTAATTAACTACAAATTAACAAATGAATGAAGTGGGAGCAGATGAAACATCATTTTTTACTTTTCATTATACTTTACTATGGTAGAGTGTACACACTGAATGATGTCGTGCTTTAGCTTTATATTTAGTCTATCTCACCATAATAAATTCATGGTTTCCCATCAACAATTTCAATATTTGAATACGAAAAGAGATGTAATGAGACTATTTACATATGCTTGTAAAAAAATCTAAATTCTATTGTGGAATTGTTTGAATAAAACATATTATGGTCAAGAAAGTGCAATTTAGCCTGAAGTTCTGTGAACACAATTTCCTCATTTCTGAATGGTTGTGCAATTGCTACGTAATGTGTGGCCTTTATACGGGTTTGCCCGTAAAATGTATATCAGGCGTAGTCCATTTACGGTTACTCACAGTGAATATTTACAAGCTTTTGACCGTAAAAAAAAAATAAGGGAATTTATACAGTGTATACGAATAGGGTATACCCAGGACGTATAGTCATCATTGTAACTAATTCATCCTTAATGTTTGAGTTTTAATAGTCTTCACTTTGGCGCATTGTAAAGATATAACAGCTAAATATGGCTATTTTTCAGTATAAATTGGCTGAAAATTGATTTCCTGCATTAAAGCCTCTAATTTGAGCATCCTTTAGAGAGTAACTGATGAAAAACGACAATTAAAAATAAACATGTTCTCTCCTATAATTTCCAAAGTAGAGAGCAATATACAGAGGAGTAAACGTGAACAGGGGAGGATAATTACTGACTTACTTACGATTAAACCTGTAAGAATCGCATTGACAGTGAGCGACACGGCAGTAACAGAAAGCACAATCAGATTGGCGGGAGGCTCGGCTGGTTTGTCTTTCCAAGTCTTCGGTGGTTTTTCGACAGTCAAAGCAGGCGTTCTTCCTGTACGTGGGAACGCGAAACGAGCCACCCTGCTGTCGTTATATTGACACTGTCATCAGTCTATCAAATTAAATCTTTTCAAACTTTTCGCTTCATTTCACATCAGTTTCATCCATTTCATCCGTGTCAATTTCCAATGTTAAACAGGTCTATAACATGAAGTTTTCTACCCACCTGTATTTCCATGAGTCTGCGCTTCACTGTAGGTTACCGTTGTGGAGACAGCTTTAGTAAGCCTTACTATTATGTGACTTCCGTTCCCCACAGCAACACCGTGGGCCTCACACCTATACTTGACATCATCGTTTACTGATGTCAGTTGGAGTGAAGCTGAAGTTGAGTAGGTGTGGTTCCTCAAAGCAGAGCCTAAGAAAAAGCAAACTCAAAAATCTCAGGTATGTAGGCCTACATCTACTGCAACAAATGTGACAGACAGTTATATATATTTACTTAGAAATTGTCAATCTTTATTAACCTAAATTTATCACGTGTCAAGTGATGGGGTATGGGTAACCAATGATTCGACTCTTGGAGGCAATGTGGTCTAGAATACATAGGCACAACTCTGATTGTTTCAAATAATGCTTTTCCATAGTCAAATATGGCTGATTTTGTGTCAACTATTTTGTTTCAGAGTACGACTACGTTTCTCTACCTATACTACTCATCATTATCATTAATTTTTCAAATTCAACCTGTCGGGAGCCGGATTTCAACCTGTGGAATTTGGCAGTATCCCAGTCTGTCAGTATATTTGTTCAGGGGCGCTAATCAGGAGTCATCAACCCATATTAAGTTTGAAAAGCAATTAAGCAACTTTGTACAATAAAGTACCTACCCTCGTTAGGAGGTAGAACAACACGCTTAATCGTATGTGAAGCGTCAGCTGGTTCTTCTGATCCGTTCGCGAACACGCGGAACCACCTTAACTCCACAGCAGGTTTGACGAAATCCACTTCACACGTCAGATTCGTGTTGTATCCTAGCTGTGCCTCACATACACCTGCATCCACAGAGCGATGATCGCACCCTTTGACGAGGGTCAGTGGCTGGCTTGGAGAGACTACCAAAAAGGGGTGGAACAGGAATGGGTGTTGATACTAAAGCAAATTCCTTTAGGTTCAGCAATTCAAGAGAGATCATTCATGCAATCATGCACGGTTAATGGTTTATTTTCTACATCAGAATCCCCTAAAATAAATAACATAAAATTACAGAATTTACTGTTTAATATGAAATGGATCTTTATAGGGGGCCCGTTCTTGAAAATGTGGTGTAAAATTATTACATTACTTGTGCAAGCGCACGAATCAAAAGCGCACGAATCAAATCCCTGGGTCGGTCTGGCGAGTAGCGATCCTGTCTTAAAGGGACACATTGCCTTCAAATGTCATTATATTTTGCTGTTTGGAAATGTTCCTTATCTTTTATAAGAGTTGTTCAAGCAAAAAAACAAGTATAATGTTTTGTAATTAGTGAGTAGTGATTACAAAACAACAAATTGGCCTCTGATCCCTGACATCTGACCCGCGAAACATAGACTTATTTCCAGTAGTAAATACCACCGTCTAAATAATGCCCAAAATACGAAAATACGCTGTAGGAGTCTTTAGGCTGGCGCCGCAGCCAGTGGCCTTGTAAACCCATCAGATGATTACCAGGTACTATTCTCTACCTCGCGACACATATCGCCAGTGCTGCGCGCCGCGCGTGCCACAGTACATCAAAATGGATCAACGTACTTGAACCAGCTGCGACTGGAAATACGACTGGTGAACACGGTCCGCCATTTTGTGGAGTCAAAAAATTGGTTCTACAAAATGGCGGACCGTTATTTGTCACGAAATTAAACAAAAAACACGCAATTTGAAGGGATAGTTATGTGAATCTTTATATTCTACTTTAAAAAAAAGCTTCCCAACATCCATTTCAGTTTTATAGCCCAAATCGCAAAATCCAAAGCAATGTGTCCCTTTAAGGCAGGTTGCGAAAGCGAAGCGAATTTTGTGGCGTCAACAATATTTGTTTCATTATGACATTTGCCGTTACCCAGACGAACTCGCTTCGCCCTCAAATTTGCTTAAGTATGAACCGGCCTTTAGTCTTGTGCATTACTCACCCATGTCACAAACATCCACATATCCTTCTACCACCTCTTTCATCTTCGGCTTGACCAAAAAGAAATAGATGTCTTCGTCTGAGGCAGTGACGTTCTTGATAACCAGAGAGAACTCTCCGTTGATATCATAGACACCCTCTGGGATCCCGTTTTGAGGCGCAATATTCCCTCTGAAGTACGAGATCAACAGTGAGTGTCTGTTCTTCTGACCTTTATACCAGTACACGGCGTCGGTTTCTTCCATCGTAAACTGGCCCGCCACGATAGGAGGACAGGGCACGATCCCAGGGCGGCTTCGTTCTAAGAACACGGTGCCCTCGCTGTTTGCTCGGACGACTGGAACAAATGGAAAAAGTACGTCGAACTAGAAACTACCCCACACTTTTTTTTTACATTGTAATTGGCTGTGAAAGGTTGAACAACTTTTCCAAGAGATTCTCAATAACAATTAGCTATAAATACACATAGGCCTACATGTACACAGTTCCTGTACTAGCGAGCTCTGTCATATTTCTTCCTCCATTGATCTCACACAATATTATTATTGCCCCATCATCTTGACTTGATTTTTATTGGCAAATGATCTCTCTACCTCTGAAATGCATGGATGTATGCATCGCTTCCCGTTTGACGTGCTTTATGCCTGTAAATCAAGGACAATCAATGTGATTTTGGACTTTCCACTGATGCTGCGGACATAAAGTATAATGAACTGCAAAAAGAGAACTATGATTATTGTAAGAAAGGCTTTTCTTTTAGATTTAAATTAAGATTTAAATTTCCTCAAAATTTCTAAAACGGCAATAGTGTCGCGGGGTTGCAGATTATCTGAGGTTCGATAAAGTAGGCTATGTGAGAAATTAATGAGAGGAGTTTGTATTCGTATTCAATCGTGGACCTTTGCCAATTGAGCCAAGGACCATAGTTGAAAATTTTGAGGGATTTACCCAAAACGTGTAAGTGTAAACAATACGACAATGGGAGGCCAACGTTGAAAGCTTTTACAACATAATGTGTGTGACAAAACGTCATAAGTACAAACAAAATAATGAAGGACAATGGAAAGTCTGAATTCCTTGATTTAAACACTACACACAGTGTGTAAAACGCCTGCAATCGGGGTCCTCCTCTCTTAATGTAAAAGAGTGAAAAACTCACTCTCCAAAAGAGTGAAATCCTTTATCAAACCACTCCAAAAGAGTGAATCTCTTATAGAAACCACTCAAAAAGAGTGAAAACCGCTCAAAAAGAGTGAAATTTCAACTCTTTCGAGGAGTCATATGAGACACCACTCTTTTTAGACTTATCCCTTATATGGCTCCGCGAAAGAGTGGAAATTTCACTCTTTTGTAGTGGTTTTCACTCTTTTGTAGTGGTTTTTATAAGAGATTCACTCTTTTGGAGTGGTTTGATATATTGCCATCCTATTGTTCATACTTTTTGGCATGGGTCCTCATTGGTTTTGTACACGATTTTTAAACGGGGACCTTTCTCAATCGAAGACCCTATTGTCCTCTATATTGTTAAAGGTCCCCTATTGAATGCAAAAACAAACTCACGAGTGTTACTCATGGGGTGTATGTCAATCTTTCTGAAGTCATTTCATAGTTGCCTTTCCGTGTCCCTCTAACAGGCGCAGGTAAAGGGGGAGGGGGCAGAAATATTTTTGACGCCACCAAACTTTTACCCTCAATAACATGTTTTTGTTTTTTTTACCCTCAATAAAGGCCAATCTATTAAATTCCTCTGGTAATTCCGCCGTCTCAAGCAATTATACAACCTTGTTTTGATGTGAATTGTAACATGATATTGTGAATACTCACTGCATAAGGCCAGGACGAACAACAATGATGTACATGTAGGCCTACGTTTCATTATGACTCGTGGTATTTCTGTACGCACTGTAAAATAACGGGATTCCCTCTGTAGGAAAAATAAAATATAGGAAAATTACGGCACCTAGTATCACGCGTCCGTAGTTTTCGTGTTTTAACGTTTTCAGTCATCAATATCGATCTTTCGATACTTCGAAATTACTCACAACTTGCTGCTTATAACTGCTGCTTACTTCTATTTATTTTATTTTATTTATTGTAATCTTTACCGAGGGTAGTCCATTTCAGTTTAGTAAACTGCTTTCCAAAGGAGCCCTCACATTGGAATTACATTAAAATTAAATTATATTAAATAATCACTAATACAAGTACAAATAGACACAAATTACATGCACAATTTACACAAATTAATAGACAAAATTGTGAGACAGAATAGATAAAAATACCCAAATCAAATAAAAATGCTACAAATGGCACAATAATAAACAAAAATAATAACAGCAAAATATAACAATATTGCACTTATACGTAGATAAAATTCAGTTTACATATAATTTAAAAACAACAACATTATATGTTTCCAATACCCGCCCCAGCCCCTCATCGGGACACCCCCCGACCGCTAATCAGCATGCAGCCATACGCCCCATCAGACACCCAACAGACTCCCCCGAAACCGCATGTGAACCCACTACCAGGTCTATCCCAAAACCCCATGCAATGCCGAGCAGCCACGAAACAGTATAATTTTTATACTGTCCCGTCGCTGCCGAACACCACATGTAGACTGTAGGGCATGGGCCTGAAATCCTTTCAGAAAGCGACTGTTCTCCAACGTTTGGGGGGGGGGGGGGACACACAATATGGCTCAAATGGTAGATAACATGTGTATAATCAAGGATTAACTTGATCCCACGCTCAAAAATTGCACATTAATGTGTAATTCCCGAAAAAATCTTAACATTTTTCACTTTAAAGAAAAACATAAGAAAAACAGCGCCCTCGCTTGACCAAAAATATATTGAAAAAATATATCAAGCTCAGTATATTGTGCCTCAAATATTATGATACGATGGGAATTTCTTTTTCATGTTCAAGGAAATTATTAATTTGTTTTATATAGTAAACACAGCTATGTGAATTGTTATTTTCAAAGATTTTATAGGTATTCTATTATTTTTACTAGATTAATTTTCGTCAAATATGGTTCGACTTATTGAAATTTAATAAAAATGTTTTGTTGAGGCATTATAATCTCCACATTTTTTTTCGACGATAAGCTGGAGTACACAAACTACATGTACGTGGGTTTGAAAAGGTGTAATATGTGATTTGCTTCATATTTTTTATTAGGTCATTTTTAAGTTCACTGAGGTTAATGTAAAATGAAATATTGTTGGCTTAACGCATGTAGAAACTATTTGTTTGCATTGAACTAAAACAAATAACACATCTCGGGGGGGGGGGGGGATCCTCAACATTTGCCAATAAGTAGATACACGTATACGGATTAGGAATTTCAAAACATGTGCATGCACATGTATTATTCAAGTATTTGCTTCAAGTTTTTCCATGCGTTTCCTTGTGTTATCCATGCTTTCAGTAAAATTCACTATGAACAAAATTAATTCAAACATGCCACTTGATTGACAATTCTATAGAATTACCTGTGAAGATAAATAAATAGGATCACTTATTACAAGTTTTAGACTTTATGGCAAGTGCCATGTCTAAAAGTTTGATCCACACAATTCTCCGAGTGTGCGAACATTTTTAGGTTAAAAAAATAGAGGGTTGCAAAAATTCATAAAAACATTTTGTAATGTTATCTGTTGAAGAAAATGTGTTCATTGAAAAAAATGCAATTTTTTTCAAAAAGCATGGATAATATTTATTTGCAATTTATGAAAAATGTATTATAAGGTCCAAAGAAATCAACACAACCCTCAAAAAGGTGAACGACATCAGTGGTAACATTACCTCAGTTGTATTACTTGTCATGTTTCAACCAGACACAACAAAATAATTACATTGTATAAACAATATACATGTATGTGTAGTTTACATGTAGTCTTTGTAAGAAGCATTCCTTTGACATTTTGGAAATCAAATTGAAAACATTTCCAATCTGATGAAAAAACAGAGCCCTGTGTGTCCTAATATCATTCTGTTACTTCAATTTCAAATAAGGGTTTGCCCTTCCCGACTTAGTATTACATGCATTACAATTAGCACTGCATGCTCAGTGCTTTCCAGTCTATGTGAGGTATAACAAATCACATACTATTTGGGTGGAATTCGAACCCACAACCTTCCACTCTTGTGCAGATGGGATCACTGGCAAATTTGATCCCTAGGCTATATCGCATGCAGTCAGCTGGAAGGGCTAACCCTTATATATACAATGACGCAAATCACAACAATTTCTCATTAGGTGCAAATACCTTAATTTTCTTTTCATTCCAATAGCATATTCTCTTCATGTCTATCCATTATTTATAGCTGACTTATAATTATATAAAGCCACAGTTTGCAACTTGTTCTCTACAAAGTTTGTTACGTTGTTGAATGTGGATTGCTATCCTGGACTGGACTATTAACAGGATCAATGTTTTATTATCCACTGATAAAATGCGTACCTCAACGTTTGTTTCTTGTTGACAGTTTAAAAAGTATTTTGTAAGGCGGATTTGATTGAACAAATTCTATCAACACATCCGACTTGTAACATTACCTTATTTCAAGATTGTTTTTCAAAGTGCCTATTTTGCTTTTATTTTTAAGCTTAAAATTGTTATCTAAACAATTTAAAAACCAAATCTCTCAGGCAATACACATCTGCCATTACACCTTTAAATATGTAACTTGAAAATATGGTAATCGAGCTACATGTACCGTAATCTTGAAAATATGAAAAAGCCAGAGTTTCCAACTTTTTCTCAACAAAGTTTGTTACATTGTGGATTGCTATCCTGGATTGGACTATTAACAGAATTAAAGTTTTCCCACCGAAAAATGTGTACCTCAACGTTTGTTTCTTGTGTACAGTTTAAGGCGTATTTCTTAGGCATCGCGAGTCTGGAACCAGGTAGTATGCCGTCACTGCCATCATAATCTGCTACGAAACACCTCGTTATGTCAGCCGATTTCCCACCCAAATCCTTCCAAATTTGTACACTTTCTAAAAACTTTGTCCACGATGTCTCAGTTATTGGTTTGATGTCTTCATAAACTTCAGACAAATGTGCATAGCATTTTAATTTGGTGGACTCTGTTTCATTTTCCTTACGAGTATCGGCCATATTGACTTAAGACGATTTGTTTGACGTTGCCACCGGTTTCGACGTCCCATGGGTAGTAATAAAACAGCTATGTTCATTGTTTTGACGTTGCCACTGGTTTTGACCGCTCTCTTGTCCGTGCACCGGCGTTGATATCTGTAAAACAAAGGAAATACACACAACACATTAAAACTGAAATGTTTATTAAATGTATATTTCGCCTTCGGCCCAAAAATATCAGCCGCCCACCAGGTCAACCGTTCTTATTATCTGAAGGGTAAATTAATAGAAATGCAAACCCTTATTTAAATAAACATAACACCGATGCAAGACACCGCGATGTATTCAAGTGCGCCACGTTAGCATGGTCGGCATGATGGTTTAGGCGACTCGGCAGATTTTGTGCCCAATTTCCGGACACCGCCGTTTTTTTTATTTCGGAATAAATTTCATGACACCGAAGTTGTTCACAGAGGTTAAATAGCAAACAATATAAGGTAAAAGTACCAGTATTTCACTGAATGAATTTGATGTTTTTGTCTACAAAGAAGTTTGGCAACATTGCATGAGTAAAGTTAGGGTATAATATAATGCAAGGGCCTAACGCTAACGTTAGGCCTACGTACTGTGCGCCACGTTCACCACGTTAGGGAAACCACCAACATGACTAATGTGGGGCTAGTACTCGTTTGAAAATAAAAAATAAATAAACTCTATGCTTACCCGCAGCTGACAAGGTTTAGGTTTGCTTCTTGTTTCTGCTTTCTTGTTTCTGCTTTGAAAGTGAACAAAGAAACTGGCAAGAACGGGATTCGAACCTGCGACCTCCGGGTTACCGTACCGGCGCTCTACAAACTGAGCTATCTTGCCCTATGTTGGCGGTCTCCCAAATTGTCAGTATTCTTGTTCGGGTGGGCGCTTGTCAGAAGTCATAAACCCAGAATGCCGTATAGCCAGGGATCACACCCAATTTTACGATACAACCTGGGAAGCGACATTGTGGGGATCACTCAATGAGCGATACGACTTTTTAACTTATAGTTCGTCAAACAATCCACAAGGGAAACTGACTAGATAAATACCTAGTCAGTTTCCCTTGTGAATTGTTTGACGAGTTAAAAACAATTGTAAATTTTCTGCCAGCAGAAATTTGGACAACTACAAATTATATTTTTTGTTAATAGACATACCGCCGCACCCCTGCGTTAGAAATAGTTCTCGTCGTATACCGGTACCGTTCGCAGTTCCTCTAATCCCCGAAAACGGCAACGTTACATCTCGTCAAAGAAGTAGGATTTTTAGTTGTCCACAGTGACGTAAACCCGTTTCGTCGAGGGATCGGGGTGACCAAAATCCCGGCCGGTCAAAGGAAAACCAGGGGGGGGGGGGGGGGGGGGGTGAGGAATTGTTACTTGAGTCAATGACACAAGGGGTGCTGTTTTTAACACAAAATGTACATGATAAAGGTACATACAGAGTGACCATTATACCAAATTTTCTGCTAGATCAGGCATTATGTTTTTGAATAAACAGGGAAAATACCAGAAAATCTGTTTAGGAAACTTTCCAATTTCCAACTTATCAAGTCTACATCTGCATGCGAGTATGTGTTTATTCCGAATAGGCCTAAGCCTATTTTTGTCAATAGCTGAATTTTGAAATGCATCGAGCAGAATTTTGCGTTTTTTACCTGGTCACCGTGTGAAACTGCACGCTGATGTCCCTATGGCCTAAACCCGACAACAACGGCGAATTTAAAGTTTGTGTACTGTTTGTTCCCGTTTGTAATGCATTTTGAAGTTACAAGATAACCTCGAAATCGGCATTTTAAAATCGGCGACTTAAAAAACATCATAAATCCTGTTTGCAGAAACATTTGAAGCAAGATATGGGACAGAGGGACCCCCCCCCCCCCCCCTCTTTTGTGTTGGTCATTTATTTATTTATTTATTACATTTCTTTACCCAGGGTGTGCCCAAACAGTTTAAAACTGGTTTCCATTGGGGCCCTGCATATTATTAGTTAAAATTGAATATTTACACATTCATACAAAGTATTTAAACAAATACAATAATGTTTACACAAATAAATATATCTTCGGTTAACTTTTCAACTCTCCAGTAGAAGCCTATTGCTGATTTACGGGATGGGCGAAAAACCCGCGAAAAAAAAAAACCCTTTTAGGGTGAAAAACAAGGGGAAATTCCCATCCGGTTCCAAAGTATTTTGGCAACCAAGTTTATAACTCCGCAGTTCAGCGTAAATTATACAGAAATATCACTGATAGATGGCTTTACGTAGCTCCGATTTAAATGTACTTAAAGAGTTTATGGTTCTCATTTGTTCAGGCAGATTATTCCATATACTGGCACCACTCACAGCGAAACTTGTCACGTAGCATTCCTTTTTGGCGAAAGGAACTTTCAGTGCCATTTGGGTCGATTGTCGTGTTTCACGAATCACTGTAAGTGGTGTAAACAGATTTGTCATGTACAAAGGAGTCATTTTGTTAAGGCTTTTGAAAACAAAGATAGCCTTTTTGAACTGAACTCTTTCTTTAAAAGGAATCCAATTTAGTCTGGCAAACATATCAGCTGAGGGGGTGAGGGAGGTACATTTAAGGATTATCCGTGCTGCTCTTTTTAGACATTTGTTGAGGGTATTGTCGTGAGATATGTACCTTCCTCCCCACACCGTACAGCAATACTCTAAAGATGGCATAACTAAACTTACAAAGAGTGTGTGCAGGCTGCTTTGGGGAACGTAATCACGAATTCTGTTTAACACACCCAATTTAGACGAAACAGTCTTCCTTACGTATTCAACATGTGTACCCCAACTTAATGTTTCATCAACAACTACACCCAAGCATTTACAAGATTTCACTTTTTCGATAACCTTATCAGCAATGCACACGTTTAGGTCGACGTTGGATATTTTCTGCCTTGAACCAATAAGCATACATTTGGTTTTGTTGGCATTTAATGCTAGTTTGTTTCTTTGGCACCAGTTGTGAATACTAGCAAGAGCTACATTCAAGTTCCTTTCTATTTCGTTAATACTAGAGGAGCTACAAGTTAACGTGGAGTCATCTGCATACATAAATAAGTTGCAATTTTGGGGTATACAGGATGGAAAATCACTACTATAAACAATGAATAAAAGTGGCCCTAAGATCGACCCTTGTGGAACGCCTATGTCTATGGGCAAGACCTTCGATATTGTGCCCTTAATATTTACAGACTGACTACGACCGCCCAGGTACGACTTAAACCAATTAATTCCAGAAGATGACAAATTCAGCTTCTTCAATTTGCCTAGTAGGATTACATGATCCACACAATCAAAAGCTTTACTAAGATCTATGAACACGCTACCTGTAACTTCACCTTGCTCCATAGCCTCAAAACACTTGTTTGTTAAATCGTGTAGAGTGCTTTCAGTTGAGTGCAAGGGTCTAAATCCCGATTGGCAACTAGGTATCAAATTGTTATCATCGAGGTAGCTATATACTGCCGAGTGCACCCATCTTTCTAGAATCTTAGAGATAATTGGCAGTATAGAAATAGGCCGATAATTACCTGTACTACATTTATCTCCTCCCTTGTGAATTGGTGTTACCAAGGCGTGTTTCCAATCCTTAGGGTATTGCTCGCATGTTATGGAGAGGTTAAAAATATAAGTTAAAGATTTAGTAATATAAGGGGAAGCAATTTTAATCATTTTAACACTGATGCCATCCGGACCTGTTGCTTTCCCAACCGACATGGATGATATTTGCTTTTGAACGAACTCTTCTGTAATATTAGGTACAGTGCATTCTTCAAGTTCATGTAGAGAATCAACGATAGAGGCGTAGGTATCATTGTTTTCAAGTTCGCCCGATGAGCAATTTCTAGCTGTACGTTTTCCTATTGTAGAAAAGTGTTCATTTAATGTATCAGCAATGTCAGTGGGATCGTCAATATTTTCTCCATTTGGGGAAGTGATAGAATTTGGAGCAATTTTCTGTTTTTTAGGAAGTACCTCCTTTAGTTTTTTCCATAGCATAGATGAATTGCTTTTATTTTCTTCTATGGCTGATGTATAGTATTCGCTCTTCTTAGTGCGGATTTTATTAGTTACATTGTTCCGCAGCTTTTTGTAAGAGTCCCAATCGATCTGTGAGCCTGAGCGTTTTGCGATTTTGTGTGCACGATCCCGCTGTCTCATAAGTTTAAGAATTTCGCAATCGAGCCAAGGTAAAGAGGCACCCCGAATACGTTTAGTTTTGATTGGCGCATGAAAGTTAATAATACGCATAAATATGGAGTGCCATTTGCACCACGCTTCATCAACATCATAAGAGTCCAGTACATCTTGCCATGGTGCATTAAGGAGGTCGTCTTTAAATGCATCATTGTCTATATTTGTGAGACATCGAAAATTTATTGAGCGACCTTTAATTTTTGGCGTTTTCCAACTATGTTGACCATAAACAAGATAATGGTCACTGATTAGGACTGGTAATACACCACATTCCTTTATTAGCTCTGGATGGGAGCTGAAAATGAGATCGATTATTGTTTGAGTGGACTCAGTGACACGTGTTGAGTCATGTATGAGTTGCGCCAATTGGAATAAACCAAAACAAGAAATAATTGGGTTTGAGTTCAAACTATCATCGTCAACTGAAACATCATAATTAAAGTCCCCAGTTGCAATAATTTCTTTACATTCACAGGAGGCCTTATTAATAATATCACTTAGTTTATCAATGAATTCAACAGAGCTTGAAGGTGGCCTATAAATAGAACTAATAAGCACAGGCTGTCTTTGTTTACACTTAATTTCAACCCATATGCACTCGACATCATCTGTTTCAAGATCCTCACGACGAGTGAAAGTTAAATTGTTTCGGATGTACATGGCAACCCCACCACCATGCCGGTTCCTGTCTTTTCTGACAATGGAAAAATTTGGTAATGTGATTTCATCGTCGGAGATTGAGGCATTGCAGAAAGTTTCATTTAGACAGATGATATCGAATGGATTTGTAGACATTAAAATTTTAAATTGGTCAAATTTGTTTATTAAACTTCTCACATTAAGATGGGCGAATGAGAATCCCCCGGGGCTTCGGTTGTAGATAACGCCATCTGTTAAGTCTATCGTAGATTTTTGCCTTGTGGATTGAGCAGCTCTCTGACCGTTTTTAGGTATTGGTTCCATTCCTGGCTTCGATAGTGTGTCTGGGTTAGTGGCTGACGGAGATGGGTTGGATGCTGTTTTTGATACGGGTGTGGGTAGTACTGATTTGCCATTTGAAAACCCGTCGGGACATCACGATTCGCTGTAGTCCGCTCCTTCACGACATCAGAGTACAAGGTCTTGCCGAACGGGGTCCTCTGGTGTGTGATGCGGCTAGCAGTGGTCTTATGTGGTCCTGCGACGTGTTGGATAATGTTCACGGCAAGTAGACGCACTCCTGTTGAGTTGAGGTGCACGCCATCCGATACAAGGTGATTTGGGTTTATATTTCCATTGTCAATGAAGCCCCAGTTATTTTGTCTTGCTATTGACTTAAGCAGATTATTAGAGTCATCTACCTTCTTGCGTTTTGGCACTGTTTGGTTATTGCGATGTATAATCGACGAGATTGTTACTGATCTTGGTTGTAGTGATTCACCAAGAGAAGTGATCTTTGCAGCAATAGTCTCTGGGTTGTCAGAAGTATTATTGGTCCCAACATGAAGGATTACTCCAGAGACGTCGTGTTTGGCCGACAGCTGGATGGCGTCAGGAGCAAGATCTCCGATTTTTGCTCCACGCATGGTATGGCACATCACTTTCTTTTGTCTGCTCAATCTCCTGGGTTGTAGCCGTTTGATCATTGAGTCACCGATTATTAGGATATCTGCATGGTTGTGTTCGCTAGGTGTGGGTGGCCGTTTTTTCATGGTAGGTGTCGGTTTCTGCTTTGTAGTGGTCAGTTTCTTGTGCTTTTCCCGGTATTGGTCGAGCTGCTCTTGAAAAGAGGCCTTGTTTTTGGAGGGACAGGGATTGTTTGGGGGAGTACAGGACTCCTGTTCCATGCCAGGCTGGACTTTTGGCTGCATAGCTTCGTAGTAGGAGTCGATCAGGAACTCGGCTTCGGTCCGGGAATCATCAAAGCTGTTTTCGATGTTGACCGGATCGACATCCTCCGTCGCCAATGCAGCAAAGCGGTTGCTTGTTGATACCGCTGGACTGGCTGAACCCATGGTGGTCCTCTGGTTGTTCCGCCTCAGGGCACAGGGCTGGCGTTTCGAATGGGCATCGGCTTCACGAGAAGAAGGGCTCATCAGCATATCAATGGTAGAATGGAGAGCGTCACATTCCTTCTTCAAGTGGTCAATTGTTTCCCTCTGGGAAGAAGAAGATAAAGAAATCTGGCCAGAAAGTGTTGCAATTTGGTCTGAGAATTTCTGATCAAGTAAATTTATGTCGTTCTGAACCTGTAGGATGGCTTTATAAATAACCTGTAGGGTGGGTTCAGATACTGGATCGAGGGCTATAGCACCTGTTAAATCTCGATCCGCAGTGCGCTTTGTTGGCTTCGGTTTAACCTGATTAGCTGAACTTAAACAAGACCTAGGAAAACTGTTCCGATGACCAAAAATGTACAGACATAGTTCCTTGATGTCATCGGCCGCTGTTTGTGTGGACCTACGGGATTTTAATGAGAAATTACAAGAAAATTGGGTACTTAGCTTTATTGAAGAGTCGTTTGTCTCGTCGCCATCTTGGAAATCGTCACGGTACTTCTCCTTTGCAGACTCGAAGATCAAATTCCTTGCCGGTAGAAGCTCATCAATATCCGGGGGGGAGGGGAATAGTCTGGAATGTGTATACCAGGATAAGAGGGGGTGGGGTACCCCTTGGTCCCATATCTTGCTGGGTATAATTGACATTTTTAAAAACAGTTTCCGCGACTTAAAAAGTCTGAAAGTCTGCTTGCAGAAAATTTGAAAATAGGGTTGTCCATTTTTGGGATTCATATTTCCTGTCGTTCTGATTTCACGAGTTGACTGTGGCCTGAATTACAATTCCATCATTATGTAGCTGTCACCAAACAAGTAGCAGCCGTCGGATAATTAAGTGGCGGCCGCCAGATAATTAAGTGGCGGCCGCCACATAATAAGTGGCGACCGTTAGATAATTAAGTGGCGGCCGCCACATAATAAGTGGCGGCCGCCACATAAATAAGTGGCGGCCGCCACATAATAAGTGGCAGCCGCCACATAAATAAGTGGCGGCCGCCACATAATTCAGTGGCGGCCGCCAGATAATAAGTGGCGGCCGCCAGATAATTAAGTGGCGGCCGCCACATAATTAAGTGGCGGCCGCCACATAATTAAGTGGCGGCCGCCAGATAAACGGTACAAAAAAATGTTTTCGCGCGTTTGCAAAAAATATATTCTTCCCTTTTTAGTGGCACTATCCGTCTTCCGTACGTACACGTACACGGACACTTTTGTTTTTGTTTTTGGCCGCAAAACTTGCGTGTGTGACGTGTGAACTTATTACTGCGCTTACACAGACTAGACCATTATTGCGCGGGGGTGCCTTGATATAATTTATACGCGGCAAAAATATGCATGCTCCTCGGTGGTACTGTGGCTGGGCCGGTGTGAAAGGTAATTCTGTCCCCCCTGATAAATCTGTCCCCCCGGACAGATTTATCAGGTCGCGACCCGGTAAATGTGTCCGGGGGGACAGAATTATCTAGATAAATCGGTCCCCCTCCAGGTTTTTCTGTCCCCCTGCCCAACGGTAAATGTGTCCGCCTGGTAAATATTGGCCCCGTGAACGTAATAGTCTGGCACCCAGACTGTGTATACTGTATTTTCAACTGTTTTTCGCATGCGACGAGACGCACACCTTGCTTTTCTAATTCTTCGGATATTAAAAAAATGCTCGTTAACGATTGGATGAGGAGGGCTATACACGATATCCATGGCGACCTTGTATTGACATGTTTTAGTACAATGTACATGTAGGTGGCTTGATTTGAGACATGGCGTAGAGTCTAGTCAAGTTTGTTTGTGCGGTTTGGTTGAAAATTGGCGATCGCGAGCTGTATAGTTTGGCGGGCTATAAATCGGAACCATTTTCGACCACGGTTCAGCGTGTCGGCGCGTGTATATCGATGCATAAAGATCTAGTATTCTAGTATTAATCCCCAAATTTGGGCAGAGCACTGAAGCCAGGTAACTTGTTTATGTACACTCCACAAAAAATTAAAGGATCAAGAAAATTTCAGCCAGCAGTTTTGTACCTCATAGATTTTAGGACGAGGTAAACAAAAATGTTTAGCGCCCGTCTTAAGGAAGGAGGAGGGGCTTTTATTTTTTTTTTGTTCAAGCTGGCCGCCATTCTTTGTAATTTTTTTTAAATTTGCGACAACCGCAGGTTTTTCAGCAGTTCGAAGATACACAAAAAGGGACATGGTGGACAAGAGAATTGAACATATTGAGGCAGTAGTTTTAGTAATGTATTTTTTTCCGATAGATCGGTTGACATTTGGGTTTTTCCCCACTTCATTTCCACTGGTAAAAATGAAACAAACAATACAGGCGGCCCCGATAAAGGAATTAAGTTGGCGGGGAAGCTAAACATTTGTTTACTTCGCCTTACCTATTGTACACTGCTGCGCAAGTGTGCAATGGACGAGAACCGGTGTTTCTTAATTGCCTTAACTTTACGTAATTTAAATGACGCCCAAATCAGTAATTACGATGCCAATGTTATTAACAAACAATCAGTGGCGTAGCTAAGGGCAAGGGGGGTGGAGAAGTTCCCCCTGTGGGAACTCTCCTCCCCCCCCCCCCCCCCCCCTCTAGAAAATTAGGATTATTTTGTTTGGGGTGGGGGGGGGTGTCACCATCTGTAGTAGTGTGGACCTATTTAATAAAGTCGAAATTCCCCCTTGAAAATAGCCTTATGCCCCCCGTGTGCCCCCAGCCCCCCTTCTAGGAAGAGCCTGGCTAGCCACAATACCTAATGGTTATGCTTGTCCTTTAATTTGTGTGTGTATTGCACCTGTATTTCTACTGCATGACACTCCCTCTTGCGATTAGGCCTACTCATTTAAGTTAGCATTTTCTCCCACTGGCAAGTGATGCGGCTCTTCAGCCCTGCATAGTTCCAAGTGTTACAGGGACCGTAAGTGGTAATTTTGAACTTTAAACATATATGGGCCCAAAATATAAACTGGATGAAAAGTAGGCCTACTCAACAGAAACGATGTCATTTTTACTTCTAGTTGCGGGATGGAACAAAAACTAATTAACACAAACTAGGCTACATGTACATGTACAGAAGGGCAAACTGAATGGCTACCGGTACTTACAAGAATTCCGGGTTTCAGTGAAGCATGTTTTATTTTTCAATGTGCATGTACGTCTGTCACAAATAATTCACTCTAAATTAATCTGATGAATACAGATTTTATTTTTAAAGTGCAAGTTTATGTAGCCCCTATTAATTACTGAGCATGTTTTGTAGTTCGAATACATTAAAACATGGAATTTGTAAACTATAAAAAAACGAATTCCGGTCCTGCCATGGCCAGTTTCTTTGTTCACTTTAAAAATGTATTACAAAAAACCTATTAAATCTGACATCAAGCCAAGCTGTTATTTGCATCCACTTGGGCCTTATCAGAATGTTTTATACTTATGTAGAATACTTATGGTAATGTGTTAGTTTTGATTTGATGCTGAATTTAGCAATATGCAGGCTCCTAATGACATTGTTAACACGGGCACTGAATGAAAATAAGTTTTGTACAATACTAAAAAGCTAAAATTAACAATATGAACATGTAATTACTTTTCATATAGCATCTCCACTTTTCCATTAAACAAAACATGCACTGAAAATAACTATGATGCACTAAAATATCATGTCAGTTAATTTAAACTGTAAATATTTACAAAGTATCTGTAAAATAATGAGTGACCAGTAGCTATGGCAAGAAAGGGATAAGTACTGTCATGAGGCATGATGACAAAATACATTTCAGCAAACCATGGTATCTACAGTGTCCCAAAAAAGAAAGGACATCGAGAAATAAAAAGAGTATTCCTGATTTGTTGTGATTGGTCATAAAACTAATATATATGTATTAGAAAGGTGAAAATGTCAGCTTTTATAAGACAACTTATGTCATGTAATCCATGACAGGCGCAAATGAATTATTGAAAACTCATCCAGAAATGCTATTTTCAATTTTCTAATCATGTCATCTCTTGCTTATGCAAAAGACTACTGTGGATGTAAATAACAAATATTACGACCTGTGAAGGTGAGACCTGATAGTTTGTCTTAATGTAACTACCTATTTACAGGCTGCAAAAAATGTATGCCATGTACTAAAATAATCAAACTGTAGTAAATGAGGAGGGAGTAGAGAGAAATTACTGGTTTTCAATGTTGTCCCATTGTTACTTCTTCCCAATAATGCAAAATGGTAAGTTTTTGGATGTCATCAAATCTGCAAACACAAAGCTGTGCACCAAATCAACTAGACCTCATAAAACACCCACAATAAAGAAGTGCATGTAGTATCCCAAAAGACAAGCAACAGACTAACAAAGAAAATCACTAGTGTAGTACTTTACCTGCCATACATGATATAAAATGGTGAATACCGGGTGGAAGCATGAACTGATGTTCTGTATCCAAAAAGGACGGCATCTAGGTTCTCATCCCAATCATCCTCCTTGTCATTGACAACTTTGGCCAGACACCGTTGCAATGTCTGATTGAACCTTTCGTCCAGCCCATTGGTCTGTGGGTGGTAAGCCGACGTCATACGATGTTCTGCACCAGTAAGACTAAAGAGCTCCTCATTCACTTGGTTAACAAATTCTCTGCCCTGGTCCGTAAATGATGGTTTTGATACAACCAAGCCTGAAAATTTAAAAAGAAAGTTCAGTGGTGAGAGAAGTCTGCGTCATTTTTCATTTTTATGTACATTGCGTATTGTGAAATCAAACAAAAGAAAATTACTTTTGAAAGCTACATGTATTTTCATCAAGTCCCCTCTAGCGCAGCACAAATCGACGTCATAGGACGAACTCCCCTTTTGTGCCTAGTGCTAGACACAAAAGGGGAGTTCGTCGTAAGATGTCAATTTGTTTGCTGCCCGCAGCGACGACTTTTAGACAAATGGCACCAGCAATCGACATCATCTTTAACAGGATGAACTTCTGGTAGTAATGCAACTGGACAAGAAATAACATCAGAGCTTTTTGGAAATTGTCAAGGTTTTGGCTTTCCTGTGTGAAAAAAATGACCTAACCTGCTCCGACCCTTTAAAATCAAACTGCATGTTTTGTTGGAATCTGTTGGGAGTAGGTACTGCACTAGTACACTGATTACAATTTACATGGGGTCAGGCATACCACCAGAACCAGAGTCCATCAGTTTAGGTGTATGACTGCCCAAAATATATGTTGTTGAATTTTGTAAGACTAAGGAAGGTTCCTAGTAAATCACCCAAGGGATTAGGGTTAACCCTCATACTATCATAACTATCACAGCCTATCAAAAACTCTAAACACCAACTCTCATAGTTTGTGTGCTTTCAACCTGTCATCACTTGATAGTTTTGATATATAGGGTAGCTGGCTCTATTTTAGCCTTGAGAACAGGAGGGTGAATGGTTGAAACTGCTTTTACCACTAAAAATACTGACCACACCTTTGTACCTAATTACACAAAACTTAAAGCAACAGTTTAGGACATGACATGAATGCACACATACGTTGTAATGGTCTTGTACAGAAACAGTGCCACTGTCCGACCAGATTTGTTGGGAAGTGCCTCGGCTAAGGGCCACTTGGAGAAGTAATCACTAAGTGTGATTATATACTTATTTCCTCTGGGGGTTTCTCTGAGAGGGCCAATTATATCCAATCCAACCTATGCAAAACAGAAACAAAATAAACACAGGTTGAAATTAGTATGCAGGCATGCAACTTGGAAGCAACAAAAAACAAGATAGTTCTAAAGCATTTGTACATTGTAATGTTTTCAGTTTTCAATGGCATAAGTGTCAAGTGAAAAATGAAGAAATCCGCTTTTCCAAAGAGAAATTGCATGCCTAGTACGGAGAACTCTTTTCCACTATAAATGTGTTTTCATAAAAGATGAGCTAAAAAAAATACACAAAAACTACTGGAAAACAAAAGAGAGTTTAAGAAATTACCTATACATTTTAAATGGAAAATCATTTGCAATTTTATACTGTAAATTTCATTGTAGACTTGGGTTCGAACAAACAGTAAACCAATTCAAAACCTAAAAAGTATATTTTTATTGCTCAAAAGTGCCATGATATTATTCACTCACCTGATCCCATACTCCAGAAACTGGAATAGGGTGGAGGGCTGGTAATGACTTATTAAGCGTTGAATTTGAGCATTGGCACGCATCACAATGCTTTATGAAGTATTTCACATCGGCTTGGATTCCAGGCCAAAAATATCTTACGGCCACATTCTGATAACTTTTATCTCGTCCAAGATGGGCACCTATGGTTTGTGCAGGTGAGTAAAAGAAAACAAAAAGAAACTGTAGCAGATATCAGGCTTGTTTCGGCTATTTCATTATAAGTACATTAAAAGACACTGGCCAATTACAAAATGCCTCTCAAAATAATTTCACAAATCTTTCGATCCTCATGCCTTCTCCATGCTCTTGGATGTTCAGTTGCAGTACTCCTGCACCCAAGCCATCCAGTGTATGGTATTAACGCGAACTCCCTAGGGGGGTGTGGAAAATCATATTAAATTTGAGGATTTAGGGCTGTATAGGCTTAGGCTATAGGCTTAATAAACCTTTTTGACATTCTCAATGCATTGTGGGTATGGATGACAATGACAAACAAACTATGTAATTTATACCAAAAACTACATGTAGAGGGCCTAAGCCTTATCACAAATGTTTGCTCCTTCTTCCTTCCAACAATCGCTTTTGAACATTATTGTAACGTCTCAACCAGGCGGTATTTGTGATAAGGCTAATGGCACTGTGAACCTGTCCAAACATATGATTTTATTCTCAACAATACATTTATCTGGGAGTTGAGAGATACTCTTTCCACACATAAGGAATATGATAACCAGAAAAATCAATTTTAATTGCAAAAGAAGTAGGAAAAACTAGAGCTTTATAGTGTTTGTGGACAAACACAGGGCTGTTTCGTTTAGGGGGGGTTTTGGTAGTTTGATTCTTAATTTTTGAGATTTCAATGGTGGATCAAAAAAATATCGTTTTACATTCATGGTCGTCTACGACAGGTCAAGCAATCACGTAGGCTTATTCATAATCGTTTTGGAAATCTGAGCATACAAGGAGTTGATGACCATGATTCGTCATCAGACGTCACACATTTTTCACATTTATATTTAAGTGTGTATGACCTAAAAATATATTACAAAAAGAATTATTATTTTTTTTAAATTCATGTTAGATACCACGTTTCAACTTAATCGAACTTGTACTTTTGTAGATATATGGCTTTAAAAACTGCCCCTTTAAGACGTCTCAACCAGGCGGTATTGGGGATATTTGCGATGGTAGTGTACTGAGGCAGAAACGCAAACGTGGCGGTGCCACGTTTTTACGGGTACCTCCATCCATGGAGGAAGAAATGCAAGTACTTTAGTTTAGCCATGGTTTAGCATACCTGACACAGCGTGGATGGCATGTATTTTTTGCTGTTGCTCGTCCCTCGAAGCCACTACCATACGTCCTTTGTAAAAGAGGCTGCCCCCTTGCAAATAAAATGACTTTGATCTTCTTCTCAGAGCTCTTTTCTGGTTTTTATCAAAGTTTGACGAATAAGACCCTGATGAAAGGAATGCAATTATTTGCCTCACCTCCTCCACGAAACTTGAATCAGCCATGACTGCTCGCATAGCTGCACCTAGTAGCCTGCCAACCCGGTCCGAGTGAGCGTTCACGGAATTCATCACCCTGTCACTGAACATTATTACGCGCCGCGTGCACGGATGAGTGCTGCCATTTCTACGCAAGAAAAACAGGTCGACTTATTTCTAAAGAGACGAAGTTATTTTTATTTTGATAGCTTCACAAAGGGCAGAAAGTAGAATATGTGTAATCTGTAAGTCAATACATCAAAACAATACATGGAAATGGGCCTTATGCGTGGCAAATACAGGGGGACAAAATAACCTGGAGGGGGACAGAATTAACGGGCTGTGGGGACACTTTTACCTAGGTAATTCTGTCAGGGGGGACACTTTTACCTAGGTAATTCTGTCCGGGGAGACAGATTTGAGGGGGGACAGAATTACCGTCCACACCGGCTACGTTACGAAAAATATGAACTTTGGTATAGGCATGGTAGCGCGCGCTATTGGCTGGGCGTGCAGCTAGCTGCATTGCCGTGTACAACATTAGCCATGTGGCGGGGGGGGGGGGGGGGGGGGGGGCAGTGCAGAGTGTGTTGTGCTAGCTACTAGGTTCGTACACCTTGTACCTTGTAGATCATTTACCCCGCTGACTAATGATTGGAATTTGGTTGTAGATGTTGCACAAATGATTGGATGAGATAATGTGTTCCACATATCGATTGATTCGGGAAAGAAGGACTGTTGCATGATTTTGGTATTAACTGGGTTATGTAACATTAATTGTTTGTTGTGGCCCCGTCTAGCTCTTGGTGGTTTAAGTTTACAATATTCATCCTTGTTAATAGCCAACTCGTTCTTTAGAATCTTGTACAATGTGATGAGGCGAGTGTGTTGTCTCATATCCTCAATGGAGTACCATCTGAGCTACTTGATCATGCCTGTGACACTTTCCCTTTTCCTATAATTACTTGTGACGAACCTTGCTGCCCGTCTCTGTACTTTCTCTAATTGTTCCTTATTTTTCATTGATCCAGGATGCCATGCTGCCGAAGCGTATTGAAGATGGGGTCTGACTAATGTTTTATATAATTTCTATTTGACTTCCTTTGATGTTGAGCTGAAATTTCTAATGATGAAGTTCAGGATCTTAGTTGCTTTTCCAGCAGCGTATTGGGTCTGTATATCCCATTTCAAATTATTTTGAAGGTGGATGCCCAGATATTGCACCGAGGCAACCTCGTCCAAAGATACTCCTGACAGAGTATATGATGGGTGACCAGGATTCCTTTTACGGGAGATTCGCATCACTTTGCATTTTGTTGCATTAAACTTCATACCCAAGGTACTTGCCCATGACTCCAATTTATTTAAATCCAACTGGAATGCCTCTTCATCTGCTTTGGACAGGATTGTTCTATACATCATACAATCATCAGCAAAAAGGCGGATCGTGGAGCTAACATTGATGGAGAGATCGTTTATGAACATGATGAAGAGGTGTGGACCCATGACCGTTCCTTGTGGGACACCGCTAAGGACAGGTTCCCATTCCGTTTTTTGGCCATTCACTACGACATGTTGATGTCTCTTAGTAAGCATCGCCTTTATCCATTCTAGATTTTTGTTACGAATTCCATAATAGTTGAGCTTCAGCAGCAAATGACGATGTGGTACCACGTCGAATGCTTTACTGAAATCCAGCACGGCAATATATGTTGCATTACCCATGTTGTGATTTGAGGCCAAGTCATGAATTGTTGTGATGAGTTGTGTTTCACAAAAACGTCTTTTTCTGAAGGCATGCTGACAATTTAACAAAATGTCATGCTGACTCAAATGAGACATTATTTGACTGTCAAATATGTGTTCTAGTAGTTTACAGCTCACGGAGGTTAAGGACACCGGTCTATAATTTGCTGGGTTGTTTAGAACCTTTTGTGAAGATTGGTGTAATGTTGGCACAACGCCAATCCTCTGGCAATTCACCTAGGTTTACTGATTGTTGGAAGATGAAGGTTATCATTGGTGTTAACTCTTCTGCAGCTAATTTGATTGCCCTATTTGGAATATTATCTGGACCACCAGCCTTGTTAATATTGATATTATTCAGTAGTTTCCAAACTCCCACCTGGTCAATCACAATATCAGACATGTCAGGATATGGACTAGGTAGCATATGAGGTACTTCTCCATCATCTCTGGTAAAAACACTTTGAAAATGATTGCCGAGAGCTGATGCCTTATCGAAATCATCTGTTATGGGTTTGTTTTCTACTTGAAGAGCTGGAATTCCAATGTTATCTTTCCTATTAGACTTGATAAATTTCCAAAAACGCTTTGGATCTTCTGATGAAGCAATATTGTTTATGTATTTACGTCGTGCTTTACGAAGCTCTCTTTCCACTTCACGTTTAACCTTGAAATATGCTTCCCAGTGTGGTCCACCTTTACATTTAGCTTTAATGTAGTATCTTTCCTTTTTTCTACATAATGTCTTACACAATCAATCGACCGCGAGCAATAGGGTAAGCGCATACGGTTGTGTGCGTGCGTGCTTACAGCATATTATGCACAAGCCGCTGCAGTTTGTGGCTCAGCAATGTTGTCGGTGAACCACAGAATAACCAAATTTTTGGTTATTCTGTGGATTGCGTAGCGTCGGGCAGCGCAGTCTGTGGTTTGGGTCATTTTGTGACACGGGTTATTCTGTGGATCAGCATATTAAGTTGCTAGGCTCGGAAATAACTATAAATTTATTATAATATTTTGATTATTTGTAGTGTTATATACACTGGATACATTTTTCTCAAAACTGCTATTATAAATATATATATTTTTAAGATTATTTTGAAATACATAATGCTTCTTTTTTCCTTCAAATGAAAATTTCGGTTTTTTTCTCAGTCTGTAGTTTGGCAAGATCGGTCTGTACATTGTAATCAGAATGCCATATTTGATGTACTTCCAAAAGTGATCTCAGAACGTTTGGTAATTTTGTAATCACAACAGGCAAATATAGTAAACTTTTCTTTCTCATTATGTGTATTTTTTGTAAGATAATATATTTAGTAGGCCTATAGCTGGCTGCCGAGTGACTTATTTGTATGTAAATACATGTGAGTGTGTTTGAAATGTTGCAGATAAATGCCAAATGAATTGCAAAATAAGTCCTGAGGTCTTTGAAGTTTTCAAATAACAAGAAAAGGTCATACAGAATTGTCCACAGCAATTTTCTGCCTATGTTAAAGCTTCCAATCCATGTCCGTGCTTAGACTGAAAATTTCAATTAAATGGAGTTTCCTGTAAGGTATTGAACTCAGTGGCGTATCCAGGTCTTGGTCGGGGGGGGGGGGGGGGGCAAAATTGAAAATCTTGTTAAAAAGGTGGCCCGAAAACATACTATTTTAAAATTCGTTAGAGGGATTTTTTTAGGAGCACGGACAGTATAACTTTAAAAACAAAATGTCGCCAGTGAGATAAGTCACCCCCCCCCCCCCCCCCCTCACGCCCTGGCCTTGACAATAGACAAAGTGCATAAGCGAGCATTGAGGTGGAACTTTAATATTGCCATGTGTGATACATGGCAATTTCGGTCATGGGCCGATTTTGCTAGAATTTATTGAATTCGGTCTGTATTTTTGCGGTTTGCGAGGTGGCAAACCTTTTAAAATGCTCCGGCTGACGAAAAATCTTGTAAACGTAAAATTAGGTTCTAAATGGTTTTTAATTGATAACATTATTTAAGTTTCCTTATTTAATTTAAGAAAATTATAATAATGATTAACTTTTACAAATTTATAATGTAGCTATATTTAAATATCATGGGTTTTTAGAAATTCCTGAACGAGGATAGTATTCTCTGGTCGCTTAAAAACCACAGACTGAGAAATAGTGGCGCCCTCTTTCTGCAAAGACTGTCCAGCTCCGTAGGGCCAGACCCGTTTTTTTGAAATTACTCTCTTTGTGCTTATTTGTACCTTCTTTATATTGCAACATGGTAAAAGTGGATTTGAACAATTCAATTAGATCAAGCTACCACATATAAGTTAATGTTGCCGAAAGACCTCAATTTCAACGAGAAATTACAAATATTAGAATGTCACAGAATGACTCTTTCTGATTTTTTTAGGTTGACAAAAAAAAAAAATTCCTGTATAGTCTCAAAATTTGCTGGAATATTGAGAGCAGTGTCGTAATATCATGCTTCAACAAAAAAGTAAAGTAAATTTTTTAAAATATTTTTTGCCAGCTTCAGAAACATGTCTGGCCTGTCACAGAATACCCTAAAATGAAATTGTGCATGCCTCACAGAAAATTGATGTATTTTAATAACTTCACAGTAAATTTGGGTTTTTTAAAGTAATTCTAATACCCAAATAGTTATTCCACGGTTTTGTGTCATTTTTGTGTAAACTGGGCCCGTCAGTTTAAAATTTGGAATCTTCCAGTTTTTTACTACAGGCGTAGAGCAAATGCACGCGCGTCAACGCTCAACATATTAGGTAGTGGTACTAAGGGGTTACACTTCAATTTTTGAAACACTTTAAAAAACATTTTTTGAGGGAAATTATGAATTTTGACACTGGAATATATTGGAATATATCATTCTCTCCTCTCTTCGACATTTCTACCGAAATTTGATGACGAAAAATGCATTTTTTTTTAATGCAAACCACAGACTGAGCAAGACGTTACGAAGTTACTCCCAGTGCAGTCTGTGGTTTGTACACTTTGATAGCATCTCCAAAAACAGCTGAGAAAAAATTCTTATACAAAATAGTTTAAAAGTAAGGGAGGGCAAGATTTTTCTTATACTATAAACACTTATATCACTGAGTTCGAGGCAGGATTTTTCATCCCTTCTCTGCCCCAAAAATAGGCCTATGGGGGATAGTAATGATGGTGGGCCCGTAATTTAGTGGCGCGTCGTCTAACCATAGAGCAAAGAACAGGGGCAGATTTCATGGAGCTGCTAAGCACAAAAGTTTGCTTTGCACAAAAACGTCTTGCTTATTAAAAACAGGTTACTTCAATACTAGCCAAAAGTCCATGTGATTTTCCTGATAAGCAAACAACATCTGAATACCAGTCACAAGCAATATACAAATTTGGTTGCATGGTAATCCTGTTTTTATCAAGGAAGAATTTCCATGCTAAGCACACATGGAATTGGCCTCCAGGCCCGTGGGAGGGGGGGGTGGGGGGGGGGAGGGT
Source organism: Hippasteria phrygiana (assembly GCA_037893225.1). Classification (NCBI taxonomy): domain Eukaryota; kingdom Metazoa; phylum Echinodermata; class Asteroidea; order Valvatida; family Goniasteridae; genus Hippasteria; species Hippasteria phrygiana. Next base: position 171,923 of record JAZGUH010000159.1, read on the forward strand.
CGGACGGGTCGGACGACCCCCCCCCTTCTTTTTGCTATAGGGTCCGCTTGCAATTTTTTTTATCGTCGCATGAATTGACGGCAACGATATAATGTGGCCTATTACAGGTGTAAGGGGCGCCAAAGGAGATTTCTAGCCACACCCCCACCCCCGCTTTTCAAATTATCTTGCGGGGCCCAAAACATTTTGAGCAAGATTTTGTTAAAACAAATCTGCAACATATCCACTTTCACTTGAAAATACCCCCCCCCCGACCCCCCCCCCCCCCCCCCCCCACCCCCCCCCCCCCCCCTTCCAAGTCTGGCTACGGGCCTGGCCCCTGTTGTTTGCTTTCTGGTCTATAAACGTGGTGGACTTTTGAGTTTTCCTCTGGCGCTTTGCCGGAGTAATAGTTGCACAGAAACTGACCCGTTTCAAAATCACAAGGAAAATGTTACATCGGCTCGATTATCCAATTTATAATTTTAAATGCGCGGTAAACCCATTTAAAATGTGCCAAAAGTCAAACAATAATTTTCTGACCAACACGAAGTTGGGTATATGAACGGAGATATAGGAAAACATAGGAAAATTACGGCACCTATAAAGTATCACGCGTCCGTAGTTTTCGTGTTTTAACGTTTTTAGTCATCAATATCGATCTTTCGATACTTCGAAATTACCCACAACTTGCTGCTTACTAATGCTACCATAACTAGTCTACAAAACATAGCCTACTAACTTACAGTTTTATTCGGACAGCCTTTTGAGCAACTGCCGTTTCTGAAGCAACTCCACAAATTCCTGAACACACTATTCGTGACTATTCCCGGTAACACTTTTTATGGGATTTTTTCATAGCACGGCTGGTATTCGCTCTTTGCACGGTAACATGGCCGCGGGTCGAAAGCGAGACTGTACATGCTACGCCGCACGGGTCGGGGCCTGACTGGCTTGGGATCCAGACTATCTCGATCTCGATCGCACGTTCGTACATAACATTGCAATCATGGATGTGGCATGCCCTTCTGTGCCCCGTTTGGACTAAAAGCTTGCAACATTTACCCTTTATGACTCATCTAAATGTCAATAAAATCGTGCAAGCGTTCTCAATAACCCCAAAAGCACAACCCAGTCTCCTTCGTACTTTGTGTACATATCACAATTGACCAATGTGTGTATATCATATTTTAATGTACTGCCCTCTCGCGCCCTATATCGGCAAAGAGGTCAACATAACCGGAAATTCAGCTGGCACGAGCATACCGCGCGAAATCATCGATGCCCGGTGCATGCCCCTGGCGCAACGTTGGTGGACACTGCTCATCAGCTCTGATTTTGGCAATTGTAATCGAAGCAAACATCTTTTGAGAAATAGTGTGCATATTGTAGTGTTTTCCGAGGTCGACTCACCCTATCTCCGACTTGGACACCTCCGACGGGTCGTGAAGGGATATTGCGGGCCTCAGCAAATCACTAAAGGTTGCAGAACTGCTCCCGAAAAACAACACAAGTTGTCGGTCAGTTCCTCGGTTCTGGTTAAATCTTCATGAAGTCTCGAATGCGCGCGAGTTGGGGGGTCAAAGGGCAAAAGAGGACTGTGGTGCGCATGCTCAAAAGGTTGTCTGTACCAATTGTCAAAAAGGGGTGCTTCCCTTACTGTTATGAATACCGCTCCTGCTACACTCCCCCCCGTTTTATGGACTAAGTCCCCCCCTTGAAATAACTATACCAGTGCGGAGCGGAAATGAAAATACTTAATGTTTACTCCTGCTGGCACAGTGGACAAGTGTACTTGTCCATGGCCATGCCTTCCTCAGGAGGAACATTCACGCACTTGCCATGAAACCATTCATCGCAAGTATCGCACTGAATCATGAATGCGCCATCATCTGGCTTCCTACATAGACAGTAAACGTCCTGTTTACCGCTCTTGTTTTTCCTACTCCGTTCGGGAACAACACGGTCGTTACATTTCTTTAGCCTGTCATGGTTCATGGTAAAGACCGTGTTCCTATACTCTATGCGGTATAGGTAGGAAGACAACTTCTTTGTGACAAGGGCAGGACCCTTCCAAGGAGGGCTCAACTTTTTGCACTTGCCCTTGATTGTGGCTGTGTCTAAAAGATACACCATGTCACCTTCATTGAATTCTCTTTTCCTAACTTTCAAGTCGTAGTCTCGCTTCATGCGCTTCTGGGTAGAACGTAGGGTTGTCCTGGCAGTTTCGTGGGCTTTCCCAATGGCTTGGGCCATGTCTGCACAATATTCGTCTGGCGGGCTTGGCTGTTTTGCCGAAGGCGGAAAAGGAAACATGAGATCTGCAGGTTGATTTATTTCCCGACCTAACATCAGCATGTTAGGGGTGAACCCAGTGCTTCGGTTCACCGTTGACCTTAGAGCTCCTGCAATCTGTGGCAGGAACTTGTCCCATTGGTTTTGCGATTTCCCTATGTAACATCTAACTGCATCCATCAACGTCCGGTTGAAACGTTCAACTTGACCGTTGGCGGACGGTCGGTACGGAGTTGTTTTGGATTTGTGGATTTGCAAGACTTTGCACACGTTGGAAAACAGCTTGCTCTCAAAGTTCCTGCCCTGATCGGTCACAAGTTGGAGTGGGTGACCAAAGCGGCAGAAGAATTCCCCTACAGCAGCTTGCGCTGTGACTTCCGCTGTCTGAGAGGGCAAGGGTATGCACTCCACTCATTTGGTAAACTGGTCTACCATCATTAGTATATGCTCGTTGCCATGGGTTGTCTTTGGCAACGGGCCGATGAAATCCAGATGTACCTTCTCCATAGGTATCCCAGCATGGTAGTTTGTCATGGGGCACCTGCCCTGTTTAGCCGCTTTCTTGTTCTGGTTGCAGACCGAGCAAGAAATGATGTAGTTTTTGATGTCTGTGGTCATTCCATACCAGAAGAACTTGGTCTTGATTTTGGCGATTGTTTTGTCTTTTCCGGCATGTCCTGCTGAGGGTATGTCATGATTTAACTCCATAACCCGATTCTGTAATGCCCGAGGCACCACAAGAAAACGCTCGTTGTCAACTCTCTTCCACAGAATACCTTCTTCAAGGTGGAATAAGTGTCGATTTATCCAGAGGTACTTCTCTGTGGGACCCCATAACATGACTGTGCCTTCACCTGGCTCCTCCTTAGATGTTAGCCAGTGTCGCAGATGGACCAACTGAACATCCTTTTCCTGCTCCTCTTGCAGGAGTTTGCCGGAAACTTGCTTGTCAGACTCCTCGGCAACCGATGCTATGTAACAATCTACTGGATCCTCTCCATCCACTGACATCATGAGACCATCGTTGGTGGTCATTACCTCAATGCTGGTAATGGTATAGCCATCAGACGCAAACTGATCTCCTGAATGTAGCTTGGCTACACTGACTTGCTTGGGTCTAACTGCCAGGGGAACAACATCGTCGACCTTCGCCACAAAGTGAGCCCAGTTCTGGTGAGCCTTCCGACAGTAGTTGCAGCCTTGACATGGGAGGTCCTCCGGCTGCAAACCGAGCTTGAAACCTTGGCAGGGACTCTCACTGTCTGGAATGCGAGAAAGAGCGTCTGCATTCAGGTGTTTCTTTCCTGCCCGGTGCTCCACTGTCATGTTGTATTGACTGATTTCTTCCAACCACCGTGCTATCTGACCTTGGGGCTGCTTGAACCTCAACAACCATGTCAGACTGCTGTGGTCGGTTCGGACGACAAATGGCTTGCCCAACAGGTAGTGGCGATACTGCCGTGTGAATTTGATGACTGCCAGCAGCTCACGCCTGGTGACGCAGTATCGGCGCTGTTCCGGGGACAATGAAATACTGCCATATGCCACCACCTTCTCCTGGCCGCCTTGTACTTGGATGAGCTCAGCCCCAATTGCAGTGTTAGACGCATCTGTATCCAAAATGAATGGATCATCTGCATTCGGCAGTGTAAGGACGGGGGCTGATGTCAAAAGCTTCTTGATACATATAAATGCCTGCTGCTGTTTGGCACCCCAAGTAAACTTGTTTTTGCCGGTGATGTTGTAGAGGGGTACTGCGACTGAGGCGTAGTCCTTGAGAAAAACCCTATGATAATTCACTAGTCCCAAAAACTGCTCCACCTGCTTGGTGTTTCCTGGAGATGGCCAGTCTTCTACTGCTTTTACATGTTCTTCCCTCAGTTGCATACCACTCTTGTCAATGCTTCTACCCAGAAATTCCACTCTACGTTGAAACAAAGCACATTTCTTTGGCTTCAACTTGAGTTGGAAATCCTTGAACCTTTGGAACACTTGACAAAGATTGGCCAGGTGGTCAGTGGTCGTTTTCCCCAGCACAACAACATCATCTAAGAATGCCAGGGCAATGTTCCAGTTTAGACCTCTGAGGACAAGATTCATCACTCGAGAGTACGTCGCCGGAGCATTGCATAATCCGAACCCCATCCGGACAAACTCGTACAGGCCATACTTCGTGATAAACGCCGTTTTCTTTCTATCACCCTCATCGATCTTTACCTGCCAGTATGCGGCATTGGCATCCAGCTTAGAAAACCATTCATTTCCTGCGAGTGTGTCCAGACACTCCTCTATATAGGGCAGGGGGTAGACGTCCTTCCGAGTCACTGTGTTCAGACCCCTATAATCTACGCACCAACGGACGCTGCCATCTCGCTTCCTCACGAGGACAGGGGCTGATGCCCATTCGGACACTGAGGGTTGGATTACCCCAGCAGCTTCCATCTTGTCCAGGTGTGCTTTTTCCTCGTCTGCAAAACTCAATGGAGTACGTCTCACTTTATGCTTTACTGGTCTGGCACCTTCGGTTTCGATGCGGTGCTCGATGGAAGTAAAGTTCCCAAGATCATATTCATCTCTCGCAAAGACATCTTGTAACTCTATTAACAGGTTTCTTAGTTGAACTTGTTCATTCGGATCCAAGTGTTCTGAAGACCTCTTCAGAAGATCCTGTAAGTGTTCAGGCACTTCAACATCAGTAGCGACAATCACCTTGTTGATAAACAGATTTTTGTCTGTGTCTTCAACTGGAACGTCCATGACCGCAGCCACCTCTTCGGCGTTCCCAATCTGGCGATTACTCTTCAGTCGCACATTCTGACCTGTAGGGTTGATCACGAACAGTTCCGCTTGCTGTCCAGGACTGTGGACCGTCCGGGGCACCAGGACACTCAAACCCTGAGAAGGTTCGACCATGAACTGTTCCAGTGATGCAGTCACCTTGCATGGAACCTTCTTGACACAATTAGGGGGAATGATGGTCGTCTTGTAAACCAATACTCGAGCCACTCTCGGAGGTTGGTTACCCACTCCGAAGACCATGGGAATCTCTTCCTTCTCCAGCACCAGCATCGAATCTTGGATATGTATGTCTATTTTGTGTCGTCGCAGGAAGTCTATCCCCAAGAGCATATCATCCTCAATTGGTGCCACATATACTCTCTCCCTGAAGATCTCGCTTCCGAGCTTGACTTCTATTGGACCAGCAATTATACCTTTCATCTTCATATTTCTTCCTGCGGTGTTTAATGTCACATCCTTGATTTTTGGTGGTCTGGGATTTAGTGAATTATAGATCCGATCCGAGATGACTGTGACCTCTGCAGCTGTGTCGATTATCGCCTTCAGTGCCATACTGTTTAAACCAACACGTACGCTGAACATCGAGCGTGAGTGAAGTCGACATACTACTACCTCCTCCCCTCCTTCAATGGAATTTGAAGAAAGATCCTTGGACTCGTCTGCTCCAATGCTGTGCTGCACAGAACCGTCCACAACCATGCCGTCAATGTATTCTTGAAACTGCTGCACCGGATTAACCATCTCAGTGAGTTGGCTGAGTCTATCAGTCTCTTCCAATGTGGATTGACTGGGACCAGCCGATTCCACATCAGCACTGGATGCAGGCGACGAATGTGCAGAGGGACCCGAATCAGTAAGGGCTAGTGTATTGGTTGGGAAGTCTACTGTTGGTGGTCGGCCGTTAGTTCCACGGGACGGAGATCGGCCTCGCTCTCCGACCCGCTGTAGTTTGACTGATCATCAATGAAGGAGACTGTCTTCTCTGTCTTGACATTGGGGCAATCCCGCTTGAAGTGACCCAACTTTCCACACTTATAGCAAGGACTTTTGGACAACTCCATGGCTGGTGACCTTGATCGCTCTCGGGTATGTTGAGTCGCGCGAGCTGTCAACTTATCCAAGGATACCTGGACGGACTTGAACTGGTCTTCTAAGGCTGCCATCCTCTTCTCAAGAGCTGTGAGGTCGCCTGGATTTGGGCGTTTTGGCGCGTTGATGCCCACTTGGCATAGCTCTGCTCCCATACCCTCAACGTCGTCCGGGGTGAATGACATCTGCTTGACATGCACATCCCTCCTTGACCTTCCATAGATAGCTCTCTGGGTATGCTGAAACCACTTCACATAGTCTATGGCAGCTTCGATGGTAGCAGGCCTAGTATTGATGGCGTACTGGCCAGCCTCCCGGTCAGAACAGCCCTGGCAAAATTTGAGTACCACCTGCTTCTGGACATGAATCTCTGGAAGACTTGGAAAAGCACGGGTTGCCATGTAAAGTACCCGGTCGGCCCAATCCAAGATGGTCTCTTCCGCTGACTGTCTTGCGTAATTGAATTGCATCTGGGTCGCCTCCGGTAGATCCCGCAACCCAAACCTCCTCTCCATCCTCTTTATCAGGTCAAAGTACTCCAGGTTTGGCTCTCGCTCTACCAGCATAGCGTAAAACTCGCTTGCCTTGGCCTCCAAGCACCAACATAAGTTGTTCTTACGTTGCTTTGCCGACCAGTTGCCTTCGTCGGCGTAAGACGAAAACTTAGCGAAGAATGCCTGCCAGCTGCTTTTACCGTCGTATGTTATCGTCCTGGGCAGGGTTGTGTGTTTTGGGGTTGAGGCACCATCTCTCCATTTTGTAAATGCAGGTCTGTTTGTCCAAGTGGCAGCGGCATCTTGACCAAAGGGAGCCGGTCGTACCTCTTCATGTAAGCAACGTGCCTCCTGCAGTTGTGCTGACAAAGTATATGGACTTGGCGGAGGGTAACTGTCAAAAGGATATGGTGAATCTGGAAACCTCGACATCAATGGATCTAACTTCTGAGCACCCCCCTGAGCATGACTCCATGCGTCTGAGAACATTGATGCCCGACCATGAGCAGAAGTCGGGACTTGCGGCATCTGTTTGAAGTTGGGCTTCGGGGATGGTCTACTGCCAATGTGACTTCCCTCTGAGAAAGGGACGTAAGGCCTGAAGTCAAACATCTGCAAAACATCATAGGGCATGCTCCGCACACCAGGAATTGTCATGAGGTGTTCTGGCGTCACATCACCATGGGCCCTCCTCAAATCTACGATGGTATTCGCAAGAGCCTCTCCAATACCAGGAACAGTAACCAAGTCTCGGTACGAACAGTAGTTGATGGGTATCTTCCCCATCTCTGAAGAGCAGGTAAGCTTCTTATTATTTGTATTTGGCTTTAATACAACACTGAACAACCAATGCAAACTCTTTATTCTGTTATTTACTTTACAATAACACTGAGCAACCAATGCAAACTTCTTGTACTTTATTCACTTCAACAAATAAACAAATGGCAAACACTCGTCCTCAGAAAAAACAAATTAACAATTCTGATGGACGGACTAAAACCGAAAATGTTTTCCTTCTAACTGGGAAAAAACTGTGTGATGGCAAGGTTAATGCCAAAACAGGAACAAGTTACTTTAATTCCCAATCCTTATGGGATTTTGAAACTCCAATGCTTAGCTCTTCTGGCAAGGCCTGTGTATCTTCCACTTCTTGGCCTAAAAAAAACAAACAAAACCAAGCTCTGCCTCTGGTTTTGACAAGGGAAAACACGAAAAAAGTGCTACACTGGGACGCTACTCGCTTGCTTGAACTTTGAAGTAGAAAAATCGCCAATCCTCCGCTGCCAAAACGAGTTATACACACGAGTGATAACACAAGAATCGACTAATTGAAATCGAATTCGCGATATCGAAATTTCCCTAACGTCACGTCTGCTAACGTTAGCGATACCCGAAACGAATAATCCTAATCGATTTCGCGTAATCGAAATTCTCACAACGTCACGACAAACGTTGGTGAGAATGGACTGAACTCGTGAAAATTATCCACGAATTTTTCGTCACTGCAACGTGCAATTCCTAACTGAACACGTTTCCAAAATACAATAACAATTGGTCAACAATTTAATTTAACCGCAGCGCAGTCCTCAAGCCCTATGGTGGGATAAAAGCCCTCCCCAACCCGGCTAGTCTTGAACTGGTTGACTGGCGGCCGCGTGGATTTCCCAACACGCCACAAACTTTGGTCCGTACTCGTAGAACGAATCCTGTCTACGACGCCAATGTAGTGTTTTCCGAGGTCGACTCACCCTATCTCCGACTTGGACACCTCCGACGGGTCGTCAAGGGATATTGCGGGCCTCAGCAAATCACTAAAGGTTGCAGAACTGCTCCCGAAAAACAACACAAGTTGTCGGTCAGTTCCTCGGTTCTGGTTAAATCTTCATGAAGTCTCGAATGCGCGCGAGTTGGGGGGTCAAAGGGCAAAAGAGGACTGTGGCGCGCATGCTCAAAAGGTTGTCTGTACCAATTGTCAATTAGGGGTGCTTCCCTTACTGTTATGAATACCGCTCCTGCTACAATATTGTGTTCGGCTGTGACACTGACCATCTTAACTTTGTGGTAAGCTAGGTCTAGGCTAGCCCAGATTTGACTCCTCAGTTGTATGTACCATGGTTTTATGTACCCCTAGAACTATGGGGTTCCGACAGGAACCCCATAGAAAGACGCCGATTTTTCCCATAGGCTAGTACAGCAAGAATAAGAAAGTCATTCCCATGCAATCACGTTTCTACATTGTACACGAGAATTACTGCACGGTTGTTCTCGAAAAATTATAATATGCCTCATTTACATCCTCACCTTGCTTGCGCCAAGTCAATTTTCGCCTGAAACGGTTCCAATTTGCAGGGAAAAAAATGACAAAAATCTTCAGTCGTTCCGAAGCGATCACACACACACACACCATCGAGGAAGCCGCACACACGAAGCTCCTGTTTTGCGGGGGGGCCGTGGGTCGATCAAGTCATGATTATTCATCGAAAATTTGAAGCGCGGTACGACAGGCAATGCATGCAGACGGTATATAACGGACACGCGGCAGTTGCCTGCCATACCGCGCTTCAAATTTTCGATGAATAATCATGACTTGACCGACCCACGGCCCCCCCGCAAAACAGGAGCTTCGTGTGTGCGGCTTCCTCGATGGTGTGTGTGTGTGTGATCGCTTCGGAACGACTGAAGATTTTTGTCATTTTTTTCCTGCAAATTGGAACCGTTTCAGGCGAAAATTGACTTGGCGCAAGCAAGGTGAGGATGTAAATGAGGCATATTATAATTTTTCGAGAACAACCGTGCAGTAATTCTCGTGTACAATGTAGAAACGTGATTGCATGGGAATGACTTTCTTATTCTTGCTGTACTAGCCTATGGGAAAAATCGGCGTCTTTCTATGGGGTTCCTGTCGGAACCCCATAGTTCTAGGGGTAGGTCTTATGTACCCCTAGAACTAACCCCATAGGTCTAGGGGTAGGTCTTATGGAGGAATGTGTGTACAACGCGACGTAGTCCAGATTATCAATTTCTGCTGCCATTGCGAAATGTTTTACAAACATTTTTTTTTGATATTTTTACCTGATGAAGGAAGCTGGAATTGCAGTCACATTATTCCTTGTGCCCGGAATTACAAAGATGCTTGGATTAGATAGAGTAAATATGTCCTTGGGTGACGTGTTTACAGAAAATAATTCGAAAATCCACACTTTCGACGTAAACAAAATCCTGTACTGTGTACAAACTTCTCGTGCAAAGACTTACACGCACGCATGTGTAGCAAATGCATTGCTATTGTCCAAAAGTGTATTCCCCTTTTGCTTGGAGGATGGGAATGTGCAACAGATCTGCAACAGATCCTGACTGATGAATGGGACGCCATCCCACAGCAACGTGTGACCCGGCTCGTGAACAGTATGTAGTGGAGAACTTCTTTTGATTGCCCCAATGCCAGGCTGTTGTGGCTGCATTCGGATCGTCCACCCGCTATCGATCGAGGCTCTTGACTTAACATTGTTCAATGAAGAAACTGTTGAATGATTAAACCCCCCAAAAAAGACTTTCCTTACGTCTTGTTTTTGCTTTTGTTAGTGATAGAGTGTTGCATTGTACTGTGAGAGAGACTTCTTGTTACAGAGTGCAGAAAATGACAAATTCTTTTACTCTGTTTGAAACGCAACCACATTAACAACAAATTGTGACAGGCTATGTGGATTTCTAAACTTTTCCAGCACATTTATAGCTTACAACCTTTAAATATTGGTTAGTATGCAGAAAATCATTCAAGACACACCAATCCTCCAAACAACTCCTAACAGCAAGAGTCAATACACTTTTTGACAATATCAATGCATTTTGTAACATTTCACTTTACACCCACCCCCATATTCAGCTGTGCTGCACATCCCCCAATTGCTTAATCATAACAAATGATACATCATTGTAAAGAAGAATAACAGGGCTTTCCAATAATATCAAATTCAAGGAAAAGGAGTTAGAAACAAGAGAGAAATCGTCAGTCAAACTTGAGTTTCCGAACTTTTTTTGAGGAGTTTATATCGCTGCAGGTGCCTCTCGGAATTGAACGGTAAATTGAAACGGTCATCTCTGTCACAGGTCGGCCCTGTCACAGGTCGGCCCTGTCACAGGTCGGCCCTGTCACAGGTCGGCCCTGTCACAGGTCGGCCCTGTCACAGGTCGGCCCTGTCACAGGTCGGCCCTGTCACAGGTCGGCCCTGTCACAGGTCGGCCCTGTCACAGGTCGGCCCTGTCACAGGTCGGCCCTGTCACAGGTCGGCCCTGTCACAGGTCGGCCCTGTCACAGGTCGGCCCTGTCACAGGTCGGCCCTGTCACAGGTCGGCCCTGTCACAGGTCGGCCCTGTCACAGGTCGGCCCTGTCACAGGTCGGCCCTGTCACAGGTCGGCCCTTTCTCAGGTCGGCCCTGTCACAGGTCGGCCCTGTCACAGGTCGGCCCTGTCACAGGTCGGCCCTGTCACAGGTCGGCCCTGTCACAGGTCGGCCCTGTCACAGGTCGGCCCTTTCTCAGGTCGGCCCTGTCACAGGTCGGCCCTGTCACAGGTCGGCCCTGTCACAGGTCGGCCCTGTCACAGGTCGGCCCTGTCCCCGGTCGGCTCTGTCCCCGGTCGGCTCTGTCCCAGGTCGGCTCTGTCCCAGGTCGGCTCTGTCCCAGGTCGGCTCTGTCCCAGGTCGGCTCTGTCCCCGGTCGGCTCTGTCCCAGTAGTCCAGGCGAAATACATTAGGCCCCCTATTTTTTAAATGAACCACACACAAATCGCACCAATTTTTTTCACCACAGTGCATTTCTATAAGGTCCCTAGAATTACATGCTAAAAGTCTTTAAAAATCCAAGTAGTGGAAATATGCCTAATGTGCATAAATCGTTAATACCTGCCGTGTAATATATTTATTCTCATGTTTGTGTATATTTTAATTTTTTTTATTATTTGAAAAGTATATTTTGGGATTCTAGTTACATATTTTTGCTTTAAATAACATTTTCTAAAGCATATCAGAGTTTGGATGATTACGAGAACAAAATAAAGATCCAAAATGGTTACCATTATACCCTAAACTTGCACGCATTTAAATTTTCCTCGGATATCATCAAGTTAGTCTCGCCAAACATCAGTATTAATGAGCTTCAAATTCACAAAGTTACTTGCTGGCACAGTTACCCTAAACAAAATAAATGGGAAATCATATGGAAAATAAAAACATCTTGATATTTAGCCCAAAAAACTAAACGGGGAAAATGAGGTGTCCGTAAAATAGGCCAAAATTAGGCGAAGCGTTGCCTATTATGTGGGAGACTTGAACAAGTTCAAGGAAATTCCCCTAAATAGAAGATTATTGTTGCTAACAACAATTATGTCAACGTCAAAATGTTTTTTTACCCATATTTTTGTTAATTTCCTTCAACTTGTTCAAGTCTTTCATGTTAGGCAACCCTTCACCTACTTTTTAGCCCAATTTACGGACATCTCGTTTTTCCCCGTTTTTGTTTGCTGGGCTAAATATCACAATGTTATCATTGTTCACATGTTTTTCCCTCAGCTTTTAATAGGGGACCTGTGCCAGTAAGCAACTTGGTGAATTTGAAGCTCATCAATACTGAGGTTTGGCAAGACTACTTGATGATATCTGGAGACAAGGTAAATGCATGCAACTTTAGGGTACAGTAGCCATTTTGTATCGTTACTATGTTCTCATAATTATTCAGTCACTTATATGCTTTAGAAAATGTTATTGAAGTACGGATGTGTAAGTAGAATCACCAAAATAAACTTTTCCCCAAAAAAGTATTAAAAATATACCCAAATATGGGAATAGATATATTACACTGCATGTATTAACGATTTATGCAAATTAGGCATATTTCCGTCACTTGGATTTTAAAAGAATTTTAGTATATCATTCTAGGGACTTTATGTAAATGCATTGCAGTGAAAAAAAATATGTTGCAATTTGTGTGAGGTGAAACCTTAAAGTTATGAGTTTGGATGGGATAAGGAATTTAGGATTTCTCCATATTGCACGAAAAAATATGCACCAAAATCAGCTCGCAACCTTCCTTTCCCACTATATGTATCCCACTCACTCAAGACCCAGCCTCGCATCCACCGACATAATGCAGGTCATGTCGCAGCTCACCTAAAAGTTACCCGACCTTTATTTACGTGCTTTTTCCCATAGATACCGAGTTGACCCGGGATGGAGTTGACTCGACTTGGTACACGCGTTATATAATGTAGGTGTGCGTATAGGTAGGTGTACGCATTCAAACAGTGATCGTTGAACAATTTAGTACAATAAGGTTCACTATTGACAAACGTCCACTGTTGAGATTCGTGTACAAAACATATAGGTCTTTCCAAAAAGTTAAAATACAAACAAAAGAGGGACAATAGGGGGTCCATGATTGGAGGTATTTACAAAGCTGTGAGTGTTGACGTAATATGTACGGATGTACACTGTACGTATGGCCGGTGCATGCAGTGATCTGTGTGTTCTGTGCATATGGAGTGGTACGGCACTGCTAGGCCAGCCTGTGCACGTACGTACACGTACCATGCATGATCGTGGCACAGACTCGCTATGCGTACTTGTCAATTACCAAATTAGCATAGTTATGTCACTATATGAATATTTATAGCCTTTCGTTCAAAACTTGCTAAACTGGAGCGTGCAATTTGAGCAATGACAAAAACAACTTTTGAAAACTGTAGAAAGGCCTGGCAATGCAAACAAGCAAATTTATTTGTTGGAGTAGATTATATTCCTTCAAAATTTGTTTGGAAAACCATGTATATACCAACTTTAAAGGTATACATGATTGGTTTTTGCTGTAATTTTGAAAAATAAATTACTTTGGCAGTTATGCTCACAAATACTGTACCACTGACCTCTTTCAAGTTTTGTCTGCATATAGATGCTGGTAAAAAACCGTAGTCTGCATAGAGAAAATTCTACATGTATTCTAGTAGTCTGTTCCAGGACTATACTTTAGACAAAACGAAGCAACTTATAGATGTCAGGGAATTATCAGGTCGGGGAACTAGACTATTTCCAATGATTGTTACGGGTAACAATCGTTGGAAAACGATATAAATTTCAACTTTTCTTGAAAACAACAGCTCACCAGGTGCTATCATTTCACAGGATGATTGAGACTGCTATTAACTTACAGCCTAGTATTGTATTTCATAATAATCCTATAATAATCATGTACACTACCTGTAAAGTAGGCGTTGTTTTGCTAAATTTACATATATTGATGTAACCATTTACATCTACAAGGCACTTTGGTTGTGCTTTTTCTGAAAATTTTGACAAACCATGGCCAACTGTATAATTGATTATGAGACACATCCCATTATATGTAAATGAAACACTGAAAATGATATTTTACCTGAATTTGTAACATATTGATCAATATGGTAGTCAGTATTGTTCACAAATTCTACATTCTACGGCATTTTTGGGCACTTAACCAGTGAGTGTTTGTTTACACGGCAAGCTAACCATTGATCACTCATATAGAAATTGCTTTTTGCAATTGATAGTGAGTGAAAGTGATTGCTCGGTGAGCATTGCTCACCTGAAATGGAAAGGCTTGATAGTGTCATCAAGGAATACATCTGTACTCACTGTTATTATTTTGTATTTCATTTTGGCACAGAATGACCATGTCATCAGATAATGAGCAAGAAATCATTCCACCTACACCACCAACTAAACAGGTATATATATTCTTAAAAGACTTTATAACCATGAATGTTTTATACATGTACATGTGTACTCCTTTGTTCCAAAATAAAATATAACTACAGTGTTGTCATGACACTAAATGTTCAATTTTTGCCAGCCCTAACTGAACTGGGAATCAAATCTTAATGGCATATATTTGTATTACAAATTAGGCAAAATGGCAAATTTGTTGAAGCCTTCCTGACAGGGTGGTCAACATCCCTTATAGTAATGGCTCACCTCCCTGACCTACCGTGTAACGCGTTGGCATCTATGCAATTCTATTTGTTGGTGGTTTCACTTCTGCTTCAACCAACACCATTTCCAGGAAGACATGACCATCAGTTAAATTTCACCATACCAGATATATCTATAGGCCTGTACAAATACGCCTATACCTCGTGTAATTATCAGCATCCAGACTCCAACCGGTGTTAAACATTATGTTTAATACCGACCAAGTATTAAAGTATATTTATTCCCATTCTAAATACCTTTTCGGTCAAAAAATCAAAACTTGTCAGTCCAAAAGTCAAAACAAGTCAAAAATTAAACATTTCCAACGATTTTGCTCAACAATTTCACATCATATTTTTTGAAACACCCCTCCAGCTATATTTCTAGCTCGCAAGTACTATGTAAGTCGTAAACAACTCCTTTTATGATGCTCGTGTCGCGCGTACTACATGATGTCATGCAGAATGCAGCTGTGGTGGTGCATTGTGAGTTGAGGACTATGAAATACGGACTCACTGGTAGTATTGCGCATGCCTTCGTGAGGATTTTGAATGATAAATCAATAAAACGGTCAAAGGCACTAGATTTTATGTCCAAATTTCCTGTGACACTGGAAAAGTGTTTAAGACCAACCAGCCAGTCTTTATCATACGTTTGGGACTGGCCACGTGATATGGCTGGCTCTCGACCAATAGGAATAGGTTAACTGTCTTGGGTATTTATGCTTGCATTAACTTTTAAGGGCCCTAAAACATCTGTTAATCTGAGTTCAAAGTTATGGTAATACACTTAACTGACTTCTAGTTTTCATGCATAGAGAGAGGTGTTATGTTATTATATTTGTGTAATGGATAAAATATTTTCATTCGGTGAAAGACGTATTGCCTTGTTGAATCAAACTTCTCATAAACATTCCTCTTTGTATAAGGCAAAAAAATATCAAAAGTTTGTATGAGAAACAGGCTCCTGTATGCTGTCGTTATTGCAGGAATAACAAAAATAAGGTGTTTTCACACACTACATGTATGTACGTTCGACCCGTGTTGAAATCTACACCAACCCATAGACTTCTTAAAATTTCAACACGGGTCAATTACACTACCTTTCAGGTTCGACCCGTGTATTGTGCGATCGTTTCACACTACCCCGGCCGTCCGTTCTATACGGATTGAATTGAAAAATCCCCCATACCACTTTTCTGGTCGTTCTGTCAAGCTGGCTTTGGATAGACCACATCGCAAATACCGCCTGATTGAGACTTCACAATGGTCACAAAGAGATTGTTGGAAGGAAATGGGAGCCATTTTTGTGCGCGTTTTCCTCCACAATTGTATTTGCAATATGGAGCTGTCAGCCAAAATAGCTAACAATACATACATGTAGCTTTCACCTCCTCCTCATTCCTTGTCGGTCTTTTGTCTGAGGCCCATTTTCTCGGACGTGTCGGAGGTTAAAATATCTTGTAAAAGTAGCATGCACGATTCAAATTAATACATGGAGATCAGTGCTGCACCTACGTACGCGCACTTCGATCCGTGGTTACACGGATCGAACTCAACCCAGAGCTGTTCATATTACGACTTTCTACACTGGTCGAACTTCTCTACACGGGTCGAGAGCTCTCAACTCACCTCCTGAGCAGGGTTAGTTTCGACACGGGTTGAGCGCTCTACACGGCTCATCAGTGCCGTGTTGAAATGGTGACCCGTGTACAACAAGGATATTTTTTTGTAGTGTGAAAACGCCTATATGCGGGATCTTTTTTATTGTATTTTTGGGTAGTGCTGCAGCCGAACCCCCGAACCGAACTAAAAATGGCCGAACATGGCCTTCCGAACCGAACTGAACCGAACCAAAATTGTTGGTTCGGAAGTTCGGCAAACTTTACACACACATATTAATAGCGCTAGGAATGCATGCGATGATAGGACAAAATTAGCGCACGTGCGGCACGGATATGATTGAATTTACCTGTTGATAATTTTTCGGCCTTACATTGTAGCAGGTTTGGACTCGAGAACATGTACGTACCGTGTAAACGGTTACATTAGCCCAGGTACTGCATGCAATGTAGACAGTCTATAGAATATAAAAAAAGATAACGCCTTTTCCATTCCAGGAAGGTAAAAAAAATAATAATAAAAGACCAAGTCGCGACCGCTTGCATCCGGCCGGCCATGCGAGTTTACATTCCTCCACCCCCGCCTAAAACATGTAGTGTACTCGAAAGCGAGCCCCGCCCAGTATGCAATGATTGGTTGTTCACACGGCGACACAACATGAATATACATTTCTCGTTTTGTGGGGATGCACAGTCCAGGGATGAGATTCTATTAAAGAAAATAAAGTTTGAAGTTTGTGAGCGCGTACGGCGTGATGAAGCCTTTTGGGGCCATGGCCCCATCAGATTTCAGGTACTCTCTCATGGACACCTTTTAGTTTAGAACAAAAATACTTGCATTTATAGCAAAATTGTACCCCCGAAAATGGTGGTATGGACATGTACATTTCTTCCTAAGCAAAAACTCCTGCCTTGTGAATTATACATTGCAGCACTTTATCCGCCATGCGCCAGTCCTTCTCTGCTCACCAAAAAAATGTTGAAGAACAAAAACGTTCCAAAATAAAATTACGTTTTGTCAAAAGTTTTGATGCGCTAACGATCATGTTCATGTACTCACATGGATCTCCGAATCACTCGATGAAATCGTGACCAAACACTGAATATGCATTTCTGAAAATCAGATACAGTCAAGCATTGGCGCGGCGGTGGCCCGCTGGGTGTGACCATTGTTCATTATTATCTATCTTGCGCCCTACGGGTTTGGCAATGTGCCAATCAACTTGTTATTACTGCAGTGGGGAGGGCCGGGGAATTCCCGGAAGGACATTGTATGTGTATGTACTATCGATCGGCGCGATCGTGATTTGAGAGATTTTTTAATGCATAGTACTTCCGAACCCGAACCAAACCGATGTTCGGGAAAAAAATCCGAACCGAACCGAACCGAACCTGGAGGATCAGTTGCAGCACTATTTTTGGGCCATTTTTTCCCATCCAAATCAGTCAAGACATGTAGTTTTTCCTTACATCTTAAGAAAAGGCCAATTGCATACATATAGAACTATGCGGCAAGTTTAAGCCAAGAAAGAGGGATAGACCAATAAATCAATGTTCAGTAATTTTCAGTTGTGTATGCAAGAGTTCTGGTATGTCAATTTGTCCAGAACTGTTGCATACAAAACTGAAAATTACTGACAAATTGTTTGTTGATGACAACACTAACAAGTAACAACATGTATGAAGGCAATCACAATTAATGTTTAGTGTTATAACTGAAAATTGTTGTTTATTGTCTTTGCAAACGGTGGCTCTATTGTTGTTACACAACAGAATAAGACAAAGCAAAAGAAGAATGCTGCATACAAAGAAAATGAAAAGCAGTGGAGGACTGAAAAACGAAGGGTAGCAATGAAAATCATACTTATTAACCCTAACCATCCCTAACCTGCCAAAATCAAACACCCCATTTGTGTTGAATTTTGTGTGATTGGGTACTGTAGAGCCTTGGCACCATCACTTTGCATGGGACTTGATGCCCTGACAATGCCTGATTTTGTCTAAGTACAAAGAATGTGCCATTGGTTTTATACTACACAGTGTTGGAGTTTGTGTGGTTAGGGAAGGATTCTAGTAAAAAGCCTTGGGCTGTTAGGGTTTATGGGCCTATTGGCTCAGTCAGTCATTGATGCAGACATTATGATTTTGACTTTAAAAAGTACATAGTTCTCATGTTATTTGTATAATCTAAACAATTGAATCAGAAAGTTTGTTTCATTACTGAGGATTTTAATTGTCTTGGTACCTTAGGAAACAAAGCAAAGGGTTGATAAAGCCTGATGAGGGAAGGGAGGGTCAGAGGTTGATTATGTTAGGCATATGCTTTGTAAGAATATTAATATTTCGCTTCTGGTTTTGGTGGATAGCCTTCTATCAAAACTTCCATCAATGTTTTGGTTTATTCCCCGAAATGTTTATGGCAAAAGTCCGGTAGGC
Organism: Hippasteria phrygiana; assembly: GCA_037893225.1. Taxonomy (NCBI): domain Eukaryota; kingdom Metazoa; phylum Echinodermata; class Asteroidea; order Valvatida; family Goniasteridae; genus Hippasteria; species Hippasteria phrygiana. The sequence continues at coordinate 190,633 of JAZGUH010000159.1, forward strand.
CATCTTTCTTGTAGTCAAATGGCTAAGTACATGTAGTACTCTTTTTCTACCTTGGCCAATTTTGAACTTGGTCACAATTATCACCGACCTCGAACAACCCACTACATGGGTTGAGGTCAGAGGTCATAAAGGGGTACCTTGGTCATACACTTGTTAAAAATGTATGGTAGTAAAGTGTATCCTACATATCCTGCAGACATAGGATTTGATGACGTAACCCATATCAGTTAAAGCCATCATTATGGTAGTCAGGCTGCAAGCATCATTTACCTCACCACTTCTACATGTATGTTGCCTACCATTCAGGGCAAAACATTATGTACATGTAGGGGGCACCAACACTGATTCATGATTTTTACTAAGATCATTGAAAATACTGCTTAAGCTACATGTACATTAATATTAAGAGCAATGATGACAAGTCAACTCATGTCTGTGACCAGTGTGTATGGGTTCACAGATTTATGTCGCAATTTCAGTGAAGGTGCATCATCACCCCATTTACCTCCAACAAAAGAGATTCATTTTGCAGAAAATCTATGTTTTGGCTCGCAAATATCGGAACCTTCATCACAAAGAGCAAATCACATTGTAAATATATATTGTCGGAATTGTCAAATACTTACGACAGATTTTTAATCCATGCTCGATACAATTCACCGACCCTACATGTTCTGGAAGCTCTTTTTCCAATAAAATTGCGATCAACATACGTAACAATGTGATCACACCATTTAAACACATCATTTCATATGCAAATGCCAAGTAGTCGGAACAGTATAATTGTTATTTGTGACAGATTTCATGCTTTGCTTAGAATAAGTATTAGGACAAAATACGACCGCAATATATAGGTGTAGGCAGGGCATAAATAAATTCTTGAATGGGCAACAATTTGAAGTAAGTGAGGCCAAGCCATAACCTCTTTCTATTATTATAATAGAAAGATGGGTGTGCTTTGGCTGGTACTAACAAAATGTGTATATCGCGGTCGACACACGATACTTGTAAGGTACTGTTTTTAATACATTATGTAAGATGTCACATATTCCTTTTTTTTCTCACTGCGGATTTGGAAAAAAAAAAAATTGAAATTGATGAAATCATCAAATAGTACCCTTTTAAGAAGTCTTTCAGGCCCAATAACACTTAAAACTTCCAACTCCTTATACTTCCAATTCCTAGAAATTGTCATTGTTATCTGCTTTACATTAATTGAATGTTTTGTTTCGTTCATCTGGTTTGCAGTTGGTTTTCGTGTCACTTGTGCTATTTTCTAGTTGTTTTTTTGTTTAACTCTCATGCTTGTCCAACTTTGTTGCTTGCTATATTTTAGAAAGCAAGGAAGAAATCCCAATCGGAGACAGAGAATGCAGAGGTAAGTGCAAAATACACTTTGAGGTATTAGAGATTCATGCTGTTAGACCGAACTCATATTTATGAGACCTACATGTAGTGCAGACTATTACCACATGCAGTAAGCTCATGACACATTGTGTATGTGCACTAAAGTTGTATCCTGTATAGTGGGTTATTCATAGTAATAAGTCCACTAGTTCATACTGTACTTGCATGTCAACAACAATAGTAGATGCGCTGTGAACTCATGGTTGACATCACAAATCTTGCTTGGCTTTCGCTTTCGCGTGAAGTATGAATTGGCCTTTAGAGCTAGCCTTTATAAAATCAAAGGATACTATGCCAGCATCTCCAGATGGGTATGTTTCAGCCACATGGGCTAATTTTTGGGGCAAGTGGCCTGGCCAGTGTTTATTGCCAGTGAAGAGAGCACCCATCAGAAAGCAGAGATGCTGTCAGAATTACTGAAAACCTTAGATGCACATTTTGAATGTAACATTTTCCAAGAAAGAGGTACTTGTGGGCTAATGGAACCACCACTGAAGTGTTGGTTGATGTTGATGGACTTGGTACACATGCCTTATATGACAACACTACTACTGGATCCTAGGCAAAAATCATCAATTGCACCGGCACTGCTTCAGGCCTCCTGGACTAAGTCCATCATAATCCATCAATAATTTGTCACACCAGGCATTAAGGACCAAGTCCGTCAAAATCCAACAATTTTTTTTGGGGGGGGGGGGGGGGGGGTTGATTTTGGCAGATTTGGGACGATTACACATGTAGGGTTAAGGTTTGTGTCAGGTAGTGATTCTTGCATTTCGAATTATGATTAAAACTCCAAAGAAACTTTCTGTTTTGGTTGAATGAATGATGAAGATCTACAGTACGTTATCATTGAAGTGAATTCATTCTCCCACTTATCTGAAGTCCATTTTCTGTTCATTTGTGCTTCAGGAGGACATACATGCAGAGCCTGAAATTCAAAATGAAGAAGTGAAGGTCAGTATATTTAATGTGAAAGTACCCAGCCAAAGTCCTACATTCACTTAGGCATTCTATTTGTACTCCAGTCCCCCACTGTAAATTAAGTAGCCACCTGCCAGGTGAAGTGGGTAAAACTGCTGAAGCTACTTCATGACTGTCTGTTATCTATCCATGGATATGGGTGGGAGTAAACATAAATTATATGAAGCCTTATAAACCTAATAATAATAATAATATTTATTATAATTCCTGTGCGTGCGGCAAACGGGCGACTCTGCCCCAAATAACCCCAAAGGGGCGACGCGGGAGTTGCCCATTTAGAGCACTTTCCCCACACACCCTACTAAAAAACACTCCAAATGGGCGACTTTCACAATGGGGCGACAGTTATGTGTCGCCCTATTCGACCGCGTCGCCCGAACCCACTCTTTTTCAGCATCATGTGTTGCCCCAACCGGCAATTGAGGAAAAATTGCCTAACCAAACTTAAATACAATACAAACAGATAACTCGGGAAAGAAAAGCAAGTATTAAAAAGCTCTCTTTAGTGAGAATACTAATAAGCATAAACTGAAATGTTCCATCAACTAACTTATTTACAGTCCTTCCTATCCATATTATCATGAACATAACAAATAAGCAAGCATTTGTTCGCAACTACATGAATGTCAATTTCTTTTTAAAAATAAGGGTGTTTCTCTTGCCAAGAGGAGGAAAACATGCCTACATGTAATTTGAACCATCTCCGATACTTAGTTTTGATGTTACGGTGCTAAAAGATCATATGCATTTTAACTGTTCAGGCCACCCTGTATAAATAAGACAGCAAATATGCATTTTGAACATCATTAAAATTCCAAATATATATCTGATTTTATTGAACAATATCTCAAATTGTTCCGAACAGCTTGATACAGAAAACATATTCTGTTTCAACATCATCGTAAAAATTAATTGAAAATGGGGATTTGGTGCAAGAATAATGGGAAAAAAATTTTATAGGTGAACACCCAAGCAAAATAAAATCAGCATTGCTAGTAAAAAAAAGACCTATGATGTTTTTATTTTTTGTATGACAAATTTTTTCTTGGTAAATTTGTGCCTTCAAATGAGTTTTAGTAAATGGAAAATGCAACGACCAGGGGGACTCAGTGGGTTTAACATCTTTACCATTTATACAAGAAAGTATAGTCACCTAACATTGACTAGCTCTGTTTAGAATCGTGAAAGAATTTTTTTAAGAACCTTATTCCTATGCATAATTTATGGTTTTGTTTAAGTTGATTTTGTGAACTCATAATGGTGATAAGCATTCAATGGAATACATATGACTTTCAAACTGCCAAACAATGCCTGACGTATAGGCCCATGCAATTCTTCATTGATCTCAAAATGTCATTATTGTACTCTTTGTCCTTCTACTTATTCACCTTTATCCACAATTTTCTAGGAATGTACAAAAATACAATTTAACTTCATTGACAAAGATGTGGATTGAAGTGGTAATATTCCAATGTATTTTTGACATTAGTAACATTTTTACTGGTTTTAATTAGATGGTCTAAAATGCACTTTTTAAAATTATATTTCAGGAACAGGACCAGAGGTTTCTTTGGCCTCACCAGCAGAAACAAACAAAAATGCCAAAGAAATGCTGTGCACCGCCGGAACAGAGGCCAGAAGTGCATCTCCAACGAGAGCAGGGACACAACCAGGTGCTCGAGAGGCAGTTGGCGAAAGTTACTGCAGATTATGTAGACCTCAAGGAGCGACACTCGAACTGTATCCACGAGAGGATCAGGCCAGCTGTGTTGCAGAGAACACTGGACATGGTGGAATCTGCAACACAGCTGGGTTCAGGCTACAGTTACTCCCAGCCTGAACTTGATGAGCTCAATTTTGAGGGTGTAACTGACATTGATGTACACTTTAGTAAAAAACAAATATTTAGAGATGAAAGTAGTTTTAGTTTATATATAGTACCGAATAGTAACCCAACAGTATATATTAAGGGTTATACCAGCAGGTTCAACAAAGCAACACTGGAGTTCAAGGTTCTGAAAATGAACAAGGATGTTGAAGGTGTTCAAAGGCCAGCTGGTGTATATAGAAAGGAGCACCAATGTCATATCCAACACTTGGTGACAACATCCACCAAGATCCCTATAGATTATGACAGGATGGTAACAGCCTCCAACATTACTCAATGGTCTCAGGATAAAGTCCCTAAAGAACAATGGTTGCAGATTATTAAGGATACTGCCAAGGCCCTTAATGGGCTTCATGAAAATGGCTTTGTCCATAACCAAGTGCGACCTGACAATATTCAGCTTGTGTATGACAGAGGTGGCAGCAGGGACAAGATCCATGCAGAAGTTATTAACATGTCTTTGTCCTGCATGGAGAAGTATGCACGCAAGCTTACATAGTTGCAAATGTATTCGCTCTCTTCATATGAGCACATCTTTGTTGATCCCATGCTACTTAGACGGGAAACTCATCCAAGCAAAGCTAGTGATGTGTATGCCTTTGGCCAGACCATCCACCAGTTAGCTCTGCAAAATGATATCCCCTACACGGTGAGGTGCCTTGCAGATAAATGTATCGCTACCGACCCATCAAAGAGACCAAGCATGGAACTTGTTTGTAAAAAGATAGATTTAATAACCGTTAGATTTTAGGAACATGGTGTAAAGTATACTTGCTGAATGAAATAACAGACATAAGAACAAATATAAAAATTAGCTAGCCTAACATTTCAAACTTAAGCAAGTTCTTCTCTCAAAGGCAAAATGACAGAGTACAAGAAACAAACATGTAGGGAACACACATGCAAGAGGGGGTGGGTGGAGAAACACAAAAGAGGGATTCAAAGGAGAGTGGCAGTGGGTGAACAGCAAAGGGAGGGGAAGGGACAGAAAGGAAGAAAGGAGTGTGGTTAGGGTAAGGATGAAAGAGGGGAGGGATTGAGATGGAAGGGATGACACTGGGGAGGGAAACAAAGGAGTGTGGTGAAAGGGGGCAATGGAAGGAACAGAGCGATGTGGCAAGGCTTAACTGGAAAGGGAAAGGCATCCAAGTGGGCAAGAAATCCCAAGAGGGTTAGCCAGGAGGATTATCTGTAAACAAAGGACAATTTGGGGGGTGGGATTAAGAGTTAATTATTCCCATCCATGTTGGGACCATGTGGTTGAATAGTCCGAAGATGTTTCATCCACACTTTCTCCCTGCTGAGGCGAACTGAGTCCTTGCGAAGGCCAAGTGATTCTATGCCCTGTAGAATCGTATCAGAAATGGAATGGTTAGGCAAGTTGGAGTGTTGACCAACAGGGGTGTCCATTTTCTTGGTGTTCAGTCGATTGATAGCAATAGAAATGCTTTTTGAGCGTGTTCTTGGTCTCCCTGACATACTGTATTTCACAAACTCTACAAGAAATGTTACTATTGGTTCTGTGAGTAGTGCCAGATGAATGGCCAGAAAAGGAGTCAGACTCCTGCATGTCAGTCTGGCAAACCACATCTGGAATTGCACTTAAATGTCGTGTTTTGTCTTCATGTTTAAGTGTTTCTATGTTGTAATAACCACATCATTTTATGCCTTCTACAGACATGAGTGGCATACTAACCACATCATTTGCTCCTTTTCCACAATTATGAATAACTCAATTTGTACTTTCCAGCAGCTCAAAAGGCCAGGGAGAAGGCCTCCTACCATCTAGATAACTACAATTTGTTCTCCCTCTCTCGATTTATCCCTACAGGTTTCCAATTATCTCACTCTCCTTTGGGTACCCTCTCGCCACCCCCTTCAAAGGAGATGAAATGAAACTCTACATGGTGCCTCTATTAAATTCATCCACATCCTCTCAACATTTTCAAATTACACTTCCGAACCTCTATAAGAATATTGCCCACCTCCACTCATAACTTAGATCCAGTTGTTCTGACACAAGATACAGTAATTTCCATGATGAGATTGAAATGGGCCTATCTAACCTTGACTCTGTTCTGCTTACCAGGAGAAACAAGAAGATTGGTGGCTTGCTTGCCAAGCAACATCAACGCAGACAGAGACATTTCAGACGTCCCAGGCCCCAGTCCACACCACCACCCCCTTCTAATACTGTAGTTAACCTTTCTTCCTCGCCCATATCCGACGCTGAACATAAACTTCTCTCAAAGGGTCTCAATTTTTGTCCTTCTCCCCACATTGTGAACCAGGTACAGCTCCCGCCAAGTTCAATGTGCTATCGCCAGAACCAATCCAGCAGCAGAAATTTGGCTCTCAAGGAAAAGGCACCAGCACTAATGCCGACCTCAAGATTCCCTTGGTCACCACCTTTCATCCAAGTCTCCCTCCCCTTCGTAAAATTACTAATAACAACCCTCACATCCTTCATACTTCGCCTTGCTCGTGCTGTCCTGGCTATAGGTGCCCCCGTAATCTAAAAGACCTGATTGTTCGAGCCGAGGTCCCCACCTTGATGCATCCCCTCTTTGATGCATCCCCTCCCACACAGCATGGTACCTAAGTGCAATTCCAGATGTGGTGTTTGTCAGACTGCAGGAGTCTGACTCCTTTTCTGGCCATTCATCCGGCACTACTCACAGAACCAATGGCAACATTACTTGCAACACCTAATGTCATATATCTCATTTCTTTTAGGGTTTGTTGAATCCAGTATGTCGAGGAGACCAAAAACACGCTCAAAAAGCATTTCTATGGCCATCTATCGACTGTGAACACCAACAAAATGGACACCCCTGTTAGTCACCACTCAAACTTGCCTAACCAATCCATTTCTGATCTACAGTGCGTAGAATCACTTGGCCACCACAAGGACTCAGTTTGCCTCAGCAGGGAGAAAGTGTGGATGAAACGTCTTCGGACTATTCAACCACATGGTCTCAACATCCAGGAAGGGAATGAAGTCTTATCTCCCCCCCCCCCCCCCCCCCCCCATTGTCCCTTGTTTACAGATAATCCTCCTGGCAATCCCTCTTGGGATTTCTTGCCCACTTGGATGTCTTTCCCTTTCCGGTTAAGCCTTGCCACCCTTTGTTCCTTCCATTGCCCTATTACCAGTTGTGGGTCTCGAAAGTGCAGGTCTCTGTCTCGAGAGTGCAGATCTCGGTCTCAAAAGTGCAGGTCTTGGTCGCCAAGGTCTCAAGTTTTACCCCCGACACCAGTCGAGACCACAGCAAAATACGAATGCGCCACACAAAATCCAGTCTCCATACATAAACAACATTGTACCGCTAAGTGGCTCTTTATCTGCTCTAGTGCCCCTTCTAGTGTGACACCCCTGAAAATGGCAATGAACATTTCAACTTGTATTTTTCTGATACTGTAACATAAGGGGATTTATAGTTATACTGCCCAGAATATAGCTTGATAAAGGACTTCAATGAAACTGAAGCGTTTTATTATCCATGCTGCAAATAACGTAACAGGACAGACATACTGGTATGCACAGTTTATTATGCTTCAAGTTACTGCCTTGTTTGGTCTAAAACTCACCCAGGATTCACTATCTGTTTTGTATCAAAGAAGGAATCTGTACATGAACTTCGTTGTAAAAATTTCCATTTTGTTTTCCCAAATCAGGCCTCATATTTTCACGTAACAAGATAGGACAGACCGTTACGTAAATTGTACTCAGGCTTTTGGAACACGTTTATCGAACGATGTTGCGATTGCTTCACCGAAAAAAATGTGAGACTGATTTGGCACAATCTTTCTTACAAAATCAGTGCAGAAATGTTTTTTAAAGCAGTATAAGTCAGAAGTTTGAATTTTTGCAAACCCCATGGAGTCAATGTCCCATTTTAAGTGATCAAAAAGTGGTGTTTTCATCCATGATGAGACACATTAAGAAAAAACAAGACACTCATGCAAGTTCAAATTGTTTTTATTTCTATAAAACTCATTGAATACCACATTCATAAATACCTCAGCGAGTTTCACTATCCCTATTGGTCGAGAGCCTGTCACGTGGGTGTGTTTAAACGGTTGTTTAAACACGGCTGGAAGTTGTTTAAACACGGCGCGGTTTGAAACATTTTTTCCGGTGTCACACGAAATGTAGAGTCCTACAAAATCTGGTCCATTTTATTGGTTGAACACTTGAGCGACCAGTCACTCTCCTAATAAAGCAAGCGCAATACTACCGATGCGTCCGTATTTAGAGTCCATAATTTCACGCTACACCGGCACTGCTGCGTTCTTGCACCACCTGGCGAGCGCGTCGCGCGCGCGTCAATTTCCATATAAGGACTTGTTTACCACTACTCGCGGGTGGCACGAACCATTAAATAGCTGAAGGGGTGTTTTACAAACCAAGGTAAAACAAATTAAACAAAATCATTGGAAATTTATAATTTTCGGTGGTTTTTGCTTAATTATACAAAAAGGTATTTTATGAATGGGAATAAATATGTGCTGGGCCGGTTTTAAACGTACGTTTAAAACCGCCTTGGGGCCTGGACGCTGATAATGACCCTCGCCTTCGGCTCGGGTCATTATCAAGCGCCCAGGCCCCAAGGCGGTTTTAAACGTACGTTTAAAACCGGCCCAGCACATATTTATTCCCTTATTAATACATTCAGGTACATATTATTATATGAAAATACCCCGCTAAAACATAACATGTAACAGGGGCACAAGAGCAGATAAAGAGTGCGACCAGTCAATGCAGCTTGTTTATTTTTAGTTCTGGTACCCGCAGATGTATTTCACCGGTGCACATGGTATGGGATTCCGACGACAATCGCGCTTAATTTCTATGTGTGCAAATACGTAGAAACAAGGAGAGAACTACAAGGCTAATTGGGTTTGAAACTTTATATTTGTTGATGAAAATGTAGGCGGCGGCATCAAATTATTTTTAATGATTTTTTAATTAATGTTAAATTTTACTTTTCTTTACGGTGTTTTGAATAATAAATGAAATAAATTGATAGGCCTTCCTTCAAAAATCAACTTTCAATAAACAACTTAACAGAAAATCCAGTTGAATTGTCCATTCTGGATAATCAACAATTTGAGGCGGTTCAATTTTTTTATTCAAAAAATATTGGGAGAAATTACAATCTGCCTGTCAGTGCCATATGTACACGTACAATGTATGGCATGTCAAAAGTCTATAGAGTACCGAAGTGATGACGTCAATCAATGCAATGTTTGGAACCAGAATACATTCTAAACTGCATGTGTGTAGAACCATTGCCCCGGCAACTGACGTCAGACTTCGGTACTCTATTTACCAGAGATGAAATAATAACCGCCAAGTCTTGTGGAAATATTTAATTGATGATTGCATAATTGAGCATATAATTGTATACATGTATATCTTGCATAATTTAAGATAATAGTCCTTGATAAAGCAGAAAAACTAGATTTTTTTAATTTTTGGATAAGATGATCCTGCATATGAATAATTAGCACAAGTTATCTTTAAGCATTTTAATCTAAAGCAGGGCACAACACTCCATGAGGGAAATCAGCTTCATCAACACCATACATTTTTATTCATGTTTGGTCTCAGTCTCGGTCTCAGTCCCGGAAGTTGTGGTCTCGGTCTCGGCCTGCAAAAGTCTTTGTCTCGGAAGTCTTGTCTCGGTCTCGAAAGAGCTGGTCTCGGTCTCGAAAGCCTTGGCCTCAGTCTCAGTCTCGGTCTTGGTCTCGGACATGAAGGTCTCGACTATAACACTACCTATTACCACCTACAATCTCCCCCCCCCCCCCTTCACCACACTCCTTTGTTTCCCTTCCCCAGCGTCATCCCTTCCATCTCAATCCCTCCCCTCTTTCATCCTTACCCTAACCACACTCCTTTGTTCCTTGCTGTCCCTTCCCCTCCCTTTGATGTTCACCCACTGTCTCTCTCCTTTTAATTTCTCTTTTGTGTTTCTCCACCCACCACATCTCACATGTGTGTTTCCTACATGTTTGTTTCTTGTAATCTGTCATTTGCATTTGAGAAAGAACTTGCTTAAGTTCGAAACATTAGGGCCAAACTACAATGTATTCATAAGATGGAATTTAGGGCCAGCTAATTTTGTATATTTCAGGTCCATTCAGTAAGTTAGTAGTTTATAGTAGTTAAATTTATTATCAGACATAAGAACAATTATACTAATTCACTGACATATTTTGTTGATACAATTTATTGCCAAAAATGTCTCTGAACCTTGTCCACTTCAGTTTTATCACCGTATCTACCTTTAAAGTTGGTATATACGTGCTTTGTCAAAAAGTTGAAGGAATCTACTCTAACGAATATATTTGCATGTTTGCATGGCCAGGCCTTTCTACAGTTTTAAAGTGTTTTTTTGTCATTGCTCAAATTGCACGCTCCAGTTCAGTAAGTTTTTAGCGAAAGACTATAAATATTCATATAGTGATGTAACCAGCCAATTTCGGTCAATGACAGATACGCATATTAGTAGTCCAAATGCCATATCACGCGTCTATCATGCACGTGTCCATCATGCACACGTCTATCTCCATTAGCAGTACGTTTTACGTGAACGCGAACGCGAAAATTGTGTGTTCTTTTGCTGACGTCATCAATTCCAGCGTATTGTTACTCACGTACGTGACTTTCACACGGACGTAAAAAACGTGAAAATGGTGAGTTCACGTTGGGTCATAACGTGAGTAGGCCTATATGCAACATTTTTAAAACATTTGTAGACATTGCAATCAATATTTGTCTTGTGAGAATTAAAGCTCATTGAATATACAACACTGAAGATGCATTTTTGGGTCAAACCAAGTCCAGTTTGATGTATTTCTGAATTTAAAAAGAAACCCCTTAGTGTTGGAAAACACCGTGGTTGTGCATGATACCCGTCGTGACGTGCAGCTAGCTATACGTTTCATTGCGCGTCCGAACGCCCGCGTTATTCAGTTTGACCGCCGCTCCAAAAATGTCGGGCGCGCTCGCATTGACGTTTGTGTAATACGTGCTGCTAAACCTATTATAAGGGAATGTGCGTGAGGCACATACCATTAAAATAGCTGGAGGGGTGTTCCTTGAAAATCTAGGTAAAATTGTTGAACAAAATCGTTGTAAAATTGTGATTTGACTTGTTTTGACTTTTGACGAAAAGGTATTTAAGAATGGGAATAAAAATGTGATTGGCTTGTATTAAAAAAGTATGTTTAAAACCAGCTCATGGGCCTGAACATTGTTCGGGCATTAACGCGTCCAGGCCCATTAGCCAGCTTTAAACATACTTGTTTAAACCGACCAACACATTTTTATTCCCTTATTAAATGTTGTTTGAATCAATCAAAGGCAAATTTCATTCATCAGTATTATTATCTCCTGGTGCCAATTAAGTCATTTTAGGAGGCACTACATACATAGCAGTGTAGAATAGACTTTCTTCTACAATCAAAGAACTGTAGATGGCTTTTGCTTGCAGAAAATATCCACAATTTGTGTGTGAATAGTGCCTCACGTTAGAGACAGACACCAATGCATTTAATGCTGTCAAATTATAATGAAATATTTCTATACAATAAAACTTATGTTTATATATAGCCCTTAATTCATCTGATGAAAGTTGACCCACATACTGGGTCTAGTTCAGTCACTCTGTTACAGCAAATTTTAGAGCATGAGGGACGGACATCAATAAAATTAGTCACCATCAACTCAGTTTAAGATTTTTTATTGAAACTTGGATACATTGTAGAATTGTCAAGGTTACATATTCTAAACATACTGTATACACCTTCTAACCCAAATATTACATCAAATTATTTGAGGAAAAATAAGACATGGGATTGAATTACCGTGAAGGACGTACAGTTTATTGTGTGAGGGATGGACAGAAATCTGACAGTTTGTTCAAATTAACAGATGCAATATCACTGAAAATACACTGCATAACTCTCAACTGACTTGAGTGTAGTTAAAAAAAATAATAATTTGATTAACCTTATCCATAATTTTGGAGGCCTTAACCAGTTCACGCCGGGATTGACAGTGGGCCGAATACATACAAATTACAAATTTGCTTTATAATCAGAATTACCGAGCAAAAGCAAAAGCTCATCCAGCAGAAGCAAAAGCAATTGCTTAAAAACATACATAACCTTTCGTTTTGACTAACGGCTTTTTCTTAAGCTTGCCTAGCAATTCAGTTCTGAACAATAGCCCTATCATCCAGATGTGTGCTTGAGGCGTGCATACATTTTTATGTAAAGCTTTTTTTTAGAGGCATGTTTTCCTTTTTTCCCCCCAAACACGTTCCAAAATGGCTAGTGATAGAGTGATGTTGATGAAACTGCTGTCTAATTTGATGTAGTGTTATTTACCATCATTAAAAAAGTGTCAAGTAGCAATTAAAAGAAAGTGAGGGCACATGATGGCAATGGTTGATCTTGTCTGATAAGCAAGTGCTCAAGCTACCAAGTGCGGAACTTGAAACACTACAAGCAAATGCTTAATGACAAAAGCAACAGTTTGCTTTTATTTATACGTTTCTAATTCCTAATCTGGGAAGCATTTGCTTGCAAGAAAGAAGCTTTTGATTTTGCTTAAAAGGAGAAGCTTTTGCTTGTTAGCGATTTCTTATTTTTATGTATAAAAATGTAAGCAAATTCCTAGAAAAAGCAATTGCTAGTTTTTATGTATTCGCCCCAGTGACTTGACTGCGGCACGGGATTATTGTTCACTTGACCTCAATGCAAGGCGGGTTGAACCCATCATTGGGCAGCCGGCACACTCATATTTCAGGCCTCGGTTGTTGGCTTTGGCTCGCTGAAAGATTTTTTCCAGCCTCACTCGTGGCGTGTTTACCCGTCATCCTTTTCGAATACCGCAAAAACTTTGCAAGTAAATATGCGTCTTCCAACGCGAACTGGGTAAAAATTGACATGAGGGACGGACATTGTACGTGTCCTCCCTTACTTTTTTTAGGAAACGTGTCCGTCCCTCACATTTGTGAGGGATGGACATAAATGTCATGCCTATAACTTTAGATGAAAATAACTGATATTCACAAGGGTTGGTACATATATCTGAGTTGTTAGTAATAACTGTCAATAGATGGTTATGTTTTGAAGTAATTCTATCAACTGTTTCCAGGAGAAAAGATTTGAGAAACATTTTGTCTGTAATTTGTTTGAGATGGACATTTTCCTACTTTGATGACTCCTTATTCTTGTATCTTGTATCTTAGTAAACCTCCTGAAGATTCCTTGCAGAATTTTAATTGTGTGAAATTTCAGTTTCAATCCCAACATTATGTATAGGACGGCAAGTATGTTGTTAATTTATAAAACATTTAGAGGGATTTCATCTTTGCTGAAATGCAAAACTAAATAAATCAGATATTGTCTGCCTCTACATTTCACATGCGTTAGAATCGTTTTGAAGCTGAATTTATATAAATATTTTTTCTCTCATCTTTATTTTATAATTAAAAAAGGTAATTCTTTCTGTATGTTTTGGAAAATGTTTTTATGGGAGTTAGCTGAATTTTATTTTTAAAACTAAATGTTACCTATTTTCGGATCACTTGATTTTTATACAGATACATGTACTGCTAGTATTGGAATGTCAGACCCTCTTGCAAAAATTAGCACAAATAGATGAATTCTCTTGAGCTGTCACAGAATTCAGATATTAAAGCTTCTTTATGTAAAATGATTATCCGAATGGACATAATGCCAAAAATCAATATTGAAATGTTTTCAGATGTCGTACTTTGAGGGATGATTACCATTTTCATGTGATATAGAAGTTTCATTCACTATTCTTTGGATGAAGTAGCTCCTTCCTTGGCTAAAGCTAAAAAGAAAACAAAACAAACAAAAAGTCACTCTTTGCTCAAATTCAACTCGAAACTATCCACATATCCACTGGCAACATATATTCTTGATATTTGCTGCAAACACTGCAAAATATGTTTACCCATTTGAAGATTTGAAGCGGTTAGGTTAACTGATCAAGAAAATAAATAGAAAAGTAGAATTGTTAAGCAACTTTATATCATTTAAACAATGGATTAAATCACACAAAGTACATGTACATTATTTTGAGGAATAACGTGATATGGATTGATAGCATGTCACCGTTGGAAAAAAATGTCAGATGTTGAGAAAATGGCCGTTATGTGTCCACTTATTTCAGGACAGCATTCCAAAGATTATTGTCACAAAGTTTGGTTAATTGATATAGCCTTTGAAATGAGAGCATGTAATACCTGTAAATATAATCCACAATAATTTCCTTGCCATACAACTTACCTGTTACAACATGTTTGGACCACATATTTATTAGATCCAGCCCAGCAGCCTCCACAGCTGTTTCTCCAACACCAGATGTTGCATGAATGGTCACATGGTCCCTGACCTGATTTTGACTGTAATACAGGGTCACACAATGTGTGTCGTGGGTTCCCCACAACTGGTTCGTCTGCAGAATAAAAACATCAAATCAAAGCTCCATACTCTTTATCATTTCTTTATGTTTAGATCAATTTTTGTACAGCTTGTTGCCATGTTCACATGGCTTAAACTGGATTGATACATGTACACCAAAGCATGATATTTCAAAGGATCATGATTACAGGACCAAGGTCGTGATCGCAGTTCGGTGACCGAACATTCTAAACCATTTCCAAATAATTACTAATTAGAAATTATTAGTCAAATTTTTGGTCCAAGGTTCTTGAACTGAAAAGGAACTTGGAATAGTCATAATCTGTGGCCTAAAAATTTAGTTACTGATTCTGATAATTTCAAGTGAATCCTATATTGTATTTTGGAAGTGGCAGTCTATTCAGCAAACACTGGAAACTGATGGGTACAGATCATTTTGATGCAGGTTGTATGATGATATTGCTCGAATTGTTCCTGCATTTTACAATTCTGAAACCTGCACTCAGGCATGCACACAGGCATGCACACAGGCACGGAAACAAAGTTTATTTACATAAACCTTTACGGAAAGATTTAACTTTAATACCGCCACCAAAATTTGTCAGGAACAGCAAATCTTGGAAAATAACTATCCATCTGTGTTCAGAATTGTATAAACACTTGGCACAACTTTTAACTTTGAGAATTTAGTTGGGACATTTTCGTGCAATTTATGGGAATAATGTTTGTGATTTCTGTATTACAAATGTATGTTCTTGGCACAGTGTATGGTCACTCGGGGTGTTAATTTCTGCCTTATTTTTACAGATTCATTCTGCTGACACAAATCTTGAAGTATTTTCCAATATTTTGCTGTTCCTCACCAATTTTGGTAGGGGTTATAAAGTAAAATATTTCCTATTTTAGTTTTCTAGCTGGTTTTATAATATTACCCTTAACTCCACATGAGCTTTCAGTGCAGTGGTGCTCAGTTTTGTTTTAAAGTCTTCCTTCCTCAGTGGCAGTTTTTGCTTCCTTAGATCTTCCCCGCACCCACTGCATGCATGCGCTGCCATTCCATTTTCAGTCTGGCATACGGGGCAAGGTCGTTTCCGCTTCTGAAATATAAAGCATTATTTGATCATTATGGGCATTTCTCAAACCCCTGGTTTCGGCTTCGGCTTCGCGTAATTTTATGTCCCCAAATTTGTCAAGATCTGGGACACCGTTTTTGTTACATGTATATCAAAGTCTTTTGTATTAACCAACAGTCATGCAGAGCCTGTTTATTTATTTATTTATTTATTTATTTATTTATTTATCCCGTGTGCGGACGTGTGCGATTCGAGCTCCTGAGTAAGTGCCTTTTTCTAGCTTTATGACCTTTTATGGTCCTTGTCTTTATTATTGTATTGTATTATATTGTATATAGATTCACCTAGACCAAGCTCACCGTGTATATTTGCTGTATTTTCCGTATTTTTATGCCTGTTTCCTTGCGTTTTTTGGTTTGGTTCTTTGCCGGGCTGGCCACCATGGCCAGTCAAGCAGGACCATCGGGCGTGGGTCGGCCACGCACGCCCGTGGCTGACCCCAAGTCCATTGTTCCTGGTGACGAACCGTTCGCGGGCGTCACCAGGAACAATGGAATCGCTTTCAGAGCCCAAGACAATGTCCCCATTGAGAAATACCTCCACTCCTTTCACGAATGTATGCCCGATAAAGAAGTAATTTCAGCTAGTCGTATTTCCAATAACCGTATTGCTGTGTACATGGGTTCCAGGGAAGACGTTGCCGACGCCATTGCCCAAGGGCTGACCCACGGCGACTCTTTCCTGGAACTCATGCCACTCGTTCATCCCACAACCAAACTCACCCTTAGTAATGTGTATCCTGAAATCCCCAATGCCTTGTTAGTTCATAATATATCCAGTTTCTGTAAAGTAGTGTCTAACATCCGGCCCATACCCCTTGGTTTCAAGAACAAGCAACTGTCCCACATAATGTCATTCCGTCGCCAGGTCCAAGTCCTCCTCAAACCTAATATCACCCTTCCTGACCATATCAACTTCACCCATTCCGGCATTAACTATCGAGTCTTCCTATCGACGGAGTCCATTCGCTGTTTCAACTGCGGAGAATCCGGACACATCAGCCGCTCCTGCAAAAAACCCCACAAAGACGACACAGACAATGTAAACACCCTTAACCCCCCTCCCGTCTTCGTCCACCAGAAGTCCGACCCTAGACACCCCCCGAAACAATCCTGGTCCTACAGCAACCCTGCCACTTCCCGTCCTGGTCCCTCCGGTGGCCCCCCTCCGGTGCCGAAGCCCCGTGCTTCGGCGCCCGGGGGCCCCTCGGCGTCGGGTCCCGCCCCTGCTGGGCCTGTGGGCCAGACCGGCGGCTCGGCTGCGGTTTTGACCGCGCCGGGCGCCGGTGGCTCCGCGGGCCCTGCGGGGTCGGGGTCCGGTGCTGGGGCCGCCGCCGGTGGGTCGCCAGGCTGTCCCTCCGGTGACCCCCAGATGGATACCTCCAGTTTCATCTGGGGCACCCCGCCCGCCATCGGCAGACTCTTCTCCGATGTTGTCCTCACCAAACGTAAACTCTCCCCTCCCAAATCCACAGATGACAGTCTCCACCTCGTCCCACTGAAGTCCCCTCAACCCCAGCGAAAACTCCAAAAGAAAGCCGAGTCCCCTACTACCCCGACTCTTTCTCAGGTTCTGGATGCCTGTACCCCCTCGATCCTCACTCCCGATAACCCTACTCCCACCCCTATGCCCGTGTCCTCCCCCGCCTCCACCTCTGCCTCTCCTACACCCACCCCCACCCCTTCCCCTTCCCCCACCCCCACCCCTGCCCTGACCCCCACCCCTGCCCCGACCCCCACCCCTGCCCCGACTCCTGCTCGCCCCTCCGCCCCCTCCTCCGCCCCCTCCTCCGCCCCCTCCTCCGCCCCCTCATCTCCCCCCTCATCTCCCCCCGCCACCCCGGCCTCCACAGTTGATTCAGCCGATACGGACTCCTCGATCTCGGAAGACAGCAGCCAAACTGAAGCACAATTTCCCAGCTTCCCCGGCCCTCTCAATACCACACAAATTGTGAAATTCCTGGCGGCGGTAAAGTCTAAAAGAAACCCCAAAACAATCGCTAGGAAATTCACCAAAGATACCCCTGGCCTCATCTCCCAACTCAAACCCCTGTGCAACAGTCCCCTGGTGCAATACACCACGCAGCACAGGATTCGCACACTGATTAAGAAACTTGACGCTTAGACCTAGTATGTTCTGTCCGTACACATTTTGTATTCTGCTAATGACGCTGTCACTGATCACCCTTAACACTGGAGGTTGTTCAAGTGTTACAAACAATCTAGCTTTTCAACGTTTTTTTTGTAACCTCTCGCCCCAACACGACCTTATTCTTTTACAGGAAACTTACACCCTCACTGAAAATTGTCCCTGCTGGAATAATTGGCCAAATTACATACCCGTTTGCGCTCCCGGAACCACACCTGGCTCGGGAGTCACCATCTTAATCAAAAAAAATCTTGACCTCTTGACCTCCAGTGTTATCGGCGCTGGCCACCTTCTTTTTGTCCAACTCAAACACAATAATACCATATATAATGTTTATAATATACTTGTTCCTCAAACCAATAATACTGCTCTGCAGATTCTTGACAGCCTTCGCTCCCATTGTGGCCAGCACAGTGACGGCGCCATTATCGTTGGAGGTGACTTTAATTGTACTCTTAATCCCTCTATGGACCGCGTCGATAGGCTGACCGAACATCGTCCCCGAATCTCAGCGGCTCTAAAAAATGTCATTAATGATTTTGGTCTGTGTGATGTCTGGCGCAGACTGAACCCCAACGATAAAATATTCACCTGGATGAGGAAAAACCCATTTGCTTCCGATAAAATTTCCCGAGTCCGACTAGATCGTTTTTACGCCCCTCCAGAACTTTCTTCCATTATCCGGTCTTGCCAAGTCATCCCCTGCTCTCTTTCTGATCATTCAGCAGTCCAACTTTGTATCAGTCCCCCGTCCCCTCAACATAAAGGCAGTGCTTACTGGCATTTTAATAACACTCTTTTAGACGATCGAAATTACCGCGAAATTATACATCTCTTCTGGTCCAACTGGCAAAAAGAAAAACATAGCTTTGGAAACATCTGTAAGTGGTGGGATCTTGGCAAGGCCCACATAAAAAAACTCACCCAAAACTACAGCTCCAGAATTGCCAAAGAAAAACGCGCTACTTTCCAAAAAATAAACTCCCAAATTGCAGATCTCCAGTCTGCACCAGACATCACCCCGGCCACCCAACGGGCCCTGGAGGAGCAGCGTAACGAACTCAACCTGCTCCTCCGAAATCAAGCCCGGGGCGCCCTCGTCAGATCACGTTTTCAGCACGTCAATGAAGTCGATACCAGTTCCTCCTATTTCTTCCATCTTGAAAAATCCCATTCCCAATCTAAAACCCTGTCCAGTGTCCGTCTTTCTGATGGAACTGTCACTGAAAACCCCGATAAAATCAAAGCCCACTGCCGAAACTTCTACAAAAACCTTTATAGTCACACCCCAACTGACGAGGGCGCCCTACAGTCCCTTTTATCTGATTTACCTTCCCTTGATCCTCTGGACGCCGAGGATCTCGATGCTCCTCTGCGTCCAGAGGAGTTAGATGCTGCTGTTAAACAGCTTAATACAAACAAAACTCCTGGTTACGATGGTCTGACATCTGAATTTTTTATTTCTTTCTGGCCTCTACTCAAAAACGATTTTTTCGAAGTTCTCAATTTTGCTGTTACTACCGATCAACTTCCCCTTTCCTTTCACAAAGCTGTCGTTACTCTTATCCCCAAAAAGGGAGACCTCCTCGAAATAGCCAATTGGCGCCCCATCTCCCTTCTTAACACAGATTATAAAATTTTCACAAAAATTCTTGCAAATCGTCTAAAACAGTTCATAGGTAACGTCATCCATTGTGACCAGAGTTATTGCGTCCCCGGACGCACTATTTATGACAATTTAAATCTTATTCGTGATGTTCTTTTGTATTGTAATGTTAATAACGTACCTCTAGCCGTGGTCAACCTTGATCAGAGGAAAGCCTTTGACAATGTTGACCACGGCTATCTTTTTACCACAATGAGAGCCATGGGATTCGGGGACCGTTTCTTATCCTATCTTGACCTTTTGTACAGCGGCGCCGAGAGCCACATCAAGGTGTGCGGTTCTTTGACCGCCCCCTTCTCTTTCCAGAAAGGCATCCGCCAGGGCTGCCCGCTCTCGGGGCTGCTGTACACCATTGCAATTGAACCCTTCCTACACACACTTAGAAAACAACTTCATGGACAAAGCGTCTTACTCCCAAATACGCAAAATTACTGCTCGGTTTCAGCCTATGCCGACGACGTTTCCATCTTTGTCACCTCCAATGCAGGATTTCAAACCATCCAAAATGTGTATAGACTGTATAGCGAATCCTCTGCTGCTTCCCTAAATTATGAAAAATCTCAAGGTTTATGGGCCGGATCATGGACCGGACGAGTCGACAAGCCGCTTAATTTCCAATGGAACAATCAAGGCCTCCGTTTTCTTGGAGTTCACCTGGGAAACCACAACAATTACACAAAACAAAACTGGGATAACTGTAAAGAAAAACTATCAAAAACTCTCTCCCGATGGAGACCTCTATCATCCACCCTTTCTCTCAAAGGAAAAGTGTTGGTGGCCAATCAGTTGGCCGCCACTAAAGTCTTTCATTCCTTAGCCGTCCTCACCCCTCCTGATAATATCCTAGGTGAACTCCAAAAGCTGCTTGTCGACTTTGTCTGGTCCAATAAACGTCATTTACTTAGAAAACATGTACTTTTTCAACCCTGTAATGACGGTGGGCTTGGTCTAGCTTGTCTCCAGGCGCGCAGCCTCACCTTCAAATTCACCCTCCTCCGACGCTTTCTCCAGCTTAAATCCCACCACTGTTTCTCTCTCATGGACCATAACCTTAGACTTTACAAACGCCTTAATCTCGGCCACCAACTATTTCTCACTGTTCTCGACCCCAAATTTTTCACCAGCGTCCCGTGTTTTTACGGTGAGGTATTGCGTGCCTGGATGGCGAGCGGAGCTCGAATCGAGGCACCTCCGGACTCCCTCAACCACATCCTAAACCTCCCCCTCCTCTACCCCCCACTTGTCGAGAATTTCCCGGGCGGTGCGGCCTTCTGTGCCCGGCTCTGGACGGGCGGCGTCAGACTCGTTCGTCACCTTTTCGCTCCCGACTCCTCCACGTGGCTTCCTGCTGAAGATCTCCCTCTCTTGTCTCAGACCCTCCGTCCTCCGTCCATCCGTCTTCTCCGTCAACACCTCTCTCGCCTGCAACGATCCATCTCGTCATCTTTTCCTGCACTCTTCAACGACACCGGTTTTCTTCACGCTCCTGCTTCTCTCCATGACGTCTCTTCTTGCCCTATTTCGCCCGGCCGCATCCTTGTCGAACAGGACAAAGACATTTGTAACCTGTCTACTAAAGCAATCTACAACATCTTCAACTATCGCCTCAACCCTGACCTTCGACCTATCCTCACGCCGTGGCACGGTATGGGCTGGTTCCCGCCGTCACTGCACGTCCCCTGGAGAGTCATCTACGAACCTCCCGCCTCCAAGAAAGAAGGGGACGTGCAGTACAAACTGTTACACAACGTTCTTCCTTCGCTTACAGTCCTCCGTCACTTCAACCCCAGCATTCCTTCAAACTGCGGATGGTGCGGCGAGAGAGGTACTATCACTCACCTGTTCGTCACCTGCCGTTCAATCCAGCCTGCCCTCAACTTGCTTCACAGTCTTCTCAGCCGTCTTCTTCCCGCCTTTCATCTCGACTTTGATGTATACTGGACTCTGATACCGCACGCCCGGGGTCGCAACCGGGAGACCGTCCGCCTGGGAAATTTCCTGATCATTAGTCTTAAAAATATCATTTATTGGCTTTATCGTACGTGTAATTTCATTGACCCCCTCCTCATCTGGAGCTATCGTCTGAAAAACAAAATTCTTTTAGATTTCCACTATTATCGCCTCACTGACACCATTCCCCTCTTTCTCGACAAGTGGTCCATTAATAATGTTCTGTTTACTTATAATAATGATAAAGTTACTTGGTTAATATAATGTAAAAAGTTGATATAATATGATATTTTTCGCATAACGTTTTCATTTTTCTTCCCTCCCCCTCCCTCCGCGGGTCACCAACTGTGTCGGTAGCCTTACGCACCAAGGCGGGGCGTGTGTGAGTTCTCTCACCGCCGGCACCGGTGACCCGCCTCCCCGGGACCGCCGGTAGCGGGTCCCAGTTTTTACCCGCACTGAGCCTGACGGTTCCCCCTCTCCTCCCCGCCCTCCCAACCCAAATGATACTACTCGTGTTAATTTTGTCTATTAGAAATAACGAGCTTTGTATTAATTTAACGAGTTTTATCTGTAATTGTTGTCATAAGTAACGATCTTTATTTGTAATTGTCGTTATACACAATCCGTAGCACTTTGCTTATTACTGTTATTTTGCTCCTTACTATCGTTTTATTTTGTATATACTTGTATATATTGAGATTCAAGGATTAAATAAAGTTTCCTCCTTGAAAAGTAAAAAAAAGTATTTATTTATTTATTGATTGATTTATTTATTTATTTATTTATTTATTTATTTATTTATTTATTTATTTACGTAGGCCTATTTAAGGTTCTGACTGGCAGAGGGACTGGGAAGCCCAAGCCGAAGCCAGGGTTTGAGATCCTATGTACCTTCTGATATTTCATACAGTACCCGGTTACCCGTACGGACGACGCAAACGCGATTGTTTAAACCGGCCATGAAGGAAGTCCTCTATGATGAACCGACTTACCAGATTTTTTAGGCGTCCACTTGGCGCGACGTCACGACTTGGTTGTGACTCGGTGTCAGTAACGTGTGCCGCATGATTATCACGTGTGGAACAGCCTGCAACTTGAGGCTGCGGCAGTGCGGCTTCTTCTACATGGTCATGGTCGTTGCGGTTATTAGTCTCCATTTATATGTATGAACTTGAAATTGTTCTCAGTGACATCTAACGCTGGCGGTCGGTATATTCTATAGATGATGTCAATACCCTCCCAGACCGAAATCCAGACTATTCATGAGCACCGTACCAACACTCTCACAACATGTGTTCCACTGCATTACACCCAAGGTCTTCACGTCACTCCCCCGGACTCCCCCCGGACCCCCCCCCCCCCCCCCCCCCACATACCATGGACATACCAACGTTGTGATTTCACCCTTTTTGCAGGGAGAAATGACCTCATCGTGGGCACCCCATCCTCCAGACTGACCAAGTACGTCATAACTGAATAAAATGTCCCAATTTTCCACTTTAGTGAGTTCTCCTCCCTGTTCTCCCCCTGGAAACCAGAGGGGAGAGCTGTCAAGTTCCCAGTTCGGTCTTCCTTCTCTACTGTACACAGACATACCCGTAAGCTGTTTCAGACGAAAGTTATGAGATTATCTTCCTAGACAAGATCGCCCCGGTAAAATTTAGTTTATTGCGAATATTAGTGTTTTTCTATCTAGCTGAATTACGCCGTCCGCTCAGAAATATTGTGTTTTTTTCATGCAAAATAATCCACTTTTGATGACCCACCCCATCCCACTAAAAATCTCAACATCAAGTTGTAAACACTAGCAAATTTGATTCAAAGAGTCAGAAGAAAATTGCCACGCAATGCCTCAGATTGCACCACAGAATCCAAAGCATCCTTGCGTCTGATTGGTTATTCGTCATACGTCATGGGACACACGTACACGCCATTCATAAATATATAAATAACACACACGATCGCCGTTTCTCGGGTATCCACGGTTTTCAGTTGACTATCCCATGCCTCGCCAACGTGAAATAGTAGATGAACAAATAAAACTTACGGACGAATAAAAGAATGACTGCAATAAATACAGCAATTAACCGTGTCACCTATATTCTGCACAGCCGGTGAGCATTTCATTTTTGCTCTGCGCAAACAACGCAAACGCGTGTGTATCCGCTGCAGATGATTTTTTTGCCTTGACGTTTTATAACCGTCATGACGCGCTTAAGTTGTTTGCGTATGTTGTACTTCTGCGTTGCATTTAGAGGACACTTTTAAAATTCGCTCCATCCAATTTCATTATGTTCCACAAACACGCACTCGATTTCAAAATGTCTGCGTGCAGGAAGGATTTAAAGTATCTCCGCGCGTAAGATGAGGAGTTAGCGCTCTAGTAATTTAATATAGCTTTATGGGCATGACTGACAGTTCAGGATAGCGTGGTCTGACCCAACGATAGCGATGAGAGCGCATCCACACAAGCCGCCATGTTGGATGTGTAAAAATGTTAAGAATTGGGACGTAATGAAGAATGTCCAATCAAACGCAACGAAAGTGCACTCCATTCAGATTTCGTTTTGGGTGAAAAAAATCGCAAGCGGGCACCGCGCTCGCATATAAAAAGTTACAGTTTGGAATTTGAAGACGACCCCCCCCCCCCCCCCCCCCTCCTAACACCCACAGTAGGCCTGACCGTCGCGTCTGGCTGACACGCTATCAGTATATTATACAATATATAAAGGTCATGCAAGATGGGACACTGTATGGGGGCCTGTTTGTTTCACACAGATCGGGAGGTGATCCAGAGCCGAACGAAAACAAACAGGATCGCGAACCATTCAGGGCGCCCTCTCGCTATACGTTGCACTGGTGCTGGGTGAGAATGTGTACTACTGACACAACAAATGTCGTCTGCTTTAGATTTAGAAGGGTTATTCTTATGATAAACTATCTAGTATTTCCAGAAAAGTACATAAATCGTACATAGCTTTAATAACAAAAATACACTGTAAAAGAATTATGACTCAAAAAAGCTCATTCAATGATTCAAATCTATATGCGAAAGAAATAACGTCACTTTTTCTCTGTCTGTCTCGCACGTCACTATCTTAGATCTTGCGAACCCACCTCTCGAGCAGTATCGCTAAAACAGTGATCCGGAGCAGCTTTCGAAGTTCCGGATCACTGATCACGATCCGGATCTGTGTGAAACAAACAGGCCCTAGGTATCTATTGGTATGAAGTACAATGAGTATATGACGTCATGAAATATGAAATTTTGGGGAAGGGCGTCCCTAGCGTTGGGTAGGTAAACGTGTTTCAGGCTGAATTAACACGTCGTATATAGAGGAATCCCACAACAACGAGTTTAGCGTTGATCTGCGCACTTTCGCGTTTGAAAACGAGGATCTCAATGTTACAGTAAACAACTTTATGCTGATCGTGCGCCTGCGCTTCCTTTTATGGCCTGATTAATTAATGCATTAATGAATGTGCTGAAAAGCGTTGTTTTGTTTGCCACTGACAATCTCGCTTTCAACCCGGAAGTGCGCAGAAGGGGCTAATGTGAAATTCCTCTATTGTGTGCAAGCGGGACAATAGGCCTAGGACTACAATACAGTATTTCCTGTTGTTGTGGGGGGGGGGGGGAGGGGGCGCAATACAACCAATAAGGACTCAAGCGGCGACTGCTTCCAATCATAAGTCTACAACTTTTGTGAAGTTGTTCAAAGATTAAAACAATTTCGCTTTCAACAAAAATGCACTGTTATTTTTATCATTAATTAGTTTCCTATTAGAGCCCATTGGTCATAAATGGATAGAATGTTTGCATGATCCCCTTCACAGTAATCATAATTATATTCTTTTTAAAACGCTTTCATATCTCTAGGACATCACAAGCGCTGTTTAATAGAAATACACGAATTCTTAAGGAAGAAATAACATAAAACAATCATTAATAAAAGTATGAAAATGAATTATACTGTTGCAAACTGCTGACTGACTGAATGGACCTGAAATATACGAATCAAAAAATTAGCTGGCCTGACGTTTCGAACTTAAGCAAGTTCTTTCTCAAAGGCAAATGACAGAGTACAATAAACAAACATGCAGGGAACACACATACGTGAGGGGGTGGGTGGAGAAACACAAAAGAGGGATTCAAAGGAGAGTGGCAGTTGGTAAACATCAAAGGGAGGGGAACAGACAGCCAGGAAAAAAAGGAACAAAGAGGGGTAAATAGAAGGTGGTAATTAGGGCAAGAGAAGGAACAAAAGTAAGTGGCAAGGATAAACAGGAAATGTAATAAAAGTAATTATAAATAATTTAGCAATTAATCATTTAAAATAATGTTGTATTGTTTAATGAAAAATCATGTTGTATATAAACAATAATATACATGATGAAAAGTTAAAGGTTTGGGGAGAAATTGTTCATATCATCACCCCTTTGCTTGCATCTCTGAATCCTGTTAATACATGTGCCGTTCCAGTCAGCTCATTACGACTGTACTGTATCAAAGTTTTAAATATGACACTTAGACATTTCCTATTGAATTTTTGTCAGTGTTCTATTGGGGTGCGGTCCAGTCAGCTAAAACCAGAGCGGGATTGCAGAAGGGTCGAAAATTTGAAGGACCTGTGAAATTTACTTTGCCCAACCTAATCCAGTGTACATTGCATATTGCTTAAATGTGTGAAAAACTTTGTGTGGCAGGCAGAATCTCTGATATTCGAGTGAAGAAACTCATAACCGTGAGTTCAAAGTTTCTTTTTATTGTTTGTCGCAATAATTCGTTGATTCATCTTATAAAATGATCGTATTAAATCTCAAAATCGTTCATCAGGTGTAAGATTATGGTACTTTGTAAAGACAAAGAGATGAATTAATTCTGTTTTCTTTAGGAATGAAAATAAAGGTTTGGGCCTAGTTCAACTTTGTGAACTGGATTTTGGTATATTAATTATCCAGATGGCACGTAATTCCGGGGGTTGAAGTTGAGCTACTTGGCCTAATGCACCATTTCTGTTGTGTGCCGGATCTACCTGCATGTAAGAAGTGACGTACAACCTGTATCTCTGTGGACGAAAATCGGGGTGTGGCACCAGGCACTACACATACAAGACTGTAATCCTAACTTAGCATCGCCAACTTCATCATCTACATAACAAACTGTGATGTCGTCCCGGAATATTTAGGACTGTTATTAAATGTATAATAAAAATGCTGTAAAATGTTTGTAATAAGACTTCCTGATCTAAAGGTCCGGAGAGATTTAGCATATTGCAGAAAAAAGAAAAGACTTGTACATAGGGGTTGACAATATGTTACTAATCATGCTATTGAGGTAAATCGATAGTGAGGTTTTCAATGGAAGATTGTAAAAAAAGGTGAAGATTAAAAGTTGGAATTGAAGAATTGAGAAGACTTTGTATGCGTAAATTGAACCAGAAGTTGAAACCAAAATTTCAGTAGATATTTTTTGAAGTTTGAGTATAGAGTCTATTGTTATATTGTGGACTTTTATCAGATATTAGAATTGATATAATGCAAAATTTGAGATTTTTATAATTTGCAACTTAATTTGTTTTGAAGTTTTGAAAACACTTTAATTTTGATAATTTAACAGCTTGGGAATTGATCGATATTTGAAATTCTCGTACCTGAATTTAGAAGTTATTATTTTTGGAGATTCTGAATTTATTTGAGGTTTGAGGAGTTCCAAAAGTTGGATAATGTTACAGATTAAAAGTTGATTGAAATTTGAAATTCTCGTACCTGAATTTGGAAGTGATTTTTTAGATCATTGTGAATATATTTGAGGTTTGGGGAATTCCACAATTTAAATATTTTTACACATTGAAAATTGACTGGAATTTGAGGAAACCCTTACCTGAATTGAATTGCACAAGTCAAATTATAGAAATTGTTTTGGACTTGTGAATTTGTATCTTTGTAAAATGTTGGGATTTCTGCAGGGGTTTAGTGGAAATATATTTGCTTGTATATTGCATATAGCATATCGAGTGTTTAGTTATTTTTCACTCATTTCATTGGAGTGTATGGCATGTTTTCTAATTGTTTTTCCGATGGAGTAACCAATAGTGACTATGTGAGCAGCTACTTCCTGTTTCACTTTTTTAATGGTCTGAAATGGTAAAACTATTATTCAAGAAATGAAATCGATAATTATTTGATCCAACTTAAAAAAGAGACACCTCATTATAGAACAAATTACTTAATTTATCGGGCCCTAAAATTTCGTTTTGTACCATGCTAACTTTTCTCATTCTCATCTAAAAAATGATATTTTATATCCCTGTTTATGTTGTTGCATACTAAAGAGTACTCTCTTCCACTGTATAGATTAATTGTATGTGAAATAACTTCAAATCCGCGAGGAGGCATTCTGTGATGTTGCCGTCTGTTGCTCAACTGGACTGTTTTCGCCAACAGAGGGCGCAATTTTTGCTAATTTTGTGTTTCAAAAGGACCAAGAAATTGCCATTCCCTTTCACTTAAACCATGACTTAACAATGTATGTTGTTCGTCACATAATTTATAACAACTAATTGCACATGTTTGCATATTTTCATTCTCTAAGTGTAATCTTTGAGGATTTTGTTTATTCGTAATTTCCCTCCACATTTCAGCAGCAACTAGTTATCACTGCCCTC
Organism: Hippasteria phrygiana; assembly: GCA_037893225.1. Classification (NCBI taxonomy): domain Eukaryota; kingdom Metazoa; phylum Echinodermata; class Asteroidea; order Valvatida; family Goniasteridae; genus Hippasteria; species Hippasteria phrygiana. The sequence goes on from JAZGUH010000159.1 coordinate 218,953, forward strand.
TACATAGGCCAATACGTACGTTGGCGTCCAAAACCCGTTTGCCTTATAACTTGCACGAATGCCAAATTTCCCGGGGAAGGGAAGTGCGGTGGGGGAGGGGGGAGGGGGGGGGGGGGGCGCCGATGATTCTTTTTTATGGAACACGCTTTTCATAATACTTAACCAATTTCAGAATTAGGGGGTCATATCTGGCACTCCATCCCCAAACATGGTTGTTCCATTCCACTGAGTATAGGCCTACACATTAAAAACTCCTCAAAAAAGTTCGGAAACTCAAGTTTGACAGACGATTTCTCTCTTGTTTCCAACTCCTTTTCCTTGAATTTGGTATCATTGGAAAGCCCTGTTATTCTTCTTTACAATGATGTGTCATTTGTTATGATTAAGCAATTGGGGATGTGCAGCACAGCTGAATATGGGGGTAGGTGTAAAGTGAAATGTTAAAAAATGCATTGCTATTGTCCAAAAGTGTATTGACTCTTGCTGTTAGGAGTTGTTTGGAGGATTGGTGTGTCTTGAATGATTCTCAGCTTACTAACCATTACTTAAAGGTTGTAAGCCATAAATGATGAATGTGCGGGAAAAGTTCAGAAATCCACATGGCCTGTCACAATCAATTGCCTCCGGGATAGCAACTATGTTGTTAATGTGCTTGCGTTTCAAACAGAGTAAAAGAATTTGTCATTTTCTGCACTTAAACACCCAGTAATGCTCCATCAGTAACAAGAAGTCTCTCTCACAGTACAATGCAACACTCTATCACCAACAAAAGAACAAAAACAAGACGGGTGGACGATCCGAATGCAGCGACAACAACCTGGCACCTCCTCCTCATACTGTTCACGAGCCGGGTCACACGTTGCTGTGGGATGGCGTCCCATTCATCAATCAGGATCTGTTGCAGATCTGTTGCACATTCCCATCCTCCAAGCAAAAGGGGAATGCACTGTATGACAATAGCAATGCGTTTTGTGACATTTCACTTTACACCCACCCCCATATTCAGCTGTGCTGCACATCCCCTAATTGCTTAATCATAACAAATGACACATCATTGTAAAGAAGAATAACAGGGCTTTCCAATGATACCAAATTCAAGGAAAAGGAGTTGGAAACAAGAGAGAAATCGTCTGTCAAACTTGAGTTTCCGAACTTCTTTTGAGGAGTTTATATCCAGACATCATATATACGACAATAATCTTGAACCCATGCGCTTGTAGGGGCCTACGCCTAAAGTTGCAAGCCAGAAAAGCATTTTGCCTATGGGTAAGAACTAAACAAAGAGGTTATATGTTTAGAGCCAATGTTAAACCCGAGTCAACCCGGCACCCAACATCAAATCCAGACAACACGCTTGCCATCAAAGACTCTCCGTTTGGAGCCTATGTTAAACCCAAGTCAACCAGGCTCCCAACATCAAATCCAGACAACACGCTTGCCATCAAAGACTCTCCGTTTGGAGCCAATGTTAAACCCAAGTCAACCAGGCTCCCAACATCAAATCCAGACAACACGCTTGCCATCAAAGACTCTCCGTTTGGAGCCAATGTTAAACCCAAGTCAACCAGGCTCCCAACATCAAATCCAGACAGCACGCTTGCCACCATAGACTCTCCGTTTGGAGCCAATGTTAAACCCAAGTCTACCAGGCTCCCAACATCAAATCCAGACAGCACGCTTGCCACCATAGACTCTCCGTTTGGAGCCAATGTTAAACCCAAGTCAACCAGGCTCCCAACATCAAATCCAGACAACACGCTTGCCATCAAAGACTCTCCGTTTGGAGCCAATGCTAAACCCAAGTCAACCAGGCTCCCAACATCAAATCCAGACAACACGCTTGCCATCAAAGACTCTCCGTTTGGAGCCAATGTTAAACCCAAGTCAACCAGGCTCCCAACATCAAATCCAGACAACACGCTTGCCACCATAGACTCTCCGTTTGGAGCCAATGTTAAACCCAAGTCAACCAGGCTCCCAACATCAAATCCAGACAACACGCTTGCCACCATAGACTCTCCGTTTGGAGCCAATGTTAAACCCAAGTCAACCAGGCTCCCAACATCAAATCCAGACAACACGCTTGCCATCAAAGACTCTCCGTTTGGAGCCAATGTTAAACCCAAGTCAACCAGGCTCCCAACATCAAATCCAGACAACACGCCTGCCACCATAGACTCTCCGTTTGGAGCCAATGTTAAACCCAAGTCAACCAGGCTCCCAACATCAAATCCAGACAACACGCTTGCCATCAAAGACTCTCCGTTTGGAGCCAATGTTAAACCCAAGTCAACCAGGCTCCCAACATCAAATCCAGACAACACGCTTGCCACCATAGACTCTCAGTTTGGAGCCAATGTTAAACCCAAGTCAACTAGGCTCCCAACATCAAATCCATGTAAGGAAAGGAAGCAAAATATAGAGACTTCATCAAGAGTTGATGTTATACAAGAGTTTATGTCACCCGCAATTACTACGTTGATTACAGTTCACATATTAAGTCTTCATGAAGCAACCTTCGATTTGTTGATTGCCCACATGTAATACAGAACATACATGTACTTTTATTGAATTAATTAGTAAGCAGGTTTCTGAAACAGTTAATTTATAGTTTATTTGTATTGTGCTTTTAACAATAGTTCATTACAATAAGCTGAAATTAGCAAAAAGGATCATTAATATATATACGTATATATTTTACAAGCTATTATAACAGTGCTGAATCCTCAAATTTTAATACAAATGTGCACACACCACAGGGAGTTAGGGTTAAACCTGCACAATATTTCGTTAGTTTGCAGCAATGAGAATTAAGCCTTGATTTTAAATCAACATTTGTACATTATTCATACATTTTATCTGTCACTTTAGTTGCTTGCAATAATTATAAAATGTCATCTCCAAGCAAACAATTCTCTATACATTTTCAACATTACACAAAAAATGCTAGCCACGTTCAAATTGAACAGTGAACAGAAGTGTCGTCGAGTCCCTTGCAAGTCCAGTCACAATTACTTTCATAAAGCCAGTCAATTAACTGGATGAACAATGACAAAGGAATGCTATTTGTCAAAGCTCATTTTAATAGCTTGTGATTTGAATAGAGTTAAGTCTGACGTCAGTTGGCACAACTGGTTCTGTAGATTTCGACTTTTCCTTTATTAACAGGCAGTAATGAGTCATGCAAACACGTCGACACAAAATAACAAAATTATTCTGGTTCCAAACATTGCATTGACGTCATCACTTCGGTACTAAGTCTGACGTCGTTGCCGGAGCAATGGTTCTACACACATGCAGTTTAGAATGTATTTTGGTTCCAAACATTGCATTAATTGACGTCATTACTTCGGTACTCTATTGGGACTGGAGGACTTGTGATGGACTCGACTATACATCCCTGTCAGTGACTTTTTGCATAGCAACTGGCAAACTGTGTGGAGACTATTGCAACAGGCTTTATTCACCAGTCGGTCATATTACATTGAAAGCGAGGTAATTTCTATATTTTTGGAACTTGCGATTGGAAATGAAAGTAATGAACTAAAGTTAATTACAAATTAATACCAGTCTGCTCCGAGAAATAATTTAAAATTTGTTATTAATTATACGCTAATGTTTTAAGCCACATCAAGCAATGAAAGTGAGGCTTGGAACGCTAAATAGTCTGGCACCATCTAATTCAACAGTTTACAAATATAGTTTCCATCGACGCTAGCCTTTAGTCAAGGCGCGTGTGTGCCTACTCGAACGCACGGGACCCAGAATCTGGCACAAAAAACAAACAAAATAGAAATAATAAACAAAACAAAAGAAACAGCGCGAGTGGCGAAGTCGTGGCTTTGCCACTCGCACTACACAAATCATCCATAAGAAAATATGTTACACTAAGTAATAATATGTGAAAAATATTATGCACACTGTGCATCATATTCTTTAAAGTTTAGTTTTTTTTCCGGGTTTAAATCAAAAATACAAATGAAACCAAAAAGGGTATTGAAATGCATTGCAATGTTCATCATCCTCATTTATGGTTAGAAAATTGATTCAAATTAAATCCATCAGAACTTTAGACGACTCCATAAAGTTAGTGTACACAAATCCTCCAATATTTCTTTAATTAATTATTACGAAAATACCTCACTAGACTTAATAGCAGTCTCAATCATGAAATGATGGCACCTGGTGTGCTGTCGTTTTCAAGAATAGTTGAAATTTATATCGTTTCCCAACGATTGTTACGCATAACAATCTTTGGAAATAGTAGTTTCCCGACCTGATAATTCGCCGACATAAGTTGCTTCGTTTTGTCTAAAGTATGGTCAGGGAACCAGACTACTAGAACAGCATTTTTCTCTTTATGCAGACTTCAAAGAGGTCAGTCATACAGTATTTGCTAGCACGCTATATAAATATACGAACCGCCAAATTCATTTATTTCTCAAATTTACAGCAAAAGCAAATCGTGTGTAGGCCCTACTGCCTTTAAAGTAGGATGACATGAGTGACAAATTTTGCGAGGTTATATGCATTTCTAAAAAAAAATCCAACACTTTGTTCATAATTTTAAGTAACATGTGCATCTTATAGAAAACATTATAAGGAACTCTAAAACTGCTGTTAAATTCAGTAGGTCAAGCGGTTTTTGAGTTACAGATCAAAACGTGGAAAATATTGATTTTGGTACACCGTTGGTTTTAACTTTAGAACCCACTCTCATACTGAAACTTAACTGCAATTTTTGAGATCCTTGGAACAATTCTAATTAGTCCATGATTTTTTTTGGACATAAATATGCTTTAACGACCTGCATTTTTGGGATAGACAAGCAATGTTAACTGTTACGAATCTTAAAAATAAGAAGTATACAAACACATAATTTAATCCGAATCAGAATCAATGTCTGATAACTCCTGGTCATCAAATGTCATAGCGCCCATCCAGTCTTCTTCAATTGGTGCTATTTCATCTCCCATAAGGACCTTTTGGAAGAGTCTAGATCCCTTCTGTAACAGTCTTCTTGCCTGTGTGATACCTCTCCTTTTCAAAGCCACAATACCTTGCTCCACACCAACTGATCTGCTTGAGACCTTGTATCTCCAATCTGTTTCCTATATGGATAAAGTTTGCAGACAACATTCAGTTACAATCAAAAGAGAGTCAACTTGGTTTATGCAAAAGTTATATTGATTGATTCATGAGTTTATTTGGCTTTCAACAACATTATTAAACTGCAATACAAACATAAACTAAAGAAAATACAAAGGATTAACATATACACCATGTACATGTTCTTAGTCATATACATCATGATTTCCATTAAACTAATACGATCATCATCAGAAAACAACAAATTTATGAAAACAAGGAAAGGTTAGGGAGAATACTGGAAGGCAAATGAGAAGTTATTCATAAATGCCTCAGCGAGTTTCACTATCCCTATTGGTCGAGAGCCTGTCACATGGGTGTGTTTAAACGGTTGTTTAAACGGTTGTTTAAACACGGCTGGAAGTTTTTTAAACACGGCGCGTCATAACCAGATGTTCTCAGCCGATATGCAACAGGGAGAGCATAGTAGGTGCACGCACGAGATGTACTGAACTTCATAATGTAAAACAACGCTAATGAATGCGTATAAAACGCAGAATTTCCTCTTTAATTCATATTTCATCACTCATATTAACTTCATTCTTGTAATTTAACATTGAGTGAAATTGGTAAATACCGGTATAATAAATGTGTCATCTGCATTGAATTATTAAAACAAATGCACAGTATTCATTTATACCTGATCATCTTCCAATTCAAACCATGGCTGAACTAGAGTCACATCTGACACTCCTGATTGAACAGTATCCTCCTCCATGTCTGAGATCACTTGTTTGTAAAAAAGCAAGTAGTTCTTCATTTCCTTCTTCAGTAGAATTACCTCCTCTTTGTTCCTTTCCAAGAGCATCCAAAGATCAACTGCATTCTTCTTTAGATTCCACGAAACCTGAACACAGGTAACTAAGATATAAAAATAGCGACAAAAAATACAGAAAAGTATTCAAAAATGATATATTTAGTATATGCAAACAAATAAACTTTAATAAATAAGCAAATAAATAATGAAATAATGATGGTGATATCTTAATCAACCCACCCACCCACCAATTAATTAATCAGATGAAATTACCTCTCTGCCAAGGGAAATTTCCAGCCTGCACATCAGCTACACTAGCATCACCAACATCACTGGTTTTCATATTTTTTATTGAATTATACTTTTCAACCAACACTGCAAGTCTTTTCTTTTCATCCATGTTCTTCTGCCTGAGGTTTTTGCGGATCTTGCAGGAATCTGTGTGTGTGTGTGTGTGTGTGTGTGTGTGTGGGGGGGGGGGGGGTGGAGAAACAGTATGAAACATAATAATGCATCATATTAGTCTACCACTACAACTGAAAAAAGTAAGACCGATAAAATAGATGGAGCAGAAACTTATCTTCAAGGTTGGATGTCCAAAAAACACCAACTTAATATTGATGCTTTTAAATAACTTTATCCCTCCCCTCCTTTTTAAAGATTTTAGCCCGTGCATTTATCACTCATTTCCCCTGCATGCCACTCACACCTCCCAATGAAGGTTGATGCCGAGAAAGTTAGATAAGAAATTATTGTGTTGGACAAGTCAAAGTGAAATTTGGACAGGCTCAGTACCCTTCCAAACTTGTAATTAGATAAATATACATCTCCATTGGAAATTTGGAATATCATGATTTTAATTCATTTGTACCTGAGTGTATGACATCTTTTTTTCTAAAGATTTTCAAACCCGATTAGGTTAAATCAAACTGATGAGCCACACCAGGCAGCCACTAATGGCACAATGTAATCAATCCATTGGATATATTCCAACCTAGATAACAGCGACCATTTTTTGTACTCCCTGACAATAAAAGTATCAATATTCTGACAGTAAATTGTGTCAGATGAAAGATTTTGTACATGTACAGGTACAGTAAAATTGAATGGAACGGCTTAAATTTTTTGGTCGATAATGAATTGCATTGAATCTATTATTGCAATGGACATTGAGACCCTTTTCTAATCTTGTCCCGTTGAAGGCAATGTACACAATTAATTTTAATTGCAAAAATGAAACCGCATGGGAACAAAATAATTCTTATTTAATTGCCCAAGCAGTAAATATACTTCAAGTTAGTCAACTTACCTGCAAACTTGGTTATTTCCAAGTCTCTTCTCTTGATTTGCTGGCAGTGCAGCTCGATCTGATCTTGCAGCACTGTCATTTGGTGCTCAATGGCTGCAGTACGGCCCATTTCATAAAGTTTCTCCTCTTCCTGTACCCCATACCGCTGACATAGCATTGCATGGATGACCTCCAACTCCTTCACGATTTTTGCTGCCGTGCCGGTGATCTTGGTGGCTTCGGAGTACAGCTCAGCACTATCCAACAGGAAACTTATGGGCTCACTTGAGACGTTGGTGTAGGCCTTGAGAGAGAAGATTTCTCTAAGCTTCTGCTGAAGTTGAAAAAACCTTTCCAACTCTGCATCTGGTGCATGAGGCATCCTATTGCTCTGTGCATCTGTATATAATAACATTTGGATGGTAAATTAGCACAGCTTTCTTTACACACTAGGGTAACTCCTTCAGTAGGAGACCCTCATGTATAACAAATTATTTTAAAACTAATATGTACTAATGTTCCATAACAAAATACAGATTCATAATGATGAAATAGGACTACAAATAAAATTAATACAATGTAAAGAGATTAGATATTATAAACTAAAAAAATGGAACAAGATATTAGCTCTGACTTCATACAAAGATAAATGAGAAAGTTGAATGCGTTGACAGCAGGCACACTATTCCATGTGCTGCTCTAACATGAAAAGTATGAGAACCTGAATTTAAATTACAATTTGGTACAGTCAAAGTATTTGAAGAATGGTATCTTGTGGGATGGTTATAAGTACTTTGTACAAAAGCAAATTGAGATATTTGAGATATTTAAAGACAAGAATATGGAATTTTATTACAGTTTTTGGAATAAGTTTGATATAGTGAAGTGTATCCACCATGTAATCAACAGAAGTTTTTATATCACATAACAATACAATTCTAGTCAGGCGATTCTGTTGACTTCAAAGTTTAAAATTGAATTTGTTCGCTGTGAACAAATTAACAATTTCAGACAAATTAAACCCAAGTTGAGCAAGTAGATTATCTGGATTTAGAGATTAACACAGTAAAGTTGCGTCATCAGCAAACATGAAATTATTAAAATTCACATAATTAAGAAAACAATTTGAATAAGATAATGAAGAGTAACGGTCCAAGGATTGATCCATGAGGAAATACAATATTTATACACATAGAATTAGATACAGATGAATTTCTATTTACAGCTGGAGACCTATTAAATAACATTTAAACCAAAGAAGTCTGTGTGGGTGTGTGTGTGTGTGTGAAAGAGGGGAGTGCACTTGACCTCCCCCAGCCAGAAGCATTGAAACCACCCCCCCCCCCCCCCCCCCCCAAGATGAGAGGGCAGTTAATACAAATGTCTGTTAAGGGTTCTGATTTCGATTTCATAGAAAGTTTTAGGATAGAATTAATAGAACCATTATTGCAATGAAATTGTACATACAACAAAACTAATTTATTTTTGTCTCATGCAATTCAGGTTTGTTTCAGGAAGAAAGAAGACAAAAATGTGAACTTGGAATATCAAGATACCAAACCAGCCCAACAAGTAATGGTTTACCCAAAGCTTTCATTATTTAAACGGTACTACATACATTTTGCACATTCTGTTATTTCTCTGAACCATTCACCGAGATGACTGTGGTCAGCTTGCACTTTTCCCAAAAGGCTGGTCAAGTCAGTGTCAGTACTTGATATCATTTTTTGGGCCTGAAACAGATTACAATTTTATTCCTTGTTAATTCAATCTATTTCTGACAATATAGGACAAAAACATTATTGAAAAAATTGACAATTTGTGAATTGATGACCATACATGCATTATGTTATCCATTTTCGCCCAATACTGGGTTACAGAAATGAGCAGTTTGTTTGGAAATGTATTTACAATAATAATTTCATATTGTGTTTTCACATTCGAACTGATAAATAAAACAAAAATTAAGTGTTCGAATTCCTGCATCAAAAAAGTGTGACGTTTTTACAAACCCTTGACATTTTAATATATTTGTCATGACAATAAGCAAAACGTGGTTACATGTTCTTTCAATAGTCAAAGAAATAATAAGTTTGCTTATGTGATGCAAAACCAATGATGATTGCTCAATAAAGTGTTGCTAGTAAGTACAGATGCAAATGTCTTAAGAAGTTTCATAATTTTCATACTTTCCACGTACATGTATACATTAGCATAATTCTAATTACCAAATGTGGCACATGTTACTTATCAAAATGGCACACACAGGACCACAGAACAATTCCTGTTTAGTAAATCGCAAAAGTATGGGGGGGGGGGTGTCCTTATTGGAGAAAAGCGTGTAATTCTAGTATGGGCCTGATGAATCAGTGAAACTAATATATCAGATGTACATGTAGTTAACAAGGGGTAAAGCTTCAAACATCAGATGAGAACAATTTTATGTCACACACTGACAAAAGACTGGCCCAAAAGTGATTGACCCAATTCCCCAATACCCTCAAGTGTTAAAAATAAATGTTCGTACCACTTCATATCTCTTGCACAACTGTCTTGCCAGTCCTTCAATTTTTTTGGCATTCCAAAAAAGGACATGTGATGTCAGTGTATCTTCACGATCTGGAACATAAAACAAAACATGAGAAATAAGTACACGGGACATGGGAACTGGGAATGGGGGGGGGGGGGGGGTGTTCGATGAAAGGAAACTAAGCAAAAAATTGAGCATTTAATTGTTTTTATTAACATACGTCACATAGGCCCAATGGGAGGCCTTCCGAAAAAGTTAGAGTATAAACAAAAGAGGAACAATGGGACGTCCGCGTTTGGAGGTCGGTACACGACTGTGTGTGTGTGTGTGTGTGTGTGAGAGAGAGGGAAAGAGAGGGGGGGGGAGGGGGAGGGGGGGAGGGGGAGGGGGAGATGGGGAGTCAAGGTATAATTGAATAATTATGCGATCTAAAAATTATATAGAAACAAGCCCCCACCCTATATTACTAAAAAAAAAAAAAGCTTTTTGGATGCCGATGTCCTACCTATTTTATGTCCATATTCTAAAAACACCAATTTAACCCTACTGGACAAAGGCCGCTGTGTAGTCGAGCACGTAAGCCGGCATTAACACAGCTGTCAAGGGGTTAACTTCCCCATTCTTTGAAAGACTTCAAATCAGGAGCTCTGCAAAAAACACTCAATTCGTAATAGCCAAAAGGATCTCCATTGTGTCCACATTTTGACATGTACATCATTCAACACAATAGCACCAATATTATTGCCATGGTGATCCATTGAATGAATTAAGATGTGGTTCTGAAAGTTGCAATGAATCCCATAGCAAAATGGCATGTTCTTTGTAAATGGTTCTGGAAGAAAAGGCACTCGGACATAATATCCAAATGTTTAATTGGGTTAGAGTGCATCTTGGTTCTGCATCTGAAATCATTCAAAGGGTCACCATGACAATATTAATGGTGATATCGAAACATGTCAGGTATCAAAATGTGCAGAATATTTCAAAGCTGTTCATTAACCAGTTCACACTTGGATTATTTTGACATTATGACCGGACCCAGGCGTGGGATTGTTTTTCACCAACCACGATGCCAAATGGGTTCACACCATCGTCTGCGGGTAGCACACATATTTCCTGCCTTGTTGCGTGTTTATCTGGCATCCGTTCCGAATACCGCAAAACCTCTGCGTGTATACACGTCATCCGTGTATAACTTAAAGATGGGATGCAGGGTCAGAATTGTGGCATGCATGTTCTCTCATTGAATAACCACTCTTTTTATAGTGATACAGTATTATGTTGCTCCTATTGCAACTTCGAGCTCCACATCTTCTTTCATTCAAATGATCACCACAGTGACACTTTTGGTGCTACATGTATTGTGCTGAATGAGGTATCAAAATGTGCACAACATAGTTGAGATTCTTTTGACTATTAAAAATTGAATGTTTATTGCAGAGTTTCTCATTTCAAGTCCTTCAAAGAAGGGAAGTTACTTAAATTGGGTTGTTTATGTCAGAAGGCAAAAGATGTTTTCGGCTGGACTAAAATCTAATGTAATAATAGTTAGGGAAAAAGGGGCAGTATGGTGAACTTTGAAAAAGGCAAATTATGAACAATTTTGTTTTCAAAGATGTTAGCTACCATACTTCAACTATGTTGATACATTTGTGTATTATTCGCACATTAGGTCAGAAGATGAGTTGACCATCACCTACGTGTAAGAAAGATGGCTGCCTGCAATTAAATCCATCAACTTGTGCCAATTCAACGCAGATGGGTTTGGCACTCTTGTTAACTCTTGTCTCCTTTCCAGCTTCAATCTAATTCTTCTCCATGAAAACTTGCACTTACATTGTACAACATCGTTTATGTTTGGCATGAAGATTAGATTTGTGTGGCGCATCGCACATATTTTTGGTGTGGTCTCGACGGGTCTCGGGGGTAAAACCCAAGACCATGGCATCCGAGACCGAGACCGAGACCGAGACCTGAGCATTCGAGACCCAGACCAGCCCTCCCGAGACCGAGACTGTTACCGAGTGCAATTTACTGCTTGACTGAGGTCTTGCGAGTATCAAGAATGTAGCTGAATTTACTATAAAGTCCCACTGGTGGGCTCTAAATTCCTTAATACCAACTGCCAAATTTACACTGAATTAAACAAATAGTTAATTAACTTAAAAATAACAACATTTATGTACCTGGCAATCCCAGCTGTGAGCCTTTGCGTGCATAACAGATAGAGCTGGTTTCATGTCTGTCACCGCTGCTTTGTAGGATGAATCAAGCTGGGTTATGTCTTCCTGTCTAGCCCACGGAAAATATTTACATGCCACATCAAGCCACAAGAAAGTAACCTGGTTTGGGAGCAGGAAGTTGACATGTAAATAGTGTGCATATCCAAACTTTTCCCCTGTGAACATATTTACAGCTTTCTGCGCGATACTGTGGCGACACCCGGCCACATCAAGGCCAGCTTCATCTAACTTTGACCTTGGTTTGCTTTCTACTCTTGCAGCTTTCCATGTAGTCTTGCCACACATGTTGTTATGATCCTCCTCTTTGCCTCTCTGGAAAGAAATAAAACAAAATCCACCTTTGCAATATCATGACAAAAGCATTACAGGTGCGGATCCAGAGGGGTGGTTTTGGGGTTCAAAACCCTCCCCTGCTCTGACACCAAAAAAATGTCTATAACAATTACATAACAATTATAATAAAAATAATTATAAGTCCGCCTGTCCGCAACAAACCGACATAAAAAAACAGGCCTGATGAACCCACAACTCCTGTTAAAACTCTGCTTTGCAAAATGACATGTTCAGATTTTTTAGCGGAAAACACAAGGGTTACAGTTACTTTCCAAGAATTTTATCTCATGACTCGGCTTTCTTTCATCATGTCAGGTCAGAAAAGTACATTATGCTATTTTTGAAAATTCATGCAGGGAAATCCATTATTAAAATGGCATCATGTACACTTTGTAATGTTGAAAGTTTTTGATTTGATTTTTATAAAGTTTAACTGTCAATATGTTGACAAAGCATTTGTATTGTTGTGATGCAGGGGGAAAATACAATTGTTCTGTTTTCCCCTTCTCATAAACTATCTGATTTCAGGAAATATTTTAATTTGTAGCATTTTACCTTGTTTTTCTTCTTTCGATACATGTAAACTTTGTCCATATGATGCGAAACTTCCGAATCCTTCTCAATAAATGTACCACCGAAGTATGGTTTCTGAATGCCTCTATCAAAATCGAAATAAGTAAACAGAGGTTTCAATATAATTTTCTCTACATACATTGTGTAAACAAAGGTTTAGGTCAACTGACTTTGACATTCAAAATACAGGTAACTTCCTACATTGTTTGATACTGGCCTAGTATTAGAATGGCCAACTACTTTGTATATTAACCTTTCTGAGCACAATAAAAAACTGACCATAAAATCAAAATCATAAAAGAAAAAATGGTAAAAATGTGAACATTTAAAAATGTTTTGATCATATCCATTCCAATTGTTTTCCAGAATAAAGGAAGAATGTCAGATCAACATGAATTTAACCTATTCTCCCTGATAAAATATAAAATATACAATAGTTTGAATGCTTGAAAGCTGCTCTGGCTTTTAAACAATGTTTCTTCCAAATCATGGTAGATTTTGTAATCATTTCTGGAACTAAATGTTGGATAAACATTAATTAGGTACCAATTTAAATGGTAAATAAGCAAGTTTTCAAAAGTTCTCACTTTTAAATTTTAGCAACATATTGTACTTCCTTGGAGCTGTTCTTACTGAGCAGGGAAGCTGCAAAGAAGAAATCATCAGGATGGCTCTCGCTAAATCCGTAATGGCTAAAATCTCCAGAGTTAACAAAGCAACAAAACCTGGCTTTTTCAAGCACTTATCTTCCCTAGTGCAACCTATGTTTGCGAGTCATAGATGCTAACAAACAATGATGGTAATAGGGTCAGTGCCTTTGAGTGATGGTGCTGACGTAGAATGCAGAGAATCAATCACATGGACTGCAAAAAGATCCAATGCTAGTGTTCTGCACAAGATTGGTCTGAAAAAAGTGTTTTCCATACAATCAATTGCCAAGATGTCTCCTACAGGGAGCAAAAGTACTGTGGTAAAAAAAAATCAGACCCAAGATACACCAGGACCAGATGATTCACCAGATAAAGGCTCTACCGATGGTTTACCAACTTGCTGCTCACTGACATATGTGAAGTGGCATCGAGGAGGCCACAAACTGTCAGCCATAACACAGATGTATCAAGCCAAGCCATTGCACAAATGTACCTTTTGATGTCATCGCATCACAGTAAAGCATGTAAATTCCCCATTCTGGTTGAAAACAAATGGAATACTTAAACTTGGTTCTACCCACCACCATCATAGGTTAAAGAATCTCCACGCATAAATTTTGGAGAGTAAACATACATGACAAATTTAATTATCTTTAAGTAAACTTGAATTATCGATCCTGATTGGTCGATCAATGGCAACTAGCCGTGCTACATGATAACCATGTACATTGTAGCACGGCTATGGTCCAAACCGAAATCCGCGTATTGCGCTATTCTAAGATGTGCGCGCCATTCCGTACAACATGCATGTGTAATAGATAACCGCTGAAAAGTTTGTGTCATGCGTGTCCATCTTTACTGTACATTAAGTTTGCTTGAAGATAAATACATTATCGTGCTCGCACTCGTGGAACACGGAATAATGTAGTGCGTCTGTGTCCCACCTACCACTCTGCCTCCGGCCACCGGCCTCGTAGTAAGTGGGACACAGACGCACTACATTATTCCGTGTTCCACTCGTGCTTGTAGGATAACTAATAATATCCACTTTGAAACTTACTTTGGTACTTTTCTGTATCTGTACACCTTAAAGTTTCCATCCACATGTGCTGAATGTTGCTTTACAGTGCAAGGAGGACATTTCATGGCATCAAATCCTTGACACAAAGCAAGTTCTCTTTCACAGTATCTGTACTCCGACAAGCATCTCGAAAGCATTGTGCGGTTAATGCTTGTTTCCTGTAAAAGGGACGGGAAATATGGTTTACTTTTTTCCCCGAATTTTTTTTTTCATAGTTCAATAAAGGTTGTCAACTTTCAACATTAATGGGCATTTCTAATTTTTGGGGTATACGAAAACACAAATGCAAATTACACTAATATAAATCCTTTGAAAAATGGGTCATGCAAAACTACCTTTCAAAGAATTTTGTCTACACATGCATCTATTTTGCCAACAATGCAAACTCCCAATTACGTGTGTATGTGCTTTAAAGACTGTGATTTAGTGCCATAGTTTGAATGACCATTCTATATTCCAAGAGAAAAGTCAACTATTAACATCTTTAAACTTATTGCAAAGATAACAACATTTACCTTGATTCAAATATATCTTTAAAGGAAGAGATTTCAACATCTTTTAAAAATTTGGTTAATTCACAACCCGGTGCGCCGCCAGCGGCAACCGGGGAGAGGCCAAATTACACAGTGCATTATGGGAAAAAGTCCACATCGCAAAACCGGAAGTGGTATCGCCAATGCATCGACCGTACTTCTTACACCCCTTCTCCACTAAATCTATCAACTCCTCTCTCTTCTTTCCCGCACAAGGTATTCCCCGATTAGTCAAAAATTGCTTTAACTCATCCACTCGCATTCGCACAAAATCCATACTACTGTACTGTCCACCATCTAATACAACACGATACGTGATGTCGACCCCCAAAGTGGGAAATTGGCCTTTCCTGGCTTGTCGCTGGCGGGGCACCGAGTTGTGAATCTAATGAATTGAGATGGCCTTTTCAAAATTCACATATCATAGATTATAATGGATAACTGCCTCCAGTGCAAAGTTACATGTATATTGGGACAAGTTTATTTCATTTTCATATTCAAATTTCACATTGGAGGAATTGGATCGTAACACTATTTCTATAACATGAGTGAATATCATTATTTTTTCAGCAACAATTAAAATTTTTCCAGTGAGCTATGATGCTGTATGTGGCGTACATGTAAGAGGAAATATACTGACGTTTTCGAGCATAGGGAGACCGGTTACCGTTTTTCTTTGGGTATGGGGCGACCGACCGGCTTAGGGCGACCGATTAACGGTCGCCTTAAAGGATAAGCAATAGGAAAAGTTTGGGTTAGGTTACATTTTTTTACATGCAGAAACCCCATAGACCGGTCGCCCTAATGCGGGAAAGGGCGTTATATATATTACTGTTTTCAATTATAAGAAGCTGTAATCTGGTATTGAAAAATTATTTTTAAGTGAACTTTAATATTCACATTTAACGACGGTATCATTTTTCGAAGAACAAAAATACTATTATCCTAGTAACACACCTCTATACTGATGTCCTCCAGCACCTTTGCAAAAGCTGAGAGGGAAGTCCCAGGCATGTTGCTCATAATTAGATCTATCCATCTCAGCAATTTCACCTCAAGAATGGTGCCAATGTTTTTTGGATTGCCTGGAAAAAATCCATTGGCTATAATGCCACTGACCTCGCTGTTTGCATCAACAAACCCACACAAACAACACCTAACTTGCTGTTTTCTAAGGTCATATCTTCCTGTTATAACAAACAAGAAATATTCACACATTAACATTAACATAAAATACACATAATCATGCAAAAAAGCTTACATAACTGAACATTGTTTATCAATATAAAAATCCAAATGAAATTGACAAATGTGTAGAGGCAGAGATGGCATGACTTTGGATTGTCAAAAAGATTTTTAATAAGGTTTTTGAAATTGCATGCATGATATATTATTGACTAAAAAATATTGTGATCCTCATTCATAAACTTTAATTCATAATTGCTGTCTTTTCCTTATTATCCGGATTCAGGACCATCTGGTGATACACGCTACAAATCAAGGGAACTGAAGATAGACACTATATAAATACCTAATAAGACGGTTTACAAATTCCTGTTGGTAAAGTGGTCACCGGTTGACCTAATGTGCAGACTGAAAATTGCCACCTGGCCGGTTGACGTCTATACACACCAATTTCTGCATTTTCAACCATTATTGGGGTATTGTGTATGTTATGCTTGGCTGCACAAGCCTCTTGTTTCCGTTTCGCTTGGCTGCACAAGCCGGCCTATTGCCCCGGCGCCCCATGAAATTCCCGGTTTGGCCCAGGTTCAAGGGGTTAAACAGTTAATAAAGCACCGGCCAAAGTGTTTAAGACCGACCAGCAACAAAGACGGCCCCTGAACAGGGACAATAACATTGTTTCCAAAATGTATTCTTCAGAATTGATTGGTTTTGAAGTTCCAAAAAAATTAGAGTTTTAATAATAGAGATTATTATTTTACAACATTTTCAATTAAATTCATCTGAAAGGAAAGAAAACATGGATAAATTAAGAGAATAAAAAAATTGCAGGGAAATTTTGTCTGCTCGATCACGGCCAGGCTGATAGCTCATACATGTTAACGTGACGCAGCAACCAAGTACTACCTAAGTCCAAATACACATCTTTCACTGACTAGTACAGTGTGCGTAAGCATCGGAACTCACACGTAAGTCACGTGTATTACACACACACAAAATGGTCAAGTCTTGTGGGCAAAAAACACCGCAAAAATCGCAGCTTGGCAAGATCCTCCCCTTTCTCTAAAACAACACATCTAGACGTATTACTGACAAACTTTTCTTGCCTCGTACTGTCGGTACAAGTAGGCCATTGGTAAGTACACGAGCTTGAAAATAATGACACTTTTTTACAATACCGTTTTAATGGTTTTACGTCTCACAAAGTTGCTAAAAAATCAAATGGCTACAAACTCCACCGGTAGCTTAGCGCGAAAGTATCAAACCATTTGCTTATTTCTTTTCCTGTTTCATGGTAGAAGCATGCCCAAAAACAATGTTAGAAAAATAGGTCAATTTGATATTTAGAAATCCTCAAAGTACATTGTAGCTTCTTTCAGGGTGTTATCTTGGGCTGTATTTTTTTGAAGGGGCAATGCAATTTCACGTTCCATTCATAGAAATGGCACGAGAACATGGATAGAAAACTAACCTGAAATTCGCGAACCAAACATTGTTGGAAAGTTGTCGATGTTTCTACTTTCTGAAACGTTTTGTCAATTCTTCTACCTTTTTTACCAAAGAGGTATTTATGAATGGGAATAAATATGTGTTTGGATGAACAAGATGTTTAAGACCGGTGTTGGAGTCTGGACGCTGATGACCTGAGCCAAATATCAGCGTCCAGACTCCAACACCGATCTGAAACATCTTGTTTAGAAGTACCCAGACACATATTTATTCTCTTACATGTATCTATGAATGATAATAGCAGTTACCAGCATGTCCACCAACTGATTTACTGTTAAAAGTTAATACTTGTCAAAATTATAGTTGACACTGGATGTGATGAAAACAGGATTAATAACATCAACAATTTATTAGGGCCAAATGATAACAATGAAAAAGTACATGTAGGGCATAGAAACAAGGGACATAACAAGACAAGGACAAATTATTAGTAACAAAGCAAGGACAAAGACAACTAGAAATGAGTTTGTGTGACAAACACAGAGCTGTTTGTTCATACATTTGTCTGTGTACTAGGTACGCACTTTCTCCACAACTGGCCTTCAGTTTCAATGGATACAGAATTAAACAAGAATGGTGTGTTGACAAACACAAATGGCCCGCTAAGTTGAATTACCCTTTTAACTAAAGACTGATTTAAAAAAACAAAATTTTTGTTAATATAACAAACATGCATGAAAGGAAAGTGCAAATGGCTACCATCAGAGGTTATGGATCTGCTAATTACTGTATCTGCAACAGAAATACAGGCAAGACTGCTTATTTCAGGTTAAAGCAAGTTAAGGTATCCCAACCATTTCTATTGTTTTAAGCAAGACCAACCCACATACCAAATAGGAAGTTGATATGTCAAGTCATTGACAAGTTATGTCCCATGCAACAATCCACACAGACACACGTGTAAAAAGAAATACCAGCAATCGCGGACCCCTTATTGTCCCTCTTCTGTATTGTCCCTCTATGTTTAGTAAACGATTTGCAATCATGGACGTTTGGTCAATCGTGGACCCTTTGTCTACGCATAACCCTTTTGTCCCTGGTCCACGATTGCCGGTATTTACACACTCACACATCCTCACATATGTACCCATACGGGGTACCTCTTTTGTGGACTTTACTTTCCTTCTTTTATTCTCCTTTGTCCCCATTGAAATCTCAAAACACATAGCATTAACTCTGTGGGGTAGGTCGATTTCTAAAGACCCAATTGCGGGGTAGCATTGTCCCCATTGTTTCCCTTTCGTCCATGTACCCTGCAAGAAGACTAATGTAAGAACACATCCACCCACACACGTACGGACAAGGCAAACGCAGTATGCCTCGGCTTTGCAGGCCGGGCATAAAAAAGGGCAATTTTAATATTTTGTAACTTGACATCTGATGACATTATTACGTCTGATCAAATTTTCTCTAAAACACATCCCCCTATATGTGCACACATAATATCAACCCAATTGAAGAATTTCTTCTAGGACCATCTGCGGACGATGGTCTAAGTGTATGTCAAGTCTGAAGTCAATCGGATTTACGAAATTGCAAAAGTGTATGGGTAGAATATATACGTGTACATGTACAAAACATGATGGAAGAGTCTGAAAAGGAAGAACAAAACAGGAACAAAAATGAAAACATTTTTAAAATAATATTCTAATGAAAACAAGGGCCGTTTCGGCAGATTTGACGAAACAGCTAATTGCTAAATATAACTGGAATGCAAATCAATTGAGATCGAATGATTGAAAGGGTAAATGAGCGATTGGTTGATTCGAATCAAAATTATAATTAATTAATGATCACTAGAATTAATGATTTGAAACAAATATTAGCCAGTCCGCATTGTTAAATCACATTATTTCTTACCTTGAAAAGTCAACACAATATATTGACTTGAATTTGCTTTCGGAGATGTTTCAAACTGATCCCCATAACACTTTTTACATCTTCGTGGGATTTTTACGGGGAAATACTGATCTGCATAGATGTGATAGAGAAAAGTTTAGAATAAGAATGCATATTTGTTTACCTGTTGGTTAGTGTTATAGCACTACACCATCATATTATATGGCATATTGCATAAAAATTGTTATTACATGTAACTGATATTTCTTTATTAATAACCCTAACCCTCCAGGGCATTTTGGCTACACTATGAACCCCTTGGATGTGACTTCCTATTCAGAATGGACAGGAGGATTAAAAGAATGTAATTTTAACAATGAGGGTCCAAAATCACATCCAGAGTCCAGAATCACAATGCGGTTTAAGCTGTTAAACCCAGAAGTCACAATGTACTCTTTGTCAAGGTGGGATAATAGTTCACAGGCTTCAGAGTAGGATGTGATTTTGAACCCTCATTGTTAAAATCAATCCTCTTAATCCTCATGTCCATTTTAATAGGAAATCACATCCAAGGGATTCACAGTGCTAGAACCCTGCCAGACGCAGCAGATTGCATATAGTTTGTCACATTGACTTGTGTACAGAGTCCAGCACTTTTTAAGGATCATCATGTTAGCTGGTCCAAAACACTTTTGTCACACATGGGCGTGTGTATTATGTGACCATTTTGGCCTACACAATTACCACACTTTATGGACTTGGCTTGCAAGTACCACATTGTTCAGTCAAGCAGAAATCACTAGTGTGAAAAATAAACTGCATGTTAAAAACATACCCTTTTAATACAAACATGATTTTCAATATCAAAAAATGATTGAAAAGGAAATTATTGTGGGTAAAGATTGCTCCTTGAACATTAAACTTTTAGGGGGTGTAATCATCAAGGCAATATGTTCTAGAATTCAAAAGTTATGACATTGATTTGGTCCCATCTATCAAACTGCAAGCCTTTTTATCAAATGGATGAATGGCAAAAATTGTACCAGTACATGGATTCAAATACAGTTTTATCAACATTTTATAATGGTAACCCTATTAATTACTGACACCGTCATAACGATTCGAAAAAACTTTCTGTAGGTACATGTAAACATATATGGATGAAGTACAATGTACATGAGCAGCGAAAACTGCTAACAAAGTAGCCATGTTGAAAATAGTTGTGCATCGGCTGTTTGGGTGTTCTGTGTGTGGTTTCCTAAACTAAAGTCGCCCATAAAGCAGCATGGGTATATATGGTTCCTAGCAAAAAGGGCCTAGATAGATACAGTTGAAGAGAAGAAAATTTTATTTCAACACAAATTTACCCTAAAACTATGCCTGTGAGTGTAAATCATATATTAACTCGGTTAGGCAGGTACCCAAGTAGAGTGTAGGTATTTGAATTCAAAACAACTGATAACGTTTACATGTGGCATTGGGACAAACAAGCCTTTTGGATGGATTTTGGGATGTATAGGTCAATTGTATATGCTCAACTTCCAAGGAAAAATCTTGTTCTTTTAATAGATTTAGTTCCAAGACTGTGTGCAAAAAGCAATGTACAAATGTACATGCAAGCTTAAAACATTTGTATTGACCATACCAAATCTCTGCAAATGTAGACAACTGTCACCAATCACCACAGTTTTACAAGGTGGAACCCTCTCGAAGTAGGAATTGATCCACATCTCTCTGTGATGAAAAGGTTGGTTGGTGTGTAACTCTACGTCACATTTTGAACACATCACATGCACTAGGCAGTCTGTGCATCTGATTGTTGCCTGGGTGTTGTTACATCTCTGACATTCTGGTTCTACGGGAATTGACTGGCATTCCAAGACTTGTTGGAAAATTAGAGGCCGAATGCCTTTCCAGTTCTCATCAACAGCTTCTTTTCGAGAAGACCAGCATGAATTGGAAGATGCTGCTTCGTCAGACTGAGGACAAGTATCTCGAATGAGATCCTCCAAAGATGCCTGCAACATTTCGTAGCCTGGTGAGAATAAAAGACTAATTAAGCACATAACCGTACAATCAAGAACTGTATATATAAACAAAAAAGGAACGCCCAAGGACTGAAAGGATCGGTAGTTCTCCCTTTGTGTGTCAGTCCCCGAAGGTAAACCAAATGTGGACTATAACTAGATTCTGTCAAGTTGGGGGCACTATTTGAAATTAATCTGATATTTAACAATGATGGTTCTGCAGAATTATCGTTTTAAAATGATTTGTCAAACAATCCATTTCGTTTTAAAATGATACAAAATTTTAATTACTTATTAACACCCAAGTAAGGTATTCTATTATAATGTGGTAGTTTTTCATGTTTGCAAATGTTGTATGTTACCTTTTAACTCCCCCTTTTTGGAAAAGCAATGGGGTGTTAATTAGAGATAATATGGTAGGTGTTGCTCCTGTAAAGACACTAGTAGTGTAAAAGAACTTGCAGACTTGCGACGTGAAATTGATGTCATATAACCCATCAGATGGCAACATAAAGTTAATATTTGGGACTCCAAGTGCATCCATGTTGTAGGCCAAGGTTGGGCAACATCTTGACCACAACATTGCTCTGAAAATTACAATTTTGCTTATCAAACAATACAGGTTTAACACTAATTCATTTTCATGTTTGTCTATTTTGAGGGAAACTACTCAAATGCTATGGGGTGAGTTTTATGACAAAATGTGCACAGGAATGAACAAATTCAAATATCTGGATCTGGAACTGTCACACAAAAGTTCCTATTGGTTGAGAGTCCGTCAAGTGACCGGTCTTAAACGGATGACAAAGACCGGCTGGCTGGCCTGAAACACTTTTCCAGTGTCACATGAAATTTGGACGCCGGTGAAATCTGGTCGCTTTACCTTTTTATTGGTTGAAACCTCACAAGGCATGTGCAATACAAATGAGTCAGTATTGTTGGAAACATATTTTTTACTCAATTTGACGTGTTTTACCTGAAAGGTATTTATGAATGGGAATGAATATGTGGTTGGCCAGTATTAATTTAAAACCGGCCCATGAGCCGGTTTTAATCATACATTTAAAAATGGCCAACCACATATTTATTCCCTTATTAACAGAATAATAACTTCATTTTCACTGTGTAATCTAGTTGTAGGCGGAATACATGTATCTGTCAGGTTTACTGAAAGATAGCAAAACAAATGTTATTATTATTTAAATTTACCTTGATTTAAATCAATGTTGGCTGTATACTGTTCGTGTCCAGTCTTCTTTGCACCTAAAAAGAGAAAAACAGTGTTTGCAATTTAAAAATAATCAGAGTCAGACTTACTTCATGCAAATCAGATTTTTCATAAATAAAATCATTGTAGTATTTATTTCAAAACAGCTTATACCCATTCTGTGGACAAAGGTAGGCACATGGCTTCAAAAAATTCCATAACACAACCAAACATGAATGTACATGCACAATATCTAGGAACTATTATCTCAAATTATTTACTTGTCATTGTTGCTGTTGTTGTTTGTCTGAACAATTATACATGTACATGTCCACTTTCATGTTATAGTTTACCATAAAATGTGCATACATTTGCAACCTTATGAATCAATAGGACAAACGTTCTCATAAGGACTGCAGCTTTTGAGATACAACAATTTAACATTTAACAAATTTGACTGAGAAACAAAATCTAAAAATTAATTTTGTGCAACTTTTTGCTCTAAGAATTCTAAAAGTATACGAAAATACATAGCATATTTTACTGGTTTCAATAATTTGCTGAACTTGGCACACTATAAATGGGCAAGTCAGTGGACATGTATTCACTTGCCTCTTTTGTTTGCAGTATTATGCCTTCTGTTTCTGTACTTTGTCTTCGTATGACGTTCACTAGTTTGTGTAGTAGGTCTTGTACTTTTACACAAAGTCTTCCTCTTCGGTGGCAAGAAGAAACCTTTTCTTCCTTTTTGCTGTACAGGATAGAGAAATTACAATCATCATTATCTTGGGATAACAAGTACATAATATTTGTTTTTAGGCATGAACACATTACTAAAGAAGTTATTATGGTTGCTTGTGTGGGACAATGATTTCAACCCTAACTCCATCAGAGGCATTCTTGCTAGGAGCAATGCTCCAAAATCCTCCACTGGGCAGGAAAAAAATCTCTCATGGCACTACACGTAAGACCATCTGTCCCTTGCTGTAATCTGGAAACCTGTATTATCACATGCGCCAACCTTTTTTTTCTGGGCTATAAAAACAAAATTGCACTCGCAAACCAAGAACAACTGTGTGGGACACGTACGCACTACAATATTACGTGTTCCACCCGCGCTCATGGGCTAACTATTATTAAACCAGTAGCATACATTTCAGTGATATATTGTTATTGTTTTTCATAACCATTTAATTCAAACTGTTAAGTACAAAATATTGAACAAAAGTCAATGAGAAAAGGGTTGCAGAAAATCCTGTAAGGGCCTGCTTGAGAATGACAATTCTGGATAAGTGCAAAACCCCCTACAAAAAAATATATATATAATCATTAGCCCCCTGAATGTGGATCAAATACTGGACTTCCACCGTATTGTGAGCCACACAGTGGTTCTTTAATATTAGTGGGAAACAGTTTATTTTGCGGAAATCAAAATCGGGAGTGTTTCTCCACTTGATATTCAAAAAGGAAGATACATGTACATGTACCGGTACTTAGCTGGTTAATAACCATGAAAAAAGGTCAAGCATAGCAGACTTGTAACCAAGTGAAAGGTTACATCAATCTTTTTCTGACAAACTAACAATAGCTGCAAATTTTGCATGAAAATTCCTGCATTCCTGCACAGAAACAAAAGTAAATGTTTCCTGGTTATTAACCAGTTACCTTCCATGGTGAAAAATAATCAAATGAAAAAACAGTACCAATTTCGATGTCCTAAAAATCAACTTTCACCCACAGAAAGTTATAATGAACCAGCATACATGTAAATGTCCACTTTCCACTAGTTTCCAGTCACTCTATTGTCACTGTGATACTGGCTCATATGGATGTCAGACAACTTGACCGTCGGGACAATTTGACCGTCGGGACAATTTGACCGTCGGGACAATTTGACCGTCGGGACAACTTGACCGTCGGGACAATTTGACCGTCGGGACAACTTGACCGTCGGGACAACTTGACCGTCGGGACAACTTGACCGTCGGGACAACTTGACCGTCGGGACAATTCGGGACAACTAGACCGTCGGGACAACTGGACCGTCGAGACAACTGGACCGTCGGGACAACTGGACCGTTGGGACAACTGGACCGTCGGGACAACTGGACCGTCGGGACAACTGGACCGTCGGGACAACTGGACCGTCGGGACAACTTGACCGTCGGGACAACTTGACCGTCGGGACAACTTGACCGTCGGGACAACTGCACTGTCGGGACAACTTGACCGTCAGAAGAACTTGACCGTCGAGACAACTTGACCGTCGGGACAACTTGACCGTCGGGACAACTTTACCGTCGGGACAACTTGACCGTCGGACAATTCGGGACAACTAGACCGTCGGGACAACTGGACCGTCGGGACAACTGGACCGTCGGGACAACTGGACCGTCGGACAATTCGGGACAACTAGACCGTCGGGACAACTGGACCGTCGGGACAACTGGACCGTCGGGACAACTGGACCGTCGGGACAACTGGACCGTCGGGACAACTGGACCGTCGGGACAACTGGACCGTCGGGACAACTGGACCGTCGGGACAACTGGACCGTCGGGACAACTGGACCGTCGGGACAACTGGACCGTCGGGACAACTGGACCGTCGGGACAACATGACCGTCGGGACAACATGACCGTCGGGACAACTTGACCGTCGGGACAACTTGACCGTCGGGACAACTTGACCGTCGGGACAACTTGACCGTCGGGACAACTTGACCGTCGGGACAACTTGACCGTCGGGACAACTTCACCGTCGGGACAACTGCACTGTCGGGACAACTGCACTGTCGGGACAACTTGACCGTCAGAAGAACTTGACCGTCGAGACAACTTGTTGACCGTCGAGACAACTTGTTGACCGTCGAGACAACTTGTTGACCGTCGAGACAACTTGTTCACCGTCGAGACAACTTGTTGACCGTCGAGACAACTTGACCGTCGAAACAACTGGACCGTCGAGACAACTGGACCGTCGAGACAACTGGACCGTCGAGACAACTGGATCGTCGAGACAACTTGACTCGAGTATCGGGATCATTCGACCGTTGAGACAACTCGACTCTGACATATGGAGAAAACTACGACATGTACACGTACATGTAAGCGGCGTTTCCACAAAGTGTGGCCGTCGATGTTTGGGCAATACAAACACAAGGTATTCACATGTGTCGTGTTGCGGGTAAAACGTCGCATATTGAATCTGTGGCAGGATCATGCGCGAGGACATGTATGGTGGCACAGAATCCACATCACAGTGGGCAGAGCAGTGGCTGTCACCTCGGGCCCGGACCCAGAACCGCCACGAGCATGCACGGTGATGCGGCGCATGGGCAGGGCAGGCGGCCGCACATCGCTAGTCTACAGGAGTAACAAACATCTTAATACACATACAAATTTGATCGAGCCCAACCAAAACCATCACGCACGCAGAATGTCCCCCGATGCCTCACCCAAAAATTGCGAGTCGACTTGTCTCAACGGGCAACTTGTCTTTCCATCAGTGTTGTAGGTCTCGAGACCTGGTCTCGGTCTCGAGACCTTCTCGAGACCGTTTTTTTAGGTCTCGGTCTCGTACTAACAAAGTCTCGGTCTCGGGAGGGCTGGTCTTGGTCTCGAATGCTCGGGTCTCGGTCTCGGGTGCCACACCCATGTATGTCGGTAAATTGTTCCTCTTTAACTTCTGGCTTTTTACTGTCACAGGAAAAAGCCATAAGTTAAAAATGGAACCATTTACAGCCCTATTTGTAGGGCTAGACACGGCCATGGGCATGATGGGAGATTATCTCCCAGGTCATGAGCCTAGTATTTAATATACACTGTAGTAACTTGTTAGTAGTACTACTACTGCTAGCTGGAATTTTCAAGCTAGTAGGACCTATGTCGGGGATTGTCACAAAAATTTTGCCCCGCCCCCACGGGTGGGGATTTTGTCACTTCAAAAGTGACAATCCCCACATCTTGGGTGGGGCAGCCCAGCAGGGGTGGGGCAGCCCGGGAGGGGTGGAGAAGCCCGGGAGGGGTGGGGCAGCCTGGGAGGGGTGGGGCAGCCCAGGAGGAGTGGTAGCCCAGGAGGGGTGGGGAAGCCCAGGAGGGGTGGCAGCCCAGGAGGGGTGGGGAAGCCCAGGAGGGGTGGGGAAGCCCAGGAGGGGTGGGGAAGCCCAGGAGGGGTGGGGAAGCCCAGGAGCTAGGGGTGGGGAAGCCCAGGAGCTAGGGGTGGCAGCCCAGGAGGGGTGGGGAAGCCCAGGAGGGGTGGGGAAGCCCAGGAGGGGTGGCAGCCCAGGAGGGGTGGGGAAGCCCAGGAGGGGTGGGGGAAGCCCAGGTGGGGAAGCCCAGGGGGGTGGCAGCCCAGGAGGGGTGGCAGCCCAGGAGGGGTGGCAGCCCGGAGGGGTGGGGAAGCCCAGGAGGGGTGGGGAAGCCCAGGAGGGGTGCAAAAGCCCAGGAGGGGTGGAAAAGCCCAGGAGGGGTGGAAAAGCCCAGGAGGGGTGGAAAAGCCCAGGAGGGGTGAAAAGCTCAGGAGGGCCGGGTGGCAGCCCAGGAGGGGTGGGGAAGCCCAGGAGGGGTGGGGGAAGCCCAGGTGAGGAAGCCCAGGAGGGGTGGCAGCCCAGGAGGGGTGGGGAAGCCCAGGAGGGGTGGGGAAGCCCAGGAGGGGTGGGGAATCCCAGGAGGGGTGGGGACGCCCAGGAGGGGTGGGGCAGCCCAGGAGGGGTGGGGCAGCCCAGGAGGGGTGGGGAAGCCCAGGAGGGGTGGCAGCCCAGGAGGGATGGCAGCCCAGGAGGGGTGGGGAAGCCCAGGAGGGGTGGGGAAGCCCAGGAGGGGTGGGGACGCCCAGGAGGGGTGGGGACGCCCAGGAGGGGTGGGGACACCCAGGAGGGGTGGGGAAGCCCAGGAGGGGTGGGAAGCCTAGGAGGGGTGGGGAAGCCTAGGAGGGGTGGGGAAGCCAAGGAGGGGTGGGGAAGCCCAGGAGGGGTGGGGAAGCCCAGGAGGGGTGGGGAAGCCCAGGAGGGGTGGGGAAGCCCAAGAGGGGTGGCAGCGCCCAGGAGGGGTGGGGAAGCCCAGGAGGGGTGGGGAAGCCCAGGTCCAGGAGGGGTGGGGAAGCCCAGGGCCAGGAGGGGTGGGGAAGCCCAGGGCCAGGAGGGGTGGGGGGAAAGCAATTGATAGGTGCATTTATTTAATACTATTGTTAGTTAGGCCTACAAATGTACATGTAAATTTCAATGTTCAAGGGGTACAAAGCGCCCGACCTGTAACGTTAGTTGAACATTCTCCATAACGTTGTCGTTTAATGCATAGTGTCCATCCAGTCGCCGCTTTGTCATCATTCTAACGTTAACGTTAGATCATGCGAATCCATTCAATCCATTTATTTATGAGCTGAATTTCGGGTTGGAATTTCAGCATGGTAACGTGGAAAATTGAAAGAAATAAAATTTCAAACAGACTAAATTCAAGGATTAAAACTGGGCCTACAAAACGATTTTCGCGGTATTGTACGCGGTGTGTAGCGTGAATGTAGGACGGGGAGTCATCATTGGTATGTGGTGCGAGTCACGGACGACGTGCGTGCTGCGACTGCGACTAGTACAGTATTTTGCCAGCTGAATTTCCGGTTATGTTGACCTCTTTGCCGATATAGGGCGCGAGAGGGCAGTACATTAAAATGTGATATACACACATTTGGTCAATTGTGATATGTACACAAAGTACGAAGGAGACTGGGTTGCAAAAGCATCACTGCAGAAAGGTTACAAATTCTTTGTGGGAAGTTACGTACATGATTTCGAAGGTAAGTTTCAGTGTCGGAATTTAATACCGGGGCAAGCCATGGCATTTGTGTACTCGATCGTAGTCGTACGTACTACGGTACTACTACTAGCTAACTAAGTTAGTCGTACCATGGAGGTATTTTGGTCGTACAGTGAACGATAGTCGGGGCATTTATATGGTAGACAATTTGTCGTCTTCCTGGCCCGATTTTCTTCTACTTCTAGTTCTAGCAGTTTGACAAACCTTTAAATTAGATTCAGTTAAACACTGGTGCTATCGTTGTGAACCCTGCGAAGAATATCAATATCAGGAAATACATTCCGAAATTATAAATTAATACTCGGTGGTGTGTCCAGATTTTGGGCACAAAATCAGCCGAGTGTTCCCACAGTTGAAATGCCCTGGCCTGTGAAATTGTGTAACACTACAATCAGTGAGCCGGGCAATTTTTTTCTAACAACCTGAACGTGTGAATGCTTCATATTTTTTGCAGATAAAGAAATGCCATTTCAAATGGAAAGAATGCTGGATCCTGACTCCACTTTTTTACCATTAATTTTACATGTTTTATGATGGTCTCAGCAAAGATCAGTCATTGCAAAATGTTGAAATGACATAAATCTGGGACTGAGAAATGTTTAATACATGTACTTGATTTTTGCCCTTCACCGCCGTGTACTTGCACTGTGTACTCAGTGTTGTCCCGAGGGATTTTTTCGAAAAAACTCTTGGTCGGGTGGTAAGACATCTGCACTAGAAAGCAAGAGGTCGTGGGTTCGAGTCCTACCCGAATTTAGTGATTTTTTTCGAAAGAATTCCTCGGCAAAACACAAGTGAACAGTTTAAATACACGTTGGTGAAGGGCAAAAATCTAGTATTGAATTGACATCTACCGATGCAAAATTCCATCTTATGAAACATGAGAAATATTCCTAATTTTGTTCGAAAATACTTTGAAAATGTACTCAACTCTCCATAGACTAGTAGTACACAACCAACAAAGTTGAGTAATGATGCTGCTGTTTGCTGCAGTATTTCCAGAAATAGATTTGCAAGTAAAAATAGACCACTGTTAATGGGAAAAATTAATAACAGCAATTTGAATAATGGTAGTATAAGTGTTTAGTTTTTTTTGCTCCTGTTTCCTGACAGAGGCGGATCTAGGAATTTTTGCTGGGGGGTGGGGGGTGGAGCCGGAGGGTGGAAAGAATGTAGTTTCCAGATGCCACTTCAGCGGTTGTGTGCAAAGTCTATGGAGAGTCAAGAAAAGTATTTCCTAACAAAATTGGAAACGTTTCTCAGTCCCAGATTCATGTCTTTTCAAATTGTTTGCAATAACTGACCTTTATTCAGATTATATAAGAAGTGGCGTTAGGTTGCAACATTCTTTCTTCAGACCCGTCAGATTGTTTAACCCTCCTATACTTACAACTATCACAGCCTATCAAAAACTCTAAACGTCAACTCTCACAGTTATATTTTGTGTGTGTGTGTGTGTGTCAGAACTGTCAGTGGGGGGGGGGGGGGGGGGGTCGACCCCCAAACCCCCGTATGGATCTGCGCCAGCCTGGGTAGTAACTGTCTGTCGTAGTATGACTCTATTTATGGCAATAAATTCATTTTTTTGTTAATTCTTTCAGTGAAAAGTGTTGCATCTGGATGCAGTGTCAGAGTGAAAGTGTTCCGTTCACAGAAGAAGAATGAGCCGCCACATCGGACTCAAATTCTTCTCTCGACTGGATCATCAGTTCAGCTCTTGGCACATGAGTGTTCCTGTGCTGCAGGCAAAGGATTCTGCCAGCATGTGGTTGCACTGCTTTATCAAGTAGTGCACTACAAGATGTTAAAGTTGTCAACAGTGCCACCAATCACTTCAAAAACTTGTGCGCCACAACACTGGCACATACCTCCACGCACCCATGGCATTAAGCGTCGTGCCATCTCGCAGATTAGAGTACTAAAAGTTACAAGGCCACAGGAGAAACACCAAAAGCGTTTACGAAGTGCATCCTCTAGAAGAAGAAAGAAGCAGGCAGTGGAGGGAGTACATTCAACCTTGTACAATCCTGTGGCTGTTCCACTTGAGAATTTGAATTTTATAGATGCAATGAGCCCTTCTTTGGAGACGGAAATGCACAAACCGCTGTTTCTTCAGCTGACTGGTGACCCGCAATCACCAGTTTACGTTGGCAGCAAATTTGGGAGAGTTCCAAGGGGGTCAGTTCTGTCATACCAAGCAAAGCTACTTCAAAGAAACGATGATGGAACCATCATCAAGATCGACAGTGCTCCAGACTTACCACGTGTAGAGTATCCTTGTCTACCACAGTACTTCCACGGTCCACTAAGTCAATGGGACACTGCATTTTTGGATGGCCTCCATGTCACTTTGGAGCAGAGCCATGAATATGAAGAACTTAGCAGAAAGCAAAGTGAATGCCCGGAATGGCATAAATTGAGAGAAAACAGGGTGACAGCCTCCGTCTTCAAGAGAATCACTGGAAGAAGAGGTGATGAGGAAAAACTGGCAAAGCAGCTAGCAACAAAGAAGAAGGTCCAAACTGCAGCAATGGCGCATGGTATTGCCTCGGAAGGTGAAGCTGCAAGAGCATATGCGGACAAAACAAACAATAATGTCTACCCAGTTGGCATAGCCATTAATCCATCATGTGTTCATTTGGGCTGTTCTGCAGATCGTAGAGTGTACGATGCAAACGGAACACCTCAATGGGGACTCCTCGAAATAAAATGCCCACTGAAGACCTCTTTCACTGAAGTTGACTACCTCTCTTACACAGAAGGGCTGTACAAGTTGAAGAAGACCCATGCCTACTATGTTCAAGTCATGGGACAGATGGGACTGATGGGGGAAAAGTGGTGTGACTTTTTTGTGTGGACCCAAAATGACTATCACCTGGAAAGAATCCACTTCAGTGAATCATTGTTTATGGAATATAAGTGTAAGCTAGACCATTTCTACTTCACATATCTCCTTCCAGTTTTATTAGTAAAGGGTGCAGAGCAGTAAATTGCCTGCACGGGTCAAGTTATTATTTGTATGCCCTCAAATTTTAAGCTATTAGAGCATTTTGCGGGCCATGAACAATGTTAACTAAGCATTGTGGGAAGAGAAAATAGGGCTGTTCATTTTCGAATAATTTAGTATTCGATTATTCGAAATACCGGTGCTCGCCGATCAAGTTTTTCACGGGTCAGCTCCAATTAAATGCCGCGTCGGTAAAAAGTACAAAATAACGGTATGTCACTTAACCCATCAAAATGTGTTTTTTTACCCATTTCTAGGCGTCGTCAAAATGTATTCCCTCACAATTACAATAGGCCCCTATACTTGGCGATAATATATTGGTTTCTAAGGAACATAAATATCTTGGAGTAATAATACAGTCTGATCTTAAATGGCAAAAACATGTAAATGTCGTATGTTCTAAAGCATCTCAAACTCTTGGTCTTATCAAAAGAACTTGTGGGCACACTAACATTTCATACCAGCTCTATTTAGCCTTGTGTAGACCGATCATTGAGTACGCTAGCCCCATATGGTTTCAGTCTAGTAATAAGAGTAATACAAATCGTATAGAAAAGATTCAACGGGATTTTACACGATTTAATTTTAAGCAACATGCAATTAACCACGACACAGCTGACTATTTGGATTACTCCCAGCTACTGTCTGTACTAAAACTTCTTTCACTTGAATCAAGGGGGAAACAGTCGAGTCTCTGTTTCTGTTAATTTTTTTTTTACAATCATACTGGTATTAGAGAGACTGGGATTGCGGGTAACACCATGTGAAATATATCTTTTCTAGGAAGAAGTGTGGTTCTGAAAAGAACCGGGGTGAGTGTGTAACTTCTACGTTTCGGACAGTGTGCTCTGTCCGTCCTCATGGTGTTACCCGCAATCCCAGTCTCTCTCATATCGCACCCACCATGCAAAGCTTCAAATCGTATCCATACTGGTATTGATAATTCACTCTTTCAAGTTAACCATCGTAGAGATTTCCCAACCTGTGTAATTCCGTTCTCTAGATCTAATACTCTTAAAAATTCTTTTTTTTTTCATACGATATTGTATCTATTATGTGGAGAGAAATAAAATAATAATAATAATCAAAATGTATATTAAGGTAACTTTTGGGGAGGGGGAATGCACTGTACACATCTCAAATAAAGTCCAACCAGAGTAATATTTTTCATCTACATGTATTTATTATCACCATGCATGCAATATTATGCACTGTGCACATCTCAAATAAAGTGTGCTTTAAGTCTTATTATGACTTAATTGAAGTGGTTTAATTTATTTATATACATGTGTAAATATAAATCTTTGACATTTCTTAATGCAGTTTCCATTTTTGTCAAGCACTGTTCATAAATAAGTGAATAAATGTGTGCTTGGCCGGTATTAAACAAAATGTTTAACACTGGTCGCAGTCTGGATGCTGATAATTACCCGAGCGGAAGGTGAGGGCAATTATCAGCATCCAGACTCCAACCAGTCTTGAACATATTTATTCTCATTCATACATGTAAACAAAGTCAAAACAAGTCTAAATTTATAAATTTCCAACAATTTTGTTCAATTTTACTTCAAGTTTTTCGAAATACCCCTCTAGCTATATTATGGAATGTCCATCTCGCTTAAAGTCGTAAACAAGCCCGCGTTGCGCATACTGAGCGATGTGGCGTAGCGTGAATTTAGGACCACATAATAATGTGAACGTGGGATTGTAAATGTTCAACTAATAAAGCGGTAAAAGGCACCGGATTCCATAGGAGTCCAAATTTCATATGATACTGAAAAGGTGTTGAAGACCAGCCAGCCTGGTCTTTATCATACGTTTAAGACTGGCCATGTGACGGGCTCTCGACCAATAGGAAATGGGTAAACTGTCCTAGGTATTTATGAATATACAGTAACTATACTGCAGAGGGAAGCTAATATGGTTAAATAAAAAACCTGTACATAACGGGCAACAAAGACCAATCCAGTGTCAAGTTACAGCTTTACGTTCATGCTTAGAACAATGGACCTTGAAAATTCGTAAGAATGCAGCAGACAGTCCACAACTGGTTGATGGTACCAGCAAGAGCAATTTGGATAGTGCCATCAAACAAATGGAATTCCTTTACTCTTCGTATTGCTCGTTCGACATGCACACGAAGCCTGGCAATTGCTTGTGTCTGTTCCGTTTCCTCTTTAGAAAACTGTCCCCTTTGAGCAGTAAGAAATGGCGGAATGACTAAGCTACATCCAATGGGATGGAGGAGGTCTTCTATCAAAAATCCCTTGTCTGCCATTATTTCATCTCCTGGTTCAAACAATTCCAAAATACCTGACTGCTTGAAGATTTCTTTGTCAGAAATTCCACCTGCATAGAGAGCACTTATAAATGTAATAAGTCCCCCTGGTGATATTCCAATGAGACATTTAAATGTGCCATGTCCTTTGTAATGCGAATACAATTCTGAATTTAAGTTTAAACTTGATGGTACTTGCACAAACAGTTCGGTGCAATCTACAATAACACGTGTTTTGGGGAATTTTTTGAAAACATCTGGCATATATCGGTCAATCATCCCTCTCGTTGGCCAAAGCGGTATACTCCCAAGTACAACATACAAAAAGTTAGCCCAGGTAATTATTAATCTGCTAACTGTTGCTGCAGAAATTCTAAATTTATCTGCTAAATCTTCATCAAAGGAACCAAGTTTAACCTTGTTTAGAAAGAGAAACAACTGGTCTATGAGTGGTAGATGACTCTGAAATCCTGAACGCACTGTTGAAGTTTCGCCTCTCTGTAATCTAACAACCTGAGTCCAGCGGGTCATTGTTGATGCATATGGCAGGATAAAATTTAAAAATGACATCAACAGCGTATAACTGGAAAATCCTGTGTAAAACTTTATCTTGGCTGGATCTTTGGAATATCGTTCCAAAAAATGCTTCCCTGGGCACTGTTGTTTTTCAAGATGCTTTTCAAGTTCTTTGATTCGTTCTTGTGCAGCCTTGAGTTGATCTTCAACAGGAGGCCCTTCCACTAAGTAATCATGATCTGGTATCTGAGCAGCAGATGGTGTGTTATAACAAGACTCCTCAGTTTCACTGATTTCCTCCGGTTGCGTAGCTGTCGATATACTCCTGTGGAAAAAACAAGAAAGGTGCCAATAATTATCAGGCATAGCATGTGCAAGTTCAACCCACAGCATTATTTCCACTCTGTGTGAAAAGCATCACCACTCATGTTACCCTAACTTCCTAGGGATTCGAGTCGACTCGGTCCCAGGTCAACTGTGAAACTTATGGGAAAAAATGCTCTAGCAAGGCACCAGGGCCAAACATTGAATTGCGCCACAAGATCAACAATACACGAGACCTTACAATGATCAGACATTTGTTTGCGTACATTTTTTTCTCCATATGGGACCGAGTTGACGTGCACCCTTTCCTAGTCCATTTAAATTATTTAAAATGTTGTTGGACTTGAGCATGGTTTCATAACCCATGGACTTTGTAAAGGAGGGAAAGAGTTCCATATCCGGACATCACTTATACCTCGTGCACAAAGTCTATGGGCCATGACAGAAAAAGTCAAGTATTTTCGTGTTTCTTCATCAGATTTACACTTTTTGGTAGTTTTTAAGTCATATTAAGTGATGTCCGGATATGGAACTCTTTCCTAAACGAGGTCTCATGTGGTGGTAAGATGAATTTTTTTATTTTAATTTTTAATTTTTCTCTAAGAAAATTGTTACGGTACACTTACTCTGTATGCCTTTGGAGTCTTCTCCTGTGAATAGTAACCTGTGTCCACGGGAAAACAGTTGGGGCTACACCTGGTTTCAACACCCTCATTCCTGTGAGTGTACTTTTGAAGTCCCCTGGTTTGAAGTGGGCAGAGCATACAAATGCACATCTTGTTATCTGAAAGTAAAATTAGAAACATTTATTCAATTTTAAGTCCGACATACAAAATGAAAAACAGTTGACATGCATGGTTCGATGAAATGAGCCTATTTTGAAGCCATTGATCTTCAGATGTAGTAAATGATCTAACCTGAATTTAGACTTATTATTTTATGGAAATATGTTATGGAAATTCTTACGATTGTGTAGTTATGGGCCCCTCTCTAGTTTTGATCAAATTAGAGTCAAGGGTGGTTTTATCATTCCAAAATAACTTGATCAACCTAAAGTATAATTCTCTCAATTCTAATGACACCAATTTCGTAATTTTTAATAGTTTCTTGCAGTAGAAAATGTGATTTTCTTGCACGTTTTTCGGTTGCTGTCTTGCGAATCAACGCGGTTTTGCGTGTCCACGGTGCATCGTGGGGGTCGCCATTTTTATTTTCGCGCTGCGTTTTGTCGTCTGTCACGTCATTGTACCCAAAAAGTTCCCACAAACAATAAAAATCCTGCCTTCTATCTGAAGTGTTGGTTTTTATTGTCGCAAGCTAGTTTGGTAAGTCCAATTTGGGTTCGAAACAACTTGCCAACAGCTGTTTGATGAGGGCACGATTTCGCTCGGGATGTTCCACTGAAATCGTGATCAGCTAGCCGTGCTCTCATCAAACAGCTGTTGGCAAGCTGTTTTGAACCCAGTGATGTCGTTTCAAAATGACTGACACCAGTTGAAATCGTTTCATGGAAGACTATGGAGACCAAGTTTAATGTCCAATATTTCGGGAAAATGGTGAGTAAGATGACTAGCCCTTAATTAACAGTTTGGGAGCTTACAGAAAACACATCAAGACCGTTAGAAACGCTGTCCAGATAGCGCTATAAACCCCCTGCACGAATTTTTGAAATTCTCACGGTGACTCACCACACGAACATACATGTATAGGCAGGACGTGTGGCTAAGGATCAGCCTGATGTAAAAATCCGCCAGCCACACTAGTGGGGCTATACATGTACATGGTGCGAAGAACATCTAACACTACAGTTCACACAGAAAAAACTAACTTTCTTCCCCTATATTTCACGAACATTTCCCCGACAAAATTCTCAAATTTAAAGGTTGTGCCAAGTCAAGTGTTTATACAATTCTGAACACAGATGGATGGATATTTTCCTAGATTTGCTGTTCCTGACTGATTTTGGTAGGGGGTATTAAAGTAAAATCTTTCAAAAACAGGGCCCAGGCTATGGCTATTTCAGTGCGGTGTCCGGAAATTGGGCACAACGTTGACATGGTTGAACCAAAATTCAATATTTCGCTGCCCTAGTATAAACGTCAAAACCAACCTTGAAGTGCGATCCAGGATCCCTGCGTATGTTCCTTATCCATATCGTTCGTAACTTGTTATTCTTTGGAAACTGATGGAACGAAAATTCAGCCGATTTTCTGCTGTCGTTTACACACTGACACTGCGGTACACAACAATGCGACATCTAGTGCGCCCTCACGGTTATGATGCATTGAAGCGTGTAGAGCCTCGCTTTCGTTCTAAGATGGCGGATCCGTGCAAAGCGCGAATTGGGACGAGTCAAATTTCGGGGTTCCCCCTAGAGTTATATATAACTCTATGGAGTTCCTCCATTGAGCAATGGTCACGATGCCCGCTGCGCGTGACTGCGATAGCGCGCGCTATTGGCTGGGCGTGCAGCTATATGCAGCATTGCTGTGTACACAATTAGGCATGCGGGGGGAGGGGGGGGGGGGGGGGGGGGGGGGGGGAATGCAGATCAGAGGTGTTGTGCTAGCTACAGGTTCGTACACGATCGACGGCGAGCAATAGGGTAAGCGCATGCGGTGAGTGTGCGTGCGTGGGCTCGCTCCGCTCGCTTCTATCGATCAGTTTGCTTCGCTCGCTCCGCTCGCTTCTATGGATCCGCTCGCATGGCTCGGGCTTACAGCCCTCATAGACATATGCACAAGCCGCTGCAGTTTGTGGTTTAGCAATGTTGTCGGTGAACCACAGAATAACAAAATGTTTGATTATTCTGTGGATTGCGTAGCGTCGGGCAGCGCAGTCTGTGGTTTGGGTCATTTTGTGACACGGGTTATTCTGTGGATCAGCATATTAAGTTGCTATAGGCTCGGAAATAACTGCAAATTGTTCTAATATTTTGATTATTTGTAGTGTTATATACACTGGATACACTTTTCTCAAAACTGCTATTATAAATATATATATTTTTAGGATTATTTTGAAATACATAATGCTTCTTTTTTCCTTCAAATGAAAATTTCGGCTTTTTTCTCAGTCTGTGGTTTGGCAAGATCGATCTGTACATTGTATTCAGAATGCCATTTTTGATGTACTTCCAAAAGTGATCTCAGAACGTATAGTAATTTTGTAATTACAACAGGCAAATATAGTAAACTTTTCTTTCTCATTATGTGTATTTTTTGTAAGATAATATATTTAGTAGGCCTACACTCTAAAAAAGAAGTGCAAAATGTTGCTGAGTAAACTGGTTGGGTAAGATGGTTGAGTACTTTCTTAAACAATTCTGAGTAATGTTGCAATTTCGGTATTACTCTTCATGTGAGTAAGGATGCAATTTGAGCGATACGCTGCAAAGATGTAAAAATGTGATAAACAATGTGTAATATCTAAATTATGGTACTCTTAAGCAGTGTAAAACGTAAGAAATGGTACACACAGAGTAAATTGTGCTCAGTACTGGGTTGTATTTAACGCATTGTTGGGTCAAACAGCGCACGTGCATCACCGTCACGCCGCCATTATCGCCATTCGCATGAACACCGTGCAGCAAACACTGACAGCGTTGCCACTACCTGAGCTTCCTCCTGTGATTGAAGGTATTATTGGCTTTTCCGACACTTCCAGTCGGAAAAGGCCTTGTTTTTGTTCTGATTTTTTTTTTTCTTCTTCCTTCTTCTTCTTTTAGTTCCGACCAAAAGCCCATAGACTTTGTACACGAATTTTCTCGGCGGCACTTTAGGTCTTAAAAAACCTCAGATCTTAACCAAACTTACCTCAAACATAGACCCTAAGCTGACATATTGCGTCGAAGAGTGACGTCATGATGACGTCATCAAGTGATTTTTTATGCATTTTTGAATTTTTAAAATCGTAACATTCTTTTAAATATATCTAGCGAACAAAACAAGATATTTTCAAAATTCTTTTTCTTATAGCTTTGGTATGTCTCAAAGATATGCCCTAAATTGCGAAAATTGTGTGACGTCATGATGACGTCATCAAACATGTGTTTTTTTGTTAACGCATGTAAGGGTCAATCCGATTGCAAAAATGTATATATTGAATTTTCCTGTACCCAATTCCAAAATTTCATGATCGTGGCTCACTCAAGTAAGAAATGACAGCCATTTCAAAATTTAGACCAAATTCAATATAACACAAAGGAATTCTGGGACGGGCTGATAACCATGGCTATTATGAGCTTGCTGTTTATAAAAGGGGTTGATTTCTAGTTTTTTAGCTTTTCCGCATACCTGCGGAAAAGGTATTGTTTTCGTTCCGGTTTTTTTGGCTTTTCCGACACTTCCAGTCGGAAAAGGCCTTGTTTTTGTTCTGATTTTTGGCTTTTCCGAAATTTTTCGGAAAAGCCATTGTTTTTGTTCTGATTGTTTTTTTTTTTCTTCTTCTCCTTCTTGTTCTTCTATCAAAAATGCCATAGACAAAGCACACGTTTTATTCTCACCGCCACTTTTGCCATTAAACAGACTTCAATCTTAATGAAAGTTTGCATAGACTAAGACCCTATACCGAACTCGTGCATATTACTCTGACGTCATGATGACGTCATCACGTGGCACGTGACGTCATCTCAAAAGTGCATTTTTGAAGGGCCTATATCTAGAGAACCCTAAGTCCGATTGAGCTCAAACTTGGTTTGTTGGTGGACCGGCTTGTGTTATAGATAAAAATCGACGTGACGTCATGATGACGTCATCATACGATTTTGCAGTAATTTTTAAAGTTTTGAACCCTTAAGCCATATCTCATCAACTGAACATGCTAATTTCGAAATTCTTTTTGTAATAGGTTTGTTAGATCATAGATACTTACATATAATTGTGAAAAATGTATGACGTCATCATGACGTCATCAAAAATGTGCTTTTTTGAAACACATATAAGGGTAGGTCCGATCGTCACAAAACTTGGTGGGTAGGCAGATATTGTCACTAGCATGCAAAATCCGAAGTGACGTCATGATGACGTCATTGGCTGATTTTCTATGATTTTTTAAATGTTTCAAATTTCATTATACACTCAAAAACTTACACTGTCATTGATCGGATTGACTACAAACTCGATCCAGGCCAAGACGACGTTGCAAATGTTTGCTTCGACGAGTACAGTTGTGATGACGTCATCGTGGGTCACGTGACGTCATCTTAAAGGTGCACACTTTCAGGTCCTATATCTAGAGAACCGTAAGTCCGATTGGGTGCAGTCTTAATGCTGATGTGCCAGGATTTGTTACAGATAAAAAATTGATGTGACGTCATGATGACGTCATCATGACGTCATCTAGAGGTAATTAAATTCAAGTCAAAATTTGGTATATTTAGCAATCTCTTATGACAAAAACCTTCAGAAGTTTTATACACTGTATTTTTGTGTACCTAATTCCAAGTTCCTATGATCATAGCTCTCTTCAGCGTCAAAATATACCCATTTCAATATTTAGCCCCAAAACAATATGATAACAAAGGAATTCTGGGAAGGCAGTGTAACCATGGGTGTCACGTTGCACGTTCTTAATTTATCCTACAATCCAACGTAAACTTGTGTGTGGAGTTGCGCTGTACGAGCGAAATCATATAGCAGTGCATGTTTGGCGTAAACCTGTGTGTTGTTGCGGTGCTTTTTGGAACTGTGCTTTGTATACGGAGCTTTGAGCGCCAAGGGATACCATTTCCTTGCACTATGATTATACAATGGCGTACGGACTGCATGGATTTTCCTCGATGTGCCTCTCGGAATTGAACGGTAAATTTCACTTTTTATCCGGATGGTAGGTGAACCTTAGTACCTCTATCTTAATCATGGAACTCCACTTGTTCCTCAAGTGGCGTATCTAGTATTTTGGTGGTCGTTTTAATGGTGAAATCCGATGTTTTGTTGGGTCTTCGGACGTACTTAATTAATGAATAGGAAAACGCCGCACACGTACTTGGACACTACTATTGCTAGATCATGTATACAAACCAATGCTGAGGGCAGCAGGCCTGGCAACCTGTTTCAAAACCGCGGTTCAAAAACCTCCTCAACTCCAACACTTCGTACACTTTTTCTACACAGGGCTTTTGGTGCAAGTGTCCAAATTTGCGCTCGAGTGACCATAACGTGCTTTAAGATTGCGGAAATACTGTACACATTTGTTAATATTACACGTGAATGTTGTTATCATCACTTCCTTTGCTGTGAACGCGAGATAAAGAACATTTTAGCACGGAGTTTCAGCGAAGTCACGCATAGAAAACCACATTCAGCTCAGGTAAGCATGTAGAAAAAATAATATTTCAGTTATAAGACCACAATCTCAAAAAGGTTTTCTCACTGTGCATATAACGTCGCATCATTTGAACTCACACGTTGTCAGCATATTTTATTTCTTTGTGCGTGTACAATACACATTGTACGTAAAGAGTTTGATGTTTGAAATAGAAACTTGGAAATAATTTACCACAATACCCCCATTAAAATCAGTCAGGAATAGCAAAATCTTGGAAAATAACAACAACCCCCCCCCCCCCCCCTCGATAAAGGTGTCTAAACATACAACCTGTTATTTCAAGATTCATGTCAGCAAAATTTGTGAAAACTAATGAGGCAGAAATAAACAATGCCAAGAGCAACTAATTTCACAGAAAACAAAAGCCTTCTTCCCTTGTATTGCACAAACAATTCCCAATTAGTCTCAAAATTAAAGGTTGTGCCAAGTTTTTACACAAATGGAGAAATACTTAAGAGAGGGCGCTAGACTGACCTAACGGTATTAAACTGCACGAGTGCAGTTCGGGACCGTTAGGTTAGTCGAGCGCCCTCTTTTGAGTATTTTTGAGGCTGTTGAGGACAGCACATGGAATGAGACGTGATGCGATAATAAGAAAATTAATTTACTGATCGGGTAGCAAGCCGTACATTATATATATATTGCTGATCTTCATCTCGGGCTCCGCAAGTGTCGATAATAGCCTCATCATATTGTGGAATTAAACATTATTGAGAATTTCATTCAATCATTTGTATTTTGTTGCTATGTTGGACTACATGTTCCCCTTGCCAAACAAATCTAACAAAAGTTGATGTATTTTTCTGTTGAAACAAATATGTAACATTGTTGTTCTTCTCTCAAATGGTGTCTAAAGCCCTGATGATAAATATTGTGATAAATGTCAGACTTTCATAAAAGTAAAGATGATGGTCATAACCAATAACGAAATTGAATCAATTCAGTAAGCAAAATAAAATATTTACCCAACATCATTCACTCAGTTAAGATATTTGGAGAAGGGAAGCATACCTTTGTGTCTATTTGTGCCTATTGTGAAACTTGCGGTCTGAATCAATTCCTTTTGCAATAGCTTTAGTATGGCGTATTATGTGCACAAAGTCGGGCAAAATATGTGACGTCCCGATGACCTCATCAAAAAAGTGCATTTTGAAGGTCCTATATATACACACCGTACGTGTGATTGTGTTCAATTGTGACATGCAGATGAGCCGGCATGTATTTTAGATAAAAACGTATGTGACGTCATGTTGACATAACGACATGAAAATTGGTGGGTAGGTAGATATTGTCACTAGCATACATAATCCAAAGTGACGTCATGATGACGTCATCAACTGATTTTTCAAATGTTTTTAAATATATTTCTACTCCCAAAATTTGACAGTCATTGATCAGACTACAATCTGGACACATGACAAGACCACATTCCGAATGTTTGCTTTCACAAGTGCCCTAGTGATGACGTCATCACGTGTCACATGACATAATCTTAAATGTGCATTTTTGAATGGCCTATATTTAGAGAACCGTAGGTCTGATTAGATCAAACGTGGTAGGCTGGTAGGTGAACATGTTATAGATGAAAATTGATGTGACGTCATGATGACGTCATCATATGATTTTATAGTATTGTTTAAGTTTTTGGACCTTAAAGCCATATATCATCAACAGAACATGCTAATTTAGAAATTCTTTTTGTAATAGGTTTGTTAGATCATACATAATTGTATATAAATGTGAAAAATGTGTGTTGTCATGAGGACGTCATCACAAAATGTGCTTTTTTTGAAACACGTATAAGGGTACATCCGATCGTCACGAAAATTGGTGGGTATACAGATATTGTCACAAGAATGCAAACTCCGAAGTGACGTCATTATGTGTCACGTGACGTCACCTTAAAGGTGCGTTTTTAAAAGGGGCCATATCTAGACAGTTGTTGGACCGATTAGGGTGAAACCTGGTATGTTGAAAGGCCGGTAATTGAATATGATGTTAACATGGTTACGTTTTTGAATCTGTAAGCCATATCCCGTCAACAGAACAAACTACTTTCGAAATTCTTTTTGAAATAAGTTTGTTAGGTCATAAATAATATGTAAAAAATAGAGGCGATTGATGTGGAACATCATAATGACGTTATTAAAGGCGTAATTTATAGACACATATAAATTGGTAGATCCGTCGGATTGTCACGAAACTTGGTGGGTAGTCGAATTTCTCATTAGTAGGCAATATTCTAAGTGACATTATAGTATAGGCCTACGAAACTCAATACTGTTTTTATTCTGTAAAACAACGTACTTTAGTATTATAGAAAAACTGCATCTCACGCAGCAAAACAATCTTTCACCAAACAAAAAACAAAAACGGAAAAGCCATGTGTTCTGTTAAAACAGACACACTATATCTAGTTTTTTTTCTTCTTCTTTTAGTTCCGACCAAAATCCCATAGACTTTGTACACGAATTTTCTCGGCGGCACTTTAGGTCTTAAAAAACCTCAGATCTTAACCAAACTTACCTCAAACATAGACCCTAAGCTGATATATTGCGTCGAAGAGTGACGTCATGATGACGTCATCAAGTGATTTTTTATGAATTTTTGAATTTTTAAAATCGTAACATTCTTTTAAATATATCTAGCGAACAAAACAAGATATTTTCAAAATTCTTTTTCTTATAGCTTTGGTATGTCTCAAAGATATGCCCTAAATTGCGAAAATTGTGTGACGTCATGATGACGTCATCAAAAATGTGTTTTTTTGTTAACGCATGTAAGGGTCAATCCGATTACAAAAATGTATATATTGAATTTTCCTGTACCCAATTCCAAAATTTCATGATCGTGGCTCACTCAAGTAAGAAATGACAGCC
Organism: Hippasteria phrygiana; assembly: GCA_037893225.1. NCBI lineage: Eukaryota > Metazoa > Echinodermata > Asteroidea > Valvatida > Goniasteridae > Hippasteria > Hippasteria phrygiana. Next base: position 262,994 of record JAZGUH010000159.1, read on the forward strand.
ATTTCAAAATTTTGACCAAATTCAATATAACACAAAGGAATTCTGGGACGGGCTGATAACCATGGCTATTATGAGCTTGCTGTTTATAAAAGGGGTTGATTTCTAGTCTTTTTTCAAGTCGCTGAATTTTTGAAGTATTAAAATCGTAACATTCTTTTCAATATATCTAGCGAACAAAACAAGATATTTTCAAAATTATTTTTGTTACAGCTTTGGTATGTCTCAAAGATATGCCCTAAATGGCGAAAATTGTGTGACGTCATGATGACGTCATCAACAATGTTTTTTTTTTTAAACGCATGTAAGGGTCAATCTGATTACAAAAATGTATACATTGTATTTTTCTGTACCCAATTCCAAAATTTCATGATCGTGGCTCACTCAAGTAAGAAATAACAGCCATTTCAAAATGTAGACCAAATTCAATATAACACAAAGGAATTCTGGGACGGGCTGATAACCATGGCTATTATGAGCTTGCTGTTTATAAAAGGGGTTGATTTCTAGTCTTTTTTCAAGTCGCTGAATTTTTGAAGTATTAAAATCGTAACATTCTTTTCAATATATCTAGCGAACAAAACAAGATATTTTCAAAATTCTTTTTGTTATAGCTTTGGTATGTCTCAAAGATATGCCCTAAAAGGCGAAAATTGTGTGACGTCATGATGACGTCATCAAAAATATTTTTTTTCTTTTACGCATGTAAGGGTCAATCCGATTACAAAAATGTATACATTGTATTTTTCTGTACCCAATTCCAAAATTTCATGATCGTGGCTCACTCAAGTAAGAAATGACAGCCATTTCAAAATTTAGACCAAATTCAATATAACACAAAGGAATTCTGGGACGGGCTGATAACCATGGCTATTATGTGCATGCTGTTTATAAAAGGGGTTGATTTGTAGTCTTTTTTCAAGTCGCTGAATTTTTGAAGTTTTATAATCGTAACATTCTTTTCACTATATCTAGCGAACAAAACAAGATATTTTCAAAATTCTTTTTGTTATAGCTTTGGTATGCCTCAAAGATATGCCCTAAAAAGCGAAAATTGTGTGACGTCATGATGACGTCATAAAAAAATTCTTTTTTCAAGTCGATAGAATATTGCCCATAGCATTTGTAAACGTTTACTTTCTTACCGGCCACATTGGCTACTTTTAAACTTGGCAGACACTTACCCCAACTGCTCACAATGTGTGCCGAACTTTTACGTCCTGATGACGTCATCACATGTCACGTGACGTCATCTTAAAGGGGCATTTTTCGAAGCCATATATCTACAAAAGTACAAGTCCGATTCAGTTGGAACGTAAGGTATGCCACCTGGTGTTATAGATGAAAATTGACATGACGTTATGATCAAGTCATAACATGTCACGTGGTGTCATCTTAAAGGGGCACTCGCTAGATTATTGCCTATAGCATTTGTACACGTTTTCTTTCTTACCGGCACTTTGGGTACTTTTAAACTTGGCAGACACTTAGACTAACTGCTCACAATGTGTGCCGAACTTTTACCTCTTGATGACGTCATGACATGCCACGTGACGTCATCTTAAAGGGGCAGTTTTTGAAGCCATATATCTACAAAAGTACAAATTCGATTAAGTTGAAAAGTAATATCTAGGTAGCCCAGTAGGTTTATAGCTGAAAATTGACATGACATTATCATAATTGATGCCATCACATGTCACGTGACGTCATCTTAAAGGGGCAGTTTTTGAAGCCATATGTCTACAAAAGCACAAGTCCGATTAAGTTCAAAAGTAATATCTAGGTAGCCCAGTAGGTTTATAGATAAAAATTGAATTGACGTTATGATGACGTCATCACATGTCACGTGACGTCATCTTAAAGGGGCAGTTTTTGAAGCCATATATATACAAAATTACAAGTTCGATTAAGTTGAAAAGTAATATCTAGGTAGCCCAGTAGGTTTATAGCTGAAAATTGACATGACATTATCATGATGTCATCACATGTCACGTGACGTCATCTTAAAGGGGCAGTTTTTGAAGCCATATCTACAAAAGTACAAGCTCGATTAAGTTGAAATGTAATATCTAAGTAGGCCAGCAGGTTTATAGATGAAAATTGACATGACGTCATGATGACGTCATCATACGATTTTATAGTAATTTTTAAGTTTTTGAACTTCAAAGTTTCTTAAAGCCATATCTCACCAACAGAACATGCTAAATTCAAAATTCTTTTTGTAATAGCTTTGTTAGCTCCTATATTCCTTTACATAAATGTGAAAATTGTGTGACGTCATCATTACGTCATCAAAAATAGGCTTTTTGAAACACATATAAGGGTTGGTCCGAGCGTCATAAAAATTGGTGGGTAAGTAGATAGTGATACTAGCATGTAAAATCCGAGGTGACGTCATGATGACGTCATCGGCTGATTTTCTGTTAATTTTTTAGTCATGATGACCATCAAATTATTTGTATATTTTTTTTAAGGTTTTGAAATTTTAAGCCATATCTCATTAACAGAATATAATAAATTCGAAATTCCTTTTTGTAATCAATTCATTAGGTCAGAGTTATGTATGTTAAAATGTGTAACATCATCCTGACGTCATCAAAATGCCCTTTTAAAAAACACATGAGAGTAAGTGGATCGTTATGAAAATTTGTAAAATCTGAAGTGACGTGATTGGCTGATTTTGTAGGAATTTTTCATTTTTTTCAATTTTTTTAAACTGTCATTGATCAGATTGACTGCAATCTTGACACAAGCCAAGACCACGTTCCGAATATGTGACGTCATGACGACGCTATCCTATGATTTTATGTTGATTGTTAGGTTTTTAAAATGTTTTATGTAATTTCTAACCGGGACTTGCGCCACATAACAGCCTAAGGTCTTAAACAAGTTTGTCATATATATCCTATAATGGAAATTACATGACCAAGAAAGAAGTCAGGATATGGCGTCACGCTTAAAGGTCAAGTTAGCAAAAGACATAAAAGTGATGGAGTTTTGTGCTAAATATAACAGAAAATGGAAAAGCCCTGCGTCTGTTGGCAAGAGACGCAAGATGTCTAGTTTTTCATTTTTATTATGTTGATTAGTCAAATCAGTACTGTGTTTTAAGATTGGCCGTTTCGTTTATCGATACAGTCATGGAGGTCTCAAAGTCATATGTAACTGTCAATGCTTCATGTACATGTAATGATTTGTTTACAGATCGCATGAACTTGACATGCTTGAGCTTCGTCGACGCGTCTACTGAGTACTAGCAATCCTCTTCGAAGGGCGTTAATCAAGAACAGAAGGCGGGGGAACATCATCCAAGGATTCAAGAGACTCTTCCAAATGGAAAAGGTACACACAATTTTAGTTAAATTAGTTATTACTAGCCTGTTGTGCAAGAGAAGCCTGTTTGTGCTGTATAGATTATGTCTGTTGCCTATAACTATACGGGGATGTCAGACAACTCGACCGTTGACTAACTCGATTTGAGACAACTCGACCGTGAGACAACTTGATCATTTCCCAGTTGATAGAAAAGCCGACTTGAGACAAGTCGACTAAACCCTGACGACAGCTGACCGTCGATGTTTATGCGGTGTTTTTATGTGCGTGTCTGGCCATGTAGCGTGGCGACGCGGTGGCATTTCGCGGTGGTGACGAGCTAGCTGCACGGCCCCGGACCAGCCCGGTACGGCCCGGTCGCGGTTGTGTACACGCGCGGTGCGGCGCGGCGTGAGGGTACCAACGGACGACTTGTCTCAATGACTTATCTCAATGGACGACATGACTTTCCAGACAGACGGTCGAGTTGTCTGAGCACCACTGATGCAGAGGCTCTTGGATTTACCTTGAAGGACAACAAATTGTCATGTATCTAGCAAGTATAGGAAAATAATTGGAAAGATTTTACTTTAATACCCCAACAAAATCAGTCAGGAACAGAAAAATCTTGGAAAATAACCAACCCACCTTGATAACAAGTGTCTAAACATGTGGCACAACTTATTTCAAGATTTATGTCAGCAAAATCATCAGTAAAAGAATTAGGCAGAAATCAACATGTATGTGCCACTTTGAGTGACCATACACTGTCATGACTAAGTTAGCCAAGAACATCTAACAGGAAACACAATCCTTCTTCCCCTGTATTGCATAAAAATATCCTATTAGTATCAAAACTAAATGTTGTGCCAAGTGTTTATACAATTCTGAACACAAACGGATGTTTATTTTGCAAGATTTTTCTGTTCCTGACTGGGGGGTGGTATTAAAGTATAATCTTTACAAAATAATTATAAATATGTTTCATTATAAATTACTTGCAAAATGTAAATGTATCAATAACAAACACCTGTTTTGCTTTTTCAGGAAGGTACCAGTCTTGAGAAGTTTCTACAATACCACTGCGAAGTTGGCCTTTCAACATGTTCCGGGGATTGGCTCAACAATCTGTAGCCACAATCGAGAGGAAAGCCTTGCTGGTCAAGACCCTGATGGATGCAGTGGACCGATGTTACTTAGCCTTCCAAGTCTTCGACTTGAAACATCCAGCTCAGACTCTAAGTATAGGTCCAAGTATACACTGGACCATTACAAAACAACCCTAAGTCAACTTGCTCTGTATTATCTGAATTGTTTTCCGCGTGTCATTTTGTGGTCAAACTGGCCATTAATTTTCAACTAGTTTGTTTTACTAACTGCATACTGTTCATCACAATTTATGGTGAAGTCAAGAAGCATATTCAAGTCTGTATGTTCTGAGATTAAGAAGCCCACACTGGCTTCTAAAATGAAAAGCAAAAACATGTGATAAACAGTTATGTTTGGGTTTGTAAGTACGCTTTTTGTCAAGTTTTAACATTGATGAGAAATATTTTACTTTAATACCCTAACCAAAATCGGTCAGCAACAGCAAATCTTGGAAAATAGCCATCCATCTGTGTTCAGAATTATATAAACACTTGGCACAACCTTTAAATTAGAAAATTTTGTTGGGAATTTTTTGTGCAATATTGGGGAAGAATGTTTGTGTTTTCTGTGTTAGATGTTCTTGGCAGTCGACAGTGTATGGTCACTGAAAGTGTTCAAATACATGTAAATTTCTGCCTCGGTTTTACAGATTCTACTGACATAAATCTTGAAATAGCAGGTTGTGCCACATATTTAGATATGTTCCTGACCGATTTTGGTGGGGTATTAAAGTAAAATATTTCCCATTGATGTTTGATTTATGAATATGAAAGCATTTATGTTTACATTTGAAGACGTTGGAATAATTGCACTAAGTTTAAGTTGTTTAACCTTCCCTCGTGCACTAAATGACTACAAAGAAATTAATTATCTTTCCCAATGTCATCAGAACTGACATTTTGGATTTGTTGCTAACCAAAATAATGCCAACTTATAAACAGACTGCATACAAAATATTGTCGAGATTGTGCTTTACAAAATGTGTAGTGCTTAAAGTCTAACTATATATTTTCATATTTTCGATTAATTAAAAATATATTGTGTATTTTAAAGGTTTTAACCCAGGCAGTCTGTATAGAAAACTATACACACAAAAACAAGGAAGGAAATGAATATTGCTGAAACAGTTTAAATCTAAATCAACATTAAATGAACTTTTAACGCTGTGATACACCATTGCACTGTCAAAGAGTAGAGTGGCTATTCATGCAAATAAATATTTTAATTCCTAAATAAGAATTCAATTGTTATTATTATTGTGCATTTGTTCTTCCGCAGAGTAAACTCATGATTTATGGAAATTGAACACATTTTGGGGTAATACATGACACAACTGCTGTTTAAAACAGAACACAGCATGGTTTGGGTAAAGAATACGCAGCAGTTGGATTAAAAGGAAGCATTACTCCCTGTTGAGTAAAATTTGACACAACTTTTTGGAGTAAGAAATTTGACGTCTTTCTGAGGGTAAAATCTTTGCACAAGTTAGGAGTAAAACTTGACACAACCCCCGTTGTGTCAAGGTTTACCCTCTAAACGACCGGGTTCCCTCCTTACTACCCCAAAGAGTAAGATTTTACGCAACATTGCGTACTTTTTTCTTAGAGTGTATAGCTGGCTGCCGAGTGACTTATTTGTATGTAAATACATGTGAGTGCGTTTAAAATGTTGCCGATAAATGCCCAATGAATTGAAAAATATGTCCCGAGGTCTTTGAAGTTTTCAAATAACAAGAAAAGGTCATACAGAATTGTCCACAGCAATTTATCTGCCTATGTTAAAGCTTCCATGGCCGTGCTTTGACTGGAAATTTCAATTGAATGGATTTTCCTGTAAGGTGTTGAACTCAGTGGCGTATCCATATCCACGGTCTGGGTCCGGTGGGCAAAATTGAAAATCTTGTTCAAAAGGTGGCCTGAAATTTATTTTAGCGGCAGATTTTTGTTCAAAAGATGACCTCAATTTAGTTTTTGCCCGGGGATGGGAGGTCAAAGTACCAGTTGTAAAGCAGTGGCACTTTCAGTTAAAAAAAAAGGTTTAATGTCGCCGGGGGGGGGGGGGGGGGGTACACTGATTGAACTATCTTGTCTTTTTCAATTTTTTGGTTTTATAATGTGCTACTCGCAAAGATTGACTAACACTGTTTATATGGATTAGGAGCGTCCCATTCGTAATCCACCTTTTGAAAATTATTCATCTGTTACTTATCGTCTGTGGATAATAATAACGGCCTAGACCATGATCAAAGTAACAATTCGGTTCGGAAAATTTTTTTTTCCGGGTGATAACGTCGCGGACATACTAGCTCAGGTTTTGTTTGTATTTTCCAATCACCAACGCTGGATCAATTATTTTTCCAAACAACAGAATCCCCCCCCCCAAAAAAAAATCAGAAAGCGGGCGGGTGACTGATCGGTTGTGATGTTTGGCCTCCCCCCCCCCCCCCCCCCCCTCCATACGCCAGTTCCGACATACATTGCGACACCACTAAATTACAAACTACAATGTGGCCGTTTAGGGTTGCTTATCAAAAAGTCCCCCTGGCATTAAACAAAAAGCGGGGGGGGGGGGGGGGGGGCAGGTTGCATAACTTCAGTGGCGGCGATTCAATATACCCATGTACTGATGACGTAACACTTTGTTTACATGTGCGCTTTCTTATGGTGGGGACCAGGGATCAGTGGCGGGGGGGGGGGGGGGGGGGGCAAGGGGGGAAACTCCCCCCCCCCCCCCCCTGTGGGAACTCTTTCCCCCCTTGCCCCCCTCCCATGGAAAATTGGGATATGCGTTACTATAGCGAATTTGCGTTACTATATGCGTTACTATAGCGAATTTCCCCCTTGAAAACAGCCATGCCCCCCCGTCCCCCCCCCCCCCCCCCTAGGAAGAGCCTAGCTACACCACTGCCAGAGATTGAGGGGGGGGGGGGACGAATTCGAAGCACCACAGCAAAGTGCACATGTAAACAAAGCGTACGTCATAGCGGGTCTATACTAGCCTTGACATACAAAATACTCAGATCAGATCAACATACAACAGTTGACTGTGGCCAGGTTAATTGTGAGTTTGTATAATGCCGGCAATCGTGGACCTAGGACAAAAGAATTCGGGCGTAGACAAAGGGGTCCACATTTGACCGAACGTCCACGATTGAAAATCGTGTACAAAACCAATGGGAGGTCTTCCGAAAATGTTAGAGTATAAACAAAAGAGGAACAATGGGAGGTCCACGATTGCACCCGTTTACATGACTGAGTGCGTGGATGGGGGTTGGGGGTTTATATAGCTATCTTTAATGTGATTTCAGCAATATTTTAGGACTAAGTGACACAAAAAAATGGTTTAAAGGTGCCTCGTTTTTGTTTAACAAAAGACTCTGCATGCGAAGCAGGTGGGGAGGGGTAGATTCCAGTTTTGTATGCATGGACGGTGCTTCAAATAGCCATTATGCGTATGTCCAAACACAACAGATGAAGGGGCAACAGGTTTTTAATTGTTGTTTATTTTTTTGTTGGGGGTGGAATACACTGCAATACAAACAATATGCCGAATCAAACCAACATGTGAGCAGACATTAAAAACTAGCCGATACTTTTAATTCCGTAAATCTGTTTTAAGAGGTAAAAATAGTTTAATACATACAAACACACATAACCTGCGAAACCATTAATTTAACTGAATGACTGAAATGGCTTATTAAAACAAAACGGGCTTATACATACATGTATCTTCTTACAATACACACTAACCGTTCATACATACTATAAAAAACATACTATTTCAAAATTCGTTAGAGGAATTTTTTTAGGAGCGTTTTTAGGAATGTTTAAATATCATGAGTTTTTAGAAATTCCTGAACGAGGATCGTATTCTCTGGTCGCTCATAAACCGCAGACTGAGAAATGGTGGCGCCCTCTTTCTGCAAAGACTGTCCAGCTCCGTAGGGCCAGACCCGTTTTTTTGAAATTACTCTCTTTGTGCTTATTTGTACCTTCTTTATATTGCAACATGGTAAAAGTGGATTTGAACAATTCAATTAGATCAAGCTACCACATATAAGTTAATGTTGCCGAAAGACCTAAATTTCAACAAAAAGACAACAAATTCCTGTATAATCTCACAATTTGCTGGAATATTGAGAGCAGTGTCGTAATATCATGCTTCAACAAAAATTAAAGTCAATTTAAAAAAAAAAAAATTGCCAGCTTCAGAAACATGTCTGGCCTGTCACAAAATAACCCCTAAAATGAAATTTTGCATGCCTCACAGAAAATTGATTTTTTTAAAATAACTTCACAGTAAATGTTGGGTTTTTAAAGTAATTATAATACCCAAATAGTTATTCCACTGTTTTGTGTAATTTTTGTGTTGACTGGGCCTGTCAGTTTTGAAATCTTGAATCTTCCAGTTTTTTACTACAGGCGTAGAGCAAATGCAGTAACGGGTCAGACGGGCCAGACGACCTCACCCCCCCCCCCTTCTTTTTGCTATAGGGTCCGCTTGCAATATTTTTTATCGTCGCATGAATTGACGGCGGCGATATAATGTGGCCTATTAGTACAATACAGGTGTAAGGGGCGCCAAAGGAGATTTCTAGCCACACCCCACCCCCGCTTTTCAAAATTATCTTGCGGGGCCCAAAACATTTTGAACAAGATTTTTTGAAAAACAAATCTGCAACACATCCACTTTCACTTGAAAAGACCCCCCCCCCCCCCCCCCCCCCCCCCACTTCCAAGTCTGGCTACGGGCCTGGCCCCTGTTGTTTGCTCTATGGTCTATAAACGTGGTAGACTTTTGAGTTTTCCTCTTGCGCCTTGCCGGAGTAATAGTCAGAAACTGACCCCTTTCAAAATCACAAGGAAAATGTTACATCTGCTCGATTATCCGATTTATAATTTTAAATGCGCCGTAAACCCATTTAAAATGTGCCAAAAGTCAAACAATAATTTTCTGACCAGCACGAAGTTGGGTATATGAACGGAGATAATGATTAATCATAATTGGTCAACTCTAAAATTTGAAATTGATTGAAGTTTATTCAAGGCCGCCACGTTAGACGCCCGTCGGCAAAATATTGTGCCCATTTTGCGGACACCATATTATTGACTTATGAACAAAATATCAAGAAATTTAAAAAGTCACATGATTCACGAAGCAAGTTTTATTAAGGTAATAGTACCAATATTCAACTGGATGAGTTTGACCAAACAAGAAGTTTGTTAAAACCATCTGACGAAATTAGGGGGAAAACGCCGAAGTGCGCCACTTTAGAGTATACCCAGCACGATATGGGGCAGAGGGGTACCCCCTTTTTGTCCCTATACCCTATACACTCTCCAGACTATTGTTACCTAACACATCCCCCTAGACTTCTGAAAAGAATTCCTGAGATTCCGGGAACACAATGACCAACACAAAAGAGGGGGGGGGGGGGTTCGCTTTGCCCCATGTCGTGCAGCATATCCCCTAAACGCTAATGGCTATGGCTACACTAAGATTTAGGAGCAATGACTGATTGAGAAGTAAGCAGACTAAGTACTCGCATTCATTTTTGATGTATTGCTTTTATTTTTTCAATAATGCTTACAATATAGAAAAAGTAAAAGTGCATATTTCACAATAAGCAACATACATGTAAACAGATTTTGTTCCTAGTTTGTGCTTTTTAACACCTGTGTACATAACAGACGTATACACACATACTTTGATAAACCTTTTCATTGTTTGTAAACTTGAACATCACTCCCTCTACATTTTAGTTAGCAACATATTTATTCTAAAAATGGAGACAAATTGTGTTACTCATTTAAAGGAACCATGCAATATAGGTTTTTTATAACTTGAATACATGTAGGGCAGCATTCTTGACATGTCACTATGACTTTCCACCTCTACACATGACTTTCCATCTCTATACATTATTGTGCTAACTGGAGTGTCCTGTATGGACACAGCATATTTAACAGAAAAGATTTGTAGCATTCCAATATGTGTTAAAATTAGAGGATAAAAGTGTGATGACCCGTTCTTTACCACGTCAAAAATAACCAAGACCGCTATTAATGGACCGAGTTGAAGGCGAGGTCCATTAACAGCAGTCACGCCCCTCCGAGGTTATTATTGGCTGGTAAAGACCGGGTCATCACATTTTTATCCCCATTCAAAAATGCCTTATTACGAAAAATACAAAAAGAAACCGTAAAAAAGGACAAAATGCAAATCTTGTTCACCACACTTTTTCTCCCATTTGCTCAGTACACACGGCCTTATGAGCGCGTAAAGGTACTCCGCGCCTGCCTGTCGTGTGCGCGTATGCACATGCACGAGATGCAGCGTTTTATACGCGTGCATTAGCGTTGTCTTACATTATGAAGTTCAGTACATTTTGTGCGCGCACCTACTACGCTCTCCCTGTTGTGTATCAGCGGGGAACGACTGGTTATGATGCATCGTGTTTAAACAATTTCCAGCCATGTTTAAACAACCGTTTAAAGGGAATATACATTTGCAAACACCAAAAAAACAAAATTACCAAACTATAACGAAATATCGTACTGGACTGTTAGTGAATAACAGTTTAAAGCATCCTATAAATCATGGCACCTGGTGTGCTGACATTTTCAAGAAAAGTGGTATTTTGCATTGATTTCCAACACTGGCTTTAAAAAAATACTTCCAATTAATCATATTGAGTTAGTCCGCATTTTCTCTTTGCCATCGATTACACACCTGTAAACGGGTACAAGCCAGCTAGACTGATTCCCTGACCTCACAACTCCCAAACATATATAAATTGCTTTAGTGGGACAGGGAACCAGACTACAAGAACATGATTGTTTTTCTTAGTTTTTCCAGCATTTGCGAACCCGAAACGTCAAACAAGTCAGTGTAACAATATACGCTGTTAAATACTCGCCCCCCAAATCCAATTGCAGCAAAACCAAATGATGTATATTCACTTTAAACACACCCACGTGACAGGCTCCCGACCAATTGGGAGAGTGAAACTTGCTGAGGCATTATTTTATGAATGATAAGTAAAATAATATCACAGGAAATATCATAATGTCCATAGGTTGTGTATAAATAGAGATTACTTAAGTCAGTAATTGGGAGTCGAGGACAGTGTGTTCTGGTACGGGGAAGCATTCTCATCCACAACGCTGCACAATCAGTTCAGGGGATCTCGAATGGCGATGACCAAACCCCCATATACATCGATCTGCCCGTACATACACAGCCTGACCATGGTTCCTCCATGGCCCGACCAACTACCATCTTGAAATCAAATCCAACAATGTTTCATAAGTCAAATCAAGTGAGGGGGCCATATGCCGAGAGAGGATGTTGACTACGTTTGTATAGCAATGCCATTTGAAAAGAACAATGTTACACATTTATCAGTTATCTTTACCATTTTAAGTGGCTAGCACCATGTCCAGAACTTGTTGCGACTATAGAGTACATTTAAAATATATATTTGCCTAGTGCAATACCTTGACAGCTGAAACTGTTTCTTGATAGTGTCGATGACTGCCAACTACAAAGATCATGTTTTCAGTAGCAAGAAGACTTTCACCCATCGTGGCAGTCGAGACCTCAACAGCCTTACATCACTGACATGGGAGGAGCTTTTCGTCTGGTACCATGTCGACTGTGTTGATGTCTTGATCCAATCATGATTGTTCAGACACCTCATCCATTTCACGATTGTAAATCTGTAGAGAAATTTACGAAAACAGATAAATGTTTGTACACATGTTGGGAGGGGGCAAAGTGGGGCATGGCCATCTTCAAGGTGTTAAGTGAGAATACTTACTATTCAAATAATCATAAGAAATGTGCCAATTGTTTTGGGGTTTTTTGGGAGGGGGGTGTTGGTTTCCAGTTTTGAATTGGCGGTGCTTTCAAGAGCCTTTACAAATATGATCAAACTGAACACATCAAGTTCACACATTGCAGATGACATGGCATCAGTCCCTTATATTGTTAAAAAGCTCCATCGGAGGGGGGGGGGGGGGGGGGGTTACCCCCTCTGGCTACGCCACTTTGACTTTTTTTCTGTAATTGCCCATTTACTTTGTACAGAAGGTCTAAGGTGGAGGTGAGATATGAAAGTCTCAAAAATTCAGTTTGAAGTTGTTTGTCTGCTGTAGAGCATGCCACGAATGATTGAAACGTTCTAAAAATCATCATTATCCATGCATGCCATTGCCAGTGTTGTTGACTCAAGCCAGTGACCTGGGTGTTGGTAAAAGTCGGAGGTAGCTGGAGCTAGCCGGAGCTAGCCGAAGGTAGCTTTATACACGATTTATACAACATTTGCAAGCCTTAAAAATGGATTCCTGTTAATAATATTATACTTCCGTGTTTTTTTCTGACAAAAAATGCCGTTTTATCTGCCATTTCAAAGTTGTCCGATTCCTCCGGGTTTCACCGATTTAATGGTTGTAACTTGCTTGTAAATATCGTACGTTTAACTCCGTACGTGCGGCACTGCACGTACGGAGTCGTACGTACGTACAACTCCGTACGTGCGGCACTGCACGCACTGCACGCACGCACGGCCGATGTTCGTATAGTAGTGCGCCCTCGCATGACTAGTTTTGGCTATTCTATTTACTACGGTGGAGCTTACAGGACATCACAAAGCTAATGAAACTAGTTTGTGTGTATACACCTCTGGTTTTATGCCGCTCGTAAACTTATGCTACCGTGGAACGACCGTTATTGAAGGAAACAATTATTGTGAAATATATTTCACTTGGAACAATGGCAAGCACAATTTTGAAGAAGAAAAAGTTTATACCGGTACACTGGTGCATCATACAATATTGTGACAAAAAGTACAACTGACGCTTCATTTGGTGAGCCGGAGGTTGATATAAAATATTTGTTAAAGCTCCGAAAAAGATAAACCTGGGGGGGGGGGGGCAATATTGTAAACGTAATTTTTGTCAACTACATTTTCTTGGGAGTATTTATAGAAACTGTTTTGAAAACAACCGTGGTGTAGGCCTGCACTAATCCAAACAACAAAATAGGAAAATCGCACCATATTTTAAGTACAAATTTCTAAAATTTAGGATAAAGTTATTTTAATTGTTCTAATTATCATCCTCTCAAAAAGTTGTCGTATAAAATCCACCATGCACCACCCCTTCCTGTCCAAGGAATCAGTCATTAAAATATTTTGTTACAAATTATGGGTAAAATATTTTTCGTCAAAACAATCCACAAGTGAAACTGACTAGGTAAAACTGAATACATTTTCAAAGTGAACAAAGAAACTAGCAGGAGCGGGATTCGAACCTGCGACCTCCGGGTTACCGTACCGGCGCTCTACCAACTGAGCTATCTTGCCCTATCTTGCCCGAACAAAGATACTGACAATTTAGGAGACCGCCAACGTAGGGCAAGATAGCTCAGTTGGTAGAGCGCCGGTACGGTAACCCGGAGGTCGCAGGTCATATGAATTTGTTGTGTTCACTTAAGCTCAAACCTCTGTGTCTGTGCGGGGCCCATTTCCGGGCGAAAATCCGCGTGAAATTACCCTTTTTTTCGACGTTTCGAGTCATAGTTTGATAACCATGCGGTCTTTTTCACCGGGTTAAACAGTTCTATACGATTTAACTCTTTGTCGTTCTCGTGATATATATACATATTTTATCTTGAAAAAAACCCACGTACTTTCGGCTTTAAAAATGTGAACTTTTCATCATTTTTCTGTGTAAACGCACCGATTGAGCGCCCTCGCGTCGACTCTTTTGACTGCAACTCCTTACTGGAGTATCGAATCGTACGGGGTTAAACGGAATCGAATAGCTTAGATCCTCCTCTTTCCTTACATGTAAAACCTGTTATGATTGGTTGAAAAAGACCTACGTACTTTTCACAAAGAAAAAAGTGGCCAATGACAACTTTCGATCGATAGGGCATTGTTCGAGACTTACATCGATCTACCATTGCTTACCACGTGTTACATGATCTTGGACTCTGCTCATCACCCGTTTTACAAGACAGATTTTCTTCGATTTTAATGTAACTAAGACATTTAAAAACTATCCATTTGTGAATCAGTTATCTGGTATTAAAACTGTTCTTTTGAGGAGTTAATTTCATTTTGAAATAATGTAAATTTGGAACTGAATACTGTTCATTCAAGGCAGCTGCAGAAATTATGTGATGCAAAGAACGTACACTTGTTTATTGGGCCGTACCATTTTGTATGTGGGGAGTATATATATGCATGTACACCCACATACGTATGTCTTTTCCAAAATAATTGAGATTATGTGTTGTTTAGAAAATTAAACAATTACTAAACTGAACTATATCTTTGTTTCCTACTTGCAGCTATAAACCAGTGCCTGTGTTTATGCATGCCCTCGTGCAAACATGTTTTGTTTTACCCATTTTGTGAATGGAGTGTGCCGGGCCACATTTCAGGGCCGAACGCACAGCTAGCTACACAGGGCCAGCGTTAATCCAATTTAATAACCCTAGACCTCTGTGGTATACTCTACGCGCCAGATTTAAACTGTGAAATTAAGTGAACAAAAGTGGGGTTAACAAATTCATATGTCGAATCCCGCTCCTGCTAGTTTTTGTTCACTTTGAAAATGTAAACATTTAAAAAAAAAAATATACCCGGGTCAAGGTACCCATCTACATACCTATTTTGCTGTCCGTATTATTTTGTTCGTTTGGCTTCTTCATTCGCTATTTTCAGAAGAAACAAATATTTCAACTCGATATCCGATCATCCCCTTCGCCGTTCCCGCCGGCCAAGGGTTACTATGTTTAATAGTTTGGTTCTCGCCACGCGGCAAGGACTATTATTTATGATGAAAGAACCGGAACCAGTCTATGAAAATACAAAAATGTATAGCGTAACAAGTCGAATTTGCATCGTGAAAATGCCAAACATCGGTGGAAAAAAATATTTTGTGCTAATATTTCACAGAATTTGGCATCCCTTTTCTAGTTGGGTGTGTGTATTTTTCTTTTTAATCTGTTGATTTAGAGTTTGTACCTCGTCCTCACCCACTTGAAGTGACACATTGCTTTAGATTTTGCGATTTGGGCTAACAATTGAAATGGACATGGTTGGGAAGCTTTTTTAAAAGTAGAATATAAAGATTCACATAACTATCCCTTCAAATTGCGTGGTTTTTGTTTAATTTTGTGACAAATAACGGTCCGCCATTTTGTAGAACAAAACTTTTGACTTCACAAAATGGCGGACGGTGTTCACCAGTCGTATTTCCAGTCGCAGCTGGTTAAATTCCTTTTAGTTGATGCATTTTGATGTACTGTGGCTCGGCGCGCAGCACTGGCGATATGTGTCGCGAGGTAAAGAATGGTACCTGGCGATCATCTGATAGGTTTACAAGGCCACTGGCTGGGGCGCCAGCCTAAAGACTCTTACAGCATAATTTTGCGCATTATTTAGACAGTGGTATTTACTACTGGAAATAAGTCTGTTTCGCGGGTCAGGGGTCAGATGCAAATTTTTTGTTTTGTAATCACTACTCACTAATTACAACATATTATACGTGTTTTTTTGCGTGAACAACTCTTATAAAAGATAAGGAAAATTTTCAGACAGCAAAATGTCATGACATTTGAAGGCAATGTGTCCTTTAATATGCAGCAGCACGTGGTCCACAAGCCTACACAATGCTAGACTTGAAATCAAGTCGGTAATTGGTCGGCTTTAGTCCGCCTGCGCCGCCGCGTATTATAATACTTGCACTGCATTTTCCAGGCGTTACGTATACTATCCTGCAAATACTCAGTGCCTGAGCTGCGCCTCGATCCGTGTTTACGTTTCCACACATGATGGGTTTTTTGCCAATGTGATCAATGTCGGCCTTAAGGCAGTACTTTTAATCATTTTAAATTCAGTAATGATTTTAAAGAACATACAGAGTGCATTAGTAAGCTATGACGTTTTAAATTAGTTTTATTTATATTTTCATGTTGGCCTAATCTGTGGCCACAATCATGATCGTTGGCAGCAGCGTATGTAGTTATTGTACATTAAAAACAGTTAGCTCCGACATCAGTTTTACCTCCTGTCAATCAGTTGTCACGTCACCAGAATCTACACTTCCAATAAAAGAAAAGGATTAATGTCGAATAGCAAATACATGTACATGTACATGTGTGTACAGTATATGATTCTTCCGTGTTTTTTAATAAGCAATTATTTTTTAATAAATCCATAGAAAGTTAAAATAAAAAGACCTCTTTTTTGTAATTTAATGAACAGTAATTAATTGCGCATGTAGCCCTAACCGTTCATGTATACATCCATGTGCATAATTTTTGTGCACAGTCATAAGGGCCCCCTAGGCCTCAATTTATGATGTCCAGCCCTGCTTTTCCCTCCCCCCTCCACCGCCCGAAATGTTACCAAGAAATATCCCCATGTACCTAATTAAGGAAAATTTACCTTGTATGAAATCTCAGTCAGACCATGGAGGAAGGTTAGTGTTCCTTCCTCCATGGTCAGACGGTTGTTGTTTGTACCTTGGAGCCTCAAGGAAGGGTCGTACTCGCAGTCGTAGTCGTACTCATTCGATTGCGGCATCATTCAGCTTAGTTTTTATCGATATCGATTTAAACGCAACGCACCAAAAACTCTGGAAATGTTTGCTAAATCCATATCCGGTGATTTGAGGAAATTGCTTTACCCATCTGGGTCCAAAGTATGCACCTGAATTGTTAATAAATGAAAAAAACCAAGACGAGAGCTAGCGATTGCATGCAAGCTGGCAGCACGTGCGGGAAGGGAATTCCCCATGGTGAGAAATGGCCAGTGCAATACAAAAAAGAGGGTACCAGCGTGTCAACACTGTTACACACGCTGGTACCCGATTGCCGAACTAGTGCGTGTATATATACATGTACGGGTATATAGCGCTCAGCGCTGGGTATATAGCGCTCAGCGCTGTGTAACTAGCGCTGTGGAACTGTACGTGTCGCAGTTGTTGATTTCCAAAGGTCGTAAATGAAATACTACATCCTTTATTAAACGTTTTTTTAAGAAAGAGCAAGGTGCTTAAAAATCCTTACAAGTCGTAATAACGGTTATTTTATCACCTCATCCACAGATTCTGTGTCTTGATTGGCCGAGAGCGAGTCACATGGCATTTTCTATTTTTGCTATCTTCCTGTGCACGGCCAAAAGTACTGTACCCGTAGCAACCAAACAAATGGCGCGGTATGTGTGTGCAGATGTGCGCGCGTTGAGCGTAACGCGTATTGTTCCAAAGTGCCAGCGCTGCAGAGCTGGGTTCAAACATTTCGTTAAGGGGTGGTTTTGAAAAGAACAAATAAATCCGCCCCCCCCCGTACGCATGGCACAGGGGGCCTACGCAGTGGCTCCAACCCCCTCCCCCTATACGCATTCCACATATCTTTTTGACTTCTCAGACTACCCTTATTCTAGCATCATTAAACGTCACAGTACACCTGTAGTACATGTATAGTATGATTGGCATGTCGCATCCAAAGACTGAAATAAATCACAAAATGTTGACAAAAAAGGCCAACATTTTTATTAACGGACCTGGAAATGATTGAACAGTGATATATTTTGAACCAAAACAGCAGTCAATGATGACATGAACCAAAAGTATGCGAAAAATAGTGTATCTGGATATTGTTTTCCTCTTTTGGTTTTGACGTTTCACGAGTGGTTTATTAAGGGCTATGGAGTGAATAACGCGTTTCACGAAAATATGTGTTTGAACTCGAGGCAGTTGATATACCAGACGTATCTTCTTTTTTTCCTTTTTTACCTCCAGTACATAAGCGATTTTGGACAGTACGCGACGCTGGTGAAATTGATACAAGCGTTATAAAGCGGGTCTTTTTATTGCAGTCAATACGTAAACAACTGTTTGCCAATAGACTTTGCAATCAGTCTTTATTTTAGCATATTTCGTTCTAATAAAACAATGTTCTTCATGAATTCAAGCACCAGTCCACACACAAAAATACTACGGACTAGAACATAAGTCTACGAAACAGAGTCTACAGAACGTAGTGAGAATTTAGTGGCGCGGTGGCCTGCGGCATAATACACTTCAACAAATACACTGCTTCCGCAGTGCATGGCCCGCGCAATGTGTAAACTGAATCGTTGTACTTCTTGACAAATTCTTTATACGCCATGCTGGGCCGCGTTGCCGTCAAACAGTCCCAGGCCCAATCGTGTATACAGCGCTAGCGGTACGATATCGGCGTGGTAAGTAGGCTATCGTGCATCTTCGGAGTTCAACTGACTTTTGTTTACTTTTCGTATTCATTTAAACAACTTTCAGAGACTTTTGATTTTCGCATACGTTTGACGAAATAAGAAAGATAATCATTATTAATTTATTAATTTATTATACGTTTCATATAAGCCCGTTTTTTGAAAAGGTAGGTTGCCCGTCGGACAATTGTCCGCCACTAACCGTAGCCCAACGCCCGATTTGGTTGTCCCCGGCATCGGGCGTCAGTATTTCAAGTTGTCAACCCCGTTTTTTACATGCATTTGGCAGTGGGTTAACGAATCTCCGTTATATCGATTTACACCAATTAGCACCCACTTTGTAATTCTTAAAAAAGAAAGAAAGAAAACGCCCTTGATAAGTTTAAAGCTAAGCCTTTCTAATCCCATTTTAGGTCACACTTACCTCGCGATGGTCCGGTAAACGGTCGTGTTGTGCTGTTCAACATACCAGCCATTGCAGAACTAAAGATTGTTTATAGCACCTCCGCTAATCCGCCAACAATGGGCACGTGCGCGAGCAAAGTTTTCACGTATTTAAATACGTGAAAGATATGCCTTAGCAACCAGCTGGCCCGAAAAATACGTGATACTTTGACAGACGTGAAAAGTGGACTTATCACGTTTTTTATTACGTGAAAAAAGTGCCCATTGTTTACTTTTCACGTTTTTCGTTCCAACAAAAGGTTTTCACGTATTCGGGCCTCACAGTGCTTGTTGGGCTGTGGGGGAAATCCCGCCGTTGCGAAATACATGCACGTCATATGGGAAAACCCAGTGTACGTGTGTATCACCATGGAGGTATCACTCACTATCAGGTTGATGTTTGTTTTGTGATGTTGCTGGTGCTGATAAATGTGTTGAGTGTGTTTTAATATGGCAGCAGTCTCGGGGTATTTTGTCTGTTGGAGCATGGAGGAATAAACACATGGTTGGAGCATGGAGGAAGGAATATGGTTGGATTTGGTCATTTGCTTGCAATTACATCCTCCTTTCTATAGGACTTATCAGGGGCGGATTTTTGCAGTTGGGGTTTCTGAAATTTACCCAGAAATGTATTTAACCTCTTTGTTTTGTTCTCACCCATAGGCAAAATAAGACCTGTATTTGCAAGGCGTAGGCCTAGGCCCCTATACCGTACAAGCAAAAGCTGGATCCGCGCCTGCTTATGATTGTCAATTTTTATTTTATTTGTTTTGTTCGTTTTTTTCCTAGAAAATGTCAAAAAACGAATCTTACTAAGCTTAATGCGGCCATGACAAGGGAATCCACACCTGTACATCACAGGATTACAGAACTTGAGATTGAATTTGATAAAAGGAGGGTATGTAGGGCCTATGTGGAAGCACCCCAAAATGGCCGCCTGGGTCGACCATAAGTGCCGTCCATACGTATGCACGAAATGCCGACTTGTTGACACCCCCCCCCCCCCTGTACGGATGGCATACCATGGGCATACGCAGTGGAACCCCCCCCCCCCCCCCCCCCCCCCTGTAAAATTTTAATGTCTACAAATCCATTCGATGTCATCTGTCTAAATAAAACTTTCTGCAATGCCTCAATCTTCGACGATGAAATCACATTACCAAATGTTTCCATTCATATGAATTTGTTGTGTTCACTTAAACTCAAACCTCTGTGCGGGGCCCATTTCCGGGCGAAAATCCGCGTAAAATTACCCTTTTTTTCGACGTTTCGAGTCATAGTTTGATTACCATGCGGTCTTTTTCACCGGGTTAAACGGTTCTGTACGACTTAACTCTTTGTCGTTCTCGTGATATATATACATATATTTTATCTTGAAAAAAATCCACGTACTTTCGGCTTTGAAAATGTGAACTTTTCATCATTTTTCTGTGTAAACGCACCGATTAAGCGCCCTCGCGTCGACTCTTTTGACTGTAACTCCTTACTGGAGTATCGAATCGTACGGGGTTAAACGGAATCTAATAGCTTAGATCCTCCTCTTTCCTTACATGTAAAACCTGTTATGATTGGTTTAAAAAAAACCTACGTACTTTTCACAAAGAAAAAAGTGGCTAATGACAACTTTCGATCGATAAAGCATTGTTCGAGACTTACATCGATCTACCATTGCTTACCACGCGTTACATGATCTTGGACTCTGCTCATCACCCGTTTTACAAGACAGATTTTCTTCGATTTTAATGTAACTAAGACATTTAAAAACTATCCATTTGTGAATCAGTTATCTGGGATTAAAACTGTGTTCTTTTGAGGAGTTAATTCCATTTTGAAATAATGTAAATTTGGAACTGAATACTGTTCATTCAAGGCAGCTACAGAAATTATGTGATGCAAAGAACATACACTTGTTTATTGGGCCGTACCATTTTGTATGTGGGGAGTATATATGCATGTACACCCACATACGTATGTCTTTTCCAAAATAATTGAGATTATGTGTTGTTTAGAAAATTTAACAATTACTAAACTTAACTATATCTTTGTTTCCTACTTGCAGCTATAACCAGTGTCTGTGTTTCTGCATGCCCTCGTGCAAACATGTTTTGTTTTACCCATTTTGTGAATGGAGTGTGCCGGGCCACATTTCAGGGCCGAACGCACAGCTACACAGGGCCAGCGTTAATCCAATTTAATAACCCTAGACCTCAGTGGTATACTCTACGCGCGAGATTTAAACTGTGAAATTAAGTGAACAAAAGTGGGGTTAACAAATTCATATGGTCAGAAAAGACAGGAACCGGCATGGTGGTGGGGTTGCCATGTACATCCGAAACAATTTAACTTTCACTCGTCGTGAGGATCTTGAAACAGATGATGTCGAGTGCATATGGGTTAAAATTAAGTGTAAACAAAGACAGCCTGTGCTTATTAGTTCTATTTATAGGCCACCTTCAAGCTCTGTTGAATTCATTAATAAACTAAGTGATATTATTAATAAGGCCTCCTGTGAATGTAAAGAAATTATTGCAACTGGGGACTTTAATTATGATGTTTCAGTTGACGATGATAGTATGAACTCAAACCCAATTATTTCTTGTTTTGGTTTATTTCAATTGGCGCAACTCATACATGATTAAACACGTGTCACTGAGTCCACTCAAACAATAATCGATCTCATTTGCAGCTCCCATCCAGAGCTAATAAAGGAATGTGGTGTATTACCAGTCCTAATCAGTGACCATTATCTCGTTTATGGTCAACATAGTTGGAAAACACCAAAAATTAAAGGTCGCTCAATAAATGTTCGATGTCTTACAATATAGACAATGAGGCATTTAAAGACGACCTCCTTAATGCACCATGACAAGATGTACTGGACTCTTATGATGTTGATGAAGCGTGGGACAAATGGCACTCCATATTTATGAGTATTATTAACTTTCATGCGCTAATCAAAAATAAACGTATTCGGGGTGCCTCTTTACCTTGGCTCGATTGCGAAATTCTTAAACTTTTGAGACAGTGGGATCGTGCACACAAAATCGCAAAACGCTCAGGCTCACAGATCGATTGGGACTCTTATAAAAAGCTGCGGAATAATGTAACTAATACAATCCGCACTAAGAAGAGTGAATACTATACATCAGCCATAGAAGAAAATTAAAGCAATTCATCTATGCTATGGAAACAAACTAAAGGAGGTACTTCCTAAGAAACAGAAAATTGCTCCAAATTCTATCACTTTCCCAAATGGAGAAAATATTGACGAACCCACAGACATTGCCGATACATTAAATGAACACTTTTCCACAATAGGAAAACGTACAGCTAGAAATTGCTTATCGCGCGAACTTGAAAACAATGATACCTACGCCTCTATCGTTGATTCTCTGGATGAACTTGAAGAATGCACTGTACCTAATATTACAGAAGAGTTCGTTCAAAAGCAAATATCATCCATGTCGGTTGGGAAAGCAACAGTGTTAAAATGATTAAAATTGCTTCCCCTTATATTACTAAATCTTTAACTTATATTTGTAACCTCTCCATAAGATGCGAACAATACCCTAAAGATTGGAAACACGCCTTGGTAACACCAATTCACAAGGGAGGAGATAAATGTAGTACAGGTAATTATCGGCCTATTTCTATACTGCCAATTATCTCTAAGATTCTAGAAAGATGGGCGCACTCGGCAGTATATAGCTACCTCGATGATAACAATTTGATACCTAATTGCCAATCGGGATTTAGACCCTTGCACTCAACTGAAAGCACTCTACACGATTTAACAAACAAGTGTTTTGAGGCTATGGAGCAAGGTGGGTTACATGTAGCGTGTTCATAGATCTCAGTAAAGCTTTTGATTGTGTGGATCATGTACTCCTACTAGGCAAATTAAAGAAGCTGAATTTGTCATCTTCTGTAATTAATTGGTTTAAGTCGTACCTAGGCGGTCGTAGTCAGTCTGTAAATATTAAGGGCACAATATCGAAGGTATTGCCCATAGACATAGGCGTTCCACAAGGGTCGATCTTAGGGCCACTTTTATTCATTGTTTATAGTGGTGATTTTCCATCTTGTATATACCCAAAAATTGCAACTTATTTATGTATGCAAATGACTCCACGTTAACTTGTAGCTCCTCTAGTATTAACGAAATAGAAAGGAACTTGAATATAGCTCTTGCTAGTATTCACAACTGGTGCCTAAGAAACAAACTAGCATTAAATGTCAACAAAACCAAATGTATGCTTATTGGTTCAAGGCAGAAAATATCAAACGTCGACCTGAACGTGTGCATTGCTGATAAGGTTATCGAAAAAGTAAAATCTTGTAAATGTTTTGGTGTAGTTGTTGATGAAACATTAAGTTGGGGTACACATGTTGAATACGTAAGGAAGACTGTTTCGTCTAAATTGGGTGTGTTAAACAGAATTCGTGATTACGATCCCCAAAGCAGCCTGCACACACTCTTTGTAAGTTTAGTTATGCCATCTTTAGAGTATTGCTGTACGGTGTGGGGAGGAAGGTACATATCTCACGACAATACCCTCAACAAATGTCTAAAAAGAGCTGCACGGATAATCCTTAAATGTACCTCCCTCACCCCCTCACCCCCTCAGCTGATATGTTTGCCAGACTAAATTGGATTCCTTTTAATGAAAGAGTTCAATCCAAAAAGGCTATCCTTGTTTTCAAAAGCCTTAACAAAATGACTCCTTTGTACATGACGAATCTGTTCACACCACTTACAGTGATTCATGAAACACGAAAATCGACCCAAATGGCACTGAAAGTTCTTTTCGCCAAAAAGGAATGCTACGTGACAAGTTTCGCTGCGAGTGGTGCCAGTATATGGAATAATCTGCCTGAACAAATGAGAACCATAAACTCCTTATTATAAGTACATGTACATTTAAATCGGAGCTACGTAAAGCCATCTATCAGTGATATTTCTGTCATTTACGCTGATCTGCGGAGTTATAAACTTGGTTGCCAAAATACTTTGGAGCCGGATGGGAATTTCCCCTTGTTTTTCACCCTAAAAGTTTTTTTTCGCGAGTTTTTCGCCCATCCCGTAAATCAGCAATACGCTTCTGGAGAGTTGAAAAGTTAACTGAAAAAAAATGTATTTGTGTAAACATTATTGTATTTGTTTAAATATTTTGTATGAATGTGTAAATATTCAGTTTTAACTAATAATATGCAGGGCCCCAATGGAAACCAGTTTTAAACTGTTTGGGCACACTCTGGGTAAAGAAATGTAATAAATAAATAAATAAATAAATCTACCAGTGATATTTCTGTCATTTACGCTGATCTGCGGAGTTATAAACTTGGTTGCCAAAATACTTAGGAGCCGGATGGGAATTTCCCCTTGTTTTTCACCCTGAAAGATTTTTTTTTTCGCGGGTTTTTCGCCCATCCCGTAAATCAGCAATAGGCTTCTGGAGAGTTGAAAAGTTAACCGAAAATAGATTTATTTGTGTAAACTTTATTGTTTTTGTTTAAATATTTTGTATGAATGTGTAAATATTCAGTTTTAACTAATAATATGCAGGGCCCCAATGGAAAAAAGTTTTAAACTGTTTGGGCACACCCTGGGTAAAGAAATGTAATAAATAAATAAATATACAAATAAGGTTTGAACACCTACACCGTACCTCCTGGAACATAGCCAGCATGGTTGACACGTGATTTTAACATTTCTATTCTGTGATATAGCCTTTGCATTATCAATGGAGTCAGGTTGGAGAATTAAAAATCGCACAAAGAATTGCTATTTAAAAACTATAGACTGATTACAAATGATGTTATATATTTACAAACATTACATGACACCGATAATATAAAAAAGGATAAAAAGCAACTTGCAGGAGTTTTTTGTGCACACCAGTAATATGGCAGAGCACCTTGTTTAAAGTAGTTTCAATGTTATTACCGAACTAAAGCCAGCATCTTGCCTCTTTTAAAATAACCCCTATTACCAAGAAGTAATGTTCAAAATAAATAAAAAAGATTCGGGCTATAAATTAGTTTGTAAATGGTATCATGAAAAAATATTAACTCATGGAGCAATGGAGCGTCATCAAAGTTATTCACTATTGTAAGGTTGCACATTAATATACCATTCCAAATGAGATCTAAATCGATATCCACCTTATATAGTATTCCACTACAAATTAATTATCCTTGTTACACCTCATGTTCAGATTTTGGTTGTTTTGATTTAAATAGCTACTCTAATTGCACGTGTTAACCTGCAGTAATTTGTAATTCTTTTTTTTTCTTCAGTTCAGCAGTCACAAAAGTTGTTGGAAAAACACCTGAAAGATTTTCCCACTTGTGTAAAAGTGTAGTGTTTATATAATACGTCGGTGAAGTGCAAAAAAACACATATATTGAATGTAAATCACCCCGACGCAAATTCCATCTTGTGAATAGTTTGGTTGCGGTACCTGCTGTCTAGCAAGCTCGGTTGTAGAATGGTAAGATGTCGATCTGCACTAGAAAGCAGGAGGTCGTCGGTCCGAGTCCAACCCGGTTGACTTTTTCCAAATATCTCAGGGCAACACTGAGTATACAGTGTTTATGAAATACGCCGTTGAAGGGCAAAAGCAACATATTTTGTTTGAAAAATCAAGCTCCGAAGCGTTGCGCTTTTTCGAGTATTAAGTGTCCGTGCTGTTTTAGAGTTTCACTCACAAAATAATGTTGTTTTAGTTGCTATTTTTCTTGCAATACAAACAATTTTATAAGTCGTTCAGAAGAAACAACCAAACAAATTTGTTGAGGAGCATGGAAAGTATATAAAAATACATCGCATGTTTGTGAAGCTAAAATGGGTGTTGCATTTCATGCACGTTCATTTCCACAAAACGTCGTGTGCAAATTTCTATTATTTTACGAATATAATTAAACTGGTAACTTGGCGTTAGTTGGTACTGGTTTGAAAGTTGTCGACTTCAATACACGTCGTTTGTCTCCACGACGTTTAATCCGTCGAAATACCTGCAGTAAATATTAAACAGATTTCAAGATGCATAACGAAAAGTGACTAATATGTTGTACTCTATCCTGCAATACCCTACACTGTAAAAACAATTGTCCGTAAAATTAACGGTCGAAAGGCGTGCAGGAAGGTGCTACCCGTCTACCGTATTTTTACGGTCGAACCGTATTTAAATTTACTGATAAAGCGTTTTCTTTACGGTGAAAGTCTGTAAATACTGCCACTGGTTTTATTTTTTAGAAAAAACTGAAAATGTAGTACTGGAAGTTAAGTTGCCATTAATTAACTGCAAATTAACAAATATCTGAAGTGGGAGCAGATGAAACATCATTTTTTACTTTTCATTATACTTTACTATGGTAGAGTGTACAAACTGAATGATGTCGTGCTTTAGCTTTATATTTAGCCTATCTCACCATAATAAAGTCATGGTTTCCCATCAACAATTTCAATATTTGAATACGAACGGAGATGTAATGAGACTATTTACATATGCTTGTAAAAAATCTAAATTCTATTGTGGAATTGTTTGAATAAAACTTATTATGGTCAAGAAAGTGCAATTTAGCCTGAAGTTCTGTGACACAATTTCCTCATTTATGAATGGTTGTGCAATTGCTACGTAATGTGCGGCCTTTATACGGGTTTTCCCGTAAAATGTATATCAGGCGTAGTCCATTTACGGTTACTCACAGTGAAAATTTACAAGCTTTTCACCATAAAAAAAATACGGGAATTTGTAAAGTGTATACGAATAGGGTATACCCCAGACGTACAGCCATTATTTGTGACAATTCATCCTCAATGTTTGAGTTTTAATAGTCTTCACTTTGGCGCATTGTAAAGATATAACAGCTAAATATGGCTATTTTTCAGTATAAATTTGTTGAAAATTGATTTCCTGCATTAAAGCCTCCAATTTGAGCATCCTTTAGAGAGTAACTGATGAAAAACGACAATTAAAAATGAACATATTCTCTCCTATAATTTCCAAAGTAGAGAGCAATATACAGAGGAGTAACCGTGAACAGGGGAGGATAATTACTGGCCTACTTACGATTAGACCTGTAAGAATCGCATTGACAGTGAGCGACACGGCAGTAACAGAAAGCACAATCAGATTGGCGGGAGGCTCGGCTGGTTTGTCTTTGCAAGTCTTCGGTGGTTTTTCGACAGTCAAAGCAGGCGTTCTTCCTGTACGTGGGAACGCGAAAAGAGCCACCCTGATGTCATTATATTGACACTGTCATCAGTCTATCAAATTAAATCTTTTCAAACGTTTCGCTTCATTTCACATCAGTTTCATCCATTTCATCCGTGTCAATTTCCAGTGTTAAACAGGTCTATAACATGAAGTTTTCTACCCACCTGTATTTCCATGAGTCTGCGCTTCACTGTAGGTTACCGTTGTGGAGACAGCTTTAGTAAGCCTTACTAATATGTGACTTCCGTTCCCAACAGCAACACCGTGGGCCTCACACCTATACTTGACATCATCGTTTACTGATGTCAGTTGGAGTGAAGCTGAAGTTGAGTAGGTGAGGCTCCTCAAAGCAGAGCCTAAGAAAAAGCAAACTCAGAAATCTCAGGTATGTAGGCCTACATCTACTGCAGCAAATGTGACAGACAGTTATATATATTTACTTAGAAATTGTCAATCTTTATTAACCTAAATTTATCACGTGTCAAGTGATGGGGTATGGGTAACCAATGATTCGACTCTTGGAGGCAATATGGTCTAGAATACATAGGCACAACTCTGATTGTTTCCAATAATGCTTTTCCATAGTCAAATATGGCTGATTTTGTGTCAACTATTTTGTTTCAGAGTACGACTACGTTTCTCTACCTACTACTCATCATTATTATTAATTGTTCAAATTCAACCTGTCGGGAGCCGGATTTCAACATGTGGAATTTGGCAGTATCCCAGTCTGTCAGTATATTTGTTCAGGGGCGCTAATCAGGAGTCATCAACCCATATTAAGTTTGAAAAGCAATTAAGCAACTTCGTACAATAAAGTACCTACCCTCGTTAGGAGGTAGAACAACACGCTTAATCGTATATGAAGCGTCAGCTGGTTCTTCTGATCCGTTCGCGAACACGCGGAACCAACTTAACTTTACAGCAGGTTTGACGAAATCCACTTCACACGTCAGATTCGTGTTGTATCCTAGCTGTGCCTCACATACACCTACATCCCCAGAGCGATAATCGCACCCCTTGACGAGGGTTAGTGGCTGGCTTGGAGAGACTACCAAAAAGGCGTGGAACAGGAATGGGTGTTGATCGATACTAAAGCAAATTCCTCTATTAGGTTCAGCAATTCAAGAGAGATCATTCATGCAACCATGCATGGTTAATGGTTTATTTTCTACATCAGAATCCCCCAAAATAAATAACATAAAATTACATAATTTACTGTTTAATATGAAATGGGTCTTTATAGGGGGCCCGTTCTTGAAAAATTAATGTGGTGTAAAATTATTACATTACTTGTGCAAGCGCACGAATCAAAAGCGCACGAATCAAATCCCCGGGTCGGTCTGGGCTGGGCTGGCGAGTAGCGATCCTGTCTGAGGCCGGTTCATACCGGTACTTCACGCGAATGCGAAAGCGAAGCGAATTTTGTGACGTCAACAATATTTGTTTCATTATGACATTTGCCTTGACCCAGACGAATTCGCTTCGCCCTCAAATTTGCTTAAGCATGAACCGGCCTTTAGTCTTGTACATTACTCACCCATGTCACAAACATCCACATATCCTTCTACCACCATTTTCGTCTTGGGCTTGACCAAAAAGAAATAGATGTCTTCGTCTGAGGCAATGACGTTCTTGATAACCAGAGAGAACTCTCCGTTGATATCATAGACGCCCTCTGGGATCCCGTTTTGAGGCGCAATATTCCCTCTGAAGTACGAGATCAACAGCGAGTGTCTGTTCTTCTGACCTTTATACCAGTACATGGCGTCGGTTTCTTCCAGCGTAAATTGGCCCGATACGATAGGAGGGCAGGGCACGATCCCAGGGCGGCTTCGTTCTAAGAACACGGTGCCCTCGCTGTTTGCTCGGACGACTGGAACAAATGGAAAAAGTACGTCGAACTAGTAACTACCCCACACTTTACTTTCTTTCTACATTGTAATTGGCTGTGAAAGGTTGAACAACTGTTCCAAGAGATTCTCAATAACACTTGGCTATAAATACACATACATTTACACAGTTCCTGTACTAGCGAGTTCTGTCACATTTCTTCCTCCATTGATCTCACACAATATTATTATTGCCCCATCATCTTGACTTGATTTTTATTGGCAAATGATCTCTCTACCTCTTAAATGCATGATGTATGCATCGCTTCCCGTTTGACGTGCTTTCTGCCTGTAAATCAAGGACAATCAATGTGATTTTGGACTTTGCACGGAGGCAAGTGAACTATCGACAAATGCTGCGGACATAATGTATAATGAACTGCAAAAAGAGAACTATGATTATTGTAAGAAACGCTTTTCTTTTAGATTTAAATTTCCAAAGTGAACAAAGAAACTGGCAGGAGCGGGATTCGGTTCGAATCCAGCTCCTGCCAGTTTCTTTGTTCACTTTGAAAATGTATTCAACATTTACCTAGTCAGTTTCCCTTGTGGATTGTTTGACGAATTAAGATTTAAATTTCCTCAAAATTTCTAAAACGGCAATAGTGTCGCGGGGTTGCAGATTATCTGAGGTTCGATAAAGTAGGCTATGTGAGAAATTAATGTGAGGAGTTTGTATTCGTATTCAATCGTGGACCTTTGCCAAGGACCATAGTTGAAAACTGTGAGGGATTTCCTAAAAACGTGTAAGTATAAACAATACGACAATGGGAAGCCAACGTTGAAAGCTTTTACAAGATAATGTGTGTGTCAAAACGTCATAAGTACAAACAAATAAAGGACAATGGAAAGTCTGAATTCCTTGATTTACACACTACACACAGTGTGTAAAACGCCTGCAATCGGGGTCCTCCTCTCTTAATGTAAAAGAGTGAAAAACTCACTCTCCAAAAGAGTGAAATCGCTTATGAAACCACTCCAAAAGAGTGAATCTCTTATAAAAACCACTCAAAAAGAGTGAAAACCGCTCCAAAAGAGTGAAAGGGAGTCATATGATATGAGGGACCACTCTTTTTAGACTTATCCCTTTTATGGCTCCGCGAAAGAGTGGAAATTTCACTCATGAATGATCTCTCTTGAATTGCTGAACCTAATAGAGGAATTTGCTTTAGTATCGATCAACACCCATTCCTGTTCCACGCCTTTTTGGTAGTCTCTCCAAGCCAGCCACTAACCCTCGTCAAGGGGTGCGATTATCGCTCTGGGGATGTAGGTGTATGTGAGGCACAGCTAGGATACAACACGAATCTGACGTGTGAAGTGGATTTCGTCAAACCTGCTGTAAAGTTAAGTTGGTTCCGCGTGTTCGCGAACGGATCAGAAGAACCAGCTGACGCTTCATATACGATTAAGCGTGTTGTTCTACCTCCTAACGAGGGTAGGTACTTTATTGTACGAAGTTGCTTAATTGCTTTTCAAACTTAATATGGGTTGATGACTCCTGATTAGCGCCCCTGAACAAATATACTGACAGACTGGGATACTGCCAAATTCCACATGTTGAAATCCGGCTCCCGACAGGTTGAATTTGAACAATTAATAATAATGATGAGTAGTAGGTAGAGAAACGTAGTCGTACTCTGAAACAAAATAGTTGACACAAAATCAGCCATATTTGACTATGGAAAAGCATTATTGGAAACAATCAGAGTTGTGCCTATGTATTCTAGACCATATTGCCTCCAAGAGTCGAATCATTGGTTACCCATACCCCATCACTTGACACGTGATAAATTTAGGTTAATAAAGATTGACAATTTCTAAGTAAATATATATAACTGTCTGTCACATTTGCTGCAGTAGATGTAGGCCTACATACCTGAGATTTCTGAGTTTGCTTTTTCTTAGGCTCTGCTTTGAGGAGCCTCACCTACTCAACTTCAGCTTCACTCCAACTGACATCAGTAAACGATGATGTCAAGTATAGGTGTGAGGCCCACGGTGTTGCTGTTGGGAACGGAAGTCACATATTAGTAAGGCTTACTAAAGCTGTCTCCACAACGGTAACCTACAGTGAAGCGCAGACTCATGGAAATACAGGTGGGTAGAAAACTTCATGTTATAGACCTGTTTAACACTGGAAATTGACACGGATGAAATGGATGAAACTGATGTGAAATGAAGCGAAACGTTTGAAAAGATTTAATTTGATAGACTGATGACAGTGTCAATATAATGACATCAGGGTGGCTCTTTTCGCGTTCCCACGTACAGGAAGAACGCCTGCTTTGACTGTCGAAAAACCACCGAAGACTTGCAAAGACAAACCAGCCGAGCCTCCCGCCAATCTGATTGTGCTTTCTGTTACTGCCGTGTCGCTCACTGTCAATGCGATTCTTACAGGTCTAATCGTAAGTAGGCCAGTAATTATCCTCCCCTGTTCACGGTTACTCCTCTGTATATTGCTCTCTACTTTGGAAATTATAGGAGAGAATATGTTCATTTTTAATTGTCGTTTTTCATCAGTTACTCTCTAAAGGATGCTCAAATTGGAGGCTTTAATGCAGGAAATCAATTTTCAACAAATTTATACTGAAAAATAGCCATATTTAGCTGTTATATCTTTACAATGCGCCAAAGTGAAGACTATTAAAACTCAAACATTGAGGATGAATTGTCACAAATAATGGCTGTACGTCTGGGGTATACCCTATTCGTATACACTTTACAAATTCCCGTATTTTTTTTATGGTGAAAAGCTTGTAAATTTTCACTGTGAGTAACCGTAAATGGACTACGCCTGATATACATTTTACGGGAAAACCCGTATAAAGGCCGCACATTACGTAGCAATTGCACAACCATTCATAAATGAGGAAATTGTGTCACAGAACTTCAGGCTAAATTGCACTTTCTTGACCATAATAAGTTTTATTCAAACAATTCCACAATAGAATTTAGATTTTTTACAAGCATATGTAAATAGTCTCATTACATCTCCGTTCGTATTCAAATATTGAAATTGTTGATGGGAAACCATGACTTTATTATGGTGAGATAGGCTAAATATAAAGCTAAAGCACGACATCATTCAGTTTGTACACTCTACCATAGTAAAGTATAATGAAAAGTAAAAAATGATGTTTCATCTGCTCCCACTTCAGATATTTGTTAATTTGCAGTTAATTAATGGCAACTTAACTTCCAGTACTACATTTTCAGTTTTTTCTAAAAAAATAAAACCAGTGGCAGTATTTACAGACTTTCACCGTAAAGAAAACGCTTTATCAGTAAATTTAAATACGGTTCGACCGTAAAAATACGGTAGACGGGTAGCACCTTCCTGCACGCCTTTCGACCGTTAATTTTACGGACAATTGTTTTTACAGTGTAGGGTATTGCAGGATAGAGTACAACATATTAGTCACTTTTCGTTATGCATCTTGAAATCTGTTTAATATTTACTGCAGGTATTTCGACGGATTAAACGTCGTGGAGACAAACGACGTGTATTGAAGTCGACAACTTTCAAACCAGTACCAACTAACGCCAAGTTACCAGTTTAATTATATTCGTAAAATAATAGAAATTTGCACACGACGTTTTGTGGAAATGAACGTGCATGAAATGCAACACCCATTTTAGCTTCACAAACATGCGATGTATTTTTATATACTTTCCATGCTCCTCAACAAATTTGTTTGGTTGTTTCTTCTGAACGACTTATAAAATTGTTTGTATTGCAAGAAAAATAGCAACTAAAACAACATTATTTTGTGAGTGAAACTCTAAAACAGCACGGACACTTAATACTCGAAAAAGCGCAACGCTTCGGAGCTTGATTTTTCAAACAAAATATGTTGCTTTTGCCCTTCAACGGCGTATTTCATAAACACTGTATACTCAGTGTTGCCCTGAGATATTTGGAAAAAGTCAACCGGGTTGGACTCGGACCGACGACCTCCTGCTTTCTAGTGCAGATCGACATCTTACCATTCTACAACCGAGCTTGCTAGACAGCAGGTACCGCAACCAAACTATTCACAAGATGGAATTTGCGTCGGGGTGATTTACATTCAATATATGTGTTTTTTTGCACTTCACCGACGTATTATATAAACACTACACTTTTACACAAGTGGGAAAATCTTTCAGGTGTTTTTCCAACAACTTTTGTGACTGCTGAACTGAAGAAAAAAAAAGAATTACAAATTACTGCAGGTTAACACGTGCAATTAGAGTAGCTATTTAAATCAAAACAACCAAAATCTGAACATGAGGTGTAACAAGGATAATTAATTTGTAGTGGAATACTATATAAGGTGGATATCGATTTAGATCTCATTTGGAATGGTATATTAATGTGCAACCTTACAATAGTGAATAACTTTGATGACGCTCCATTGCTCCATGAGTTAATATTTTTTCATGATACCATTTACAAACTAATTTATAGCCCGAATCTTTTTTATTTATTTTGAACATTACTTCTTGGTAATAGGGGTTATTTTAAAAGAGGCAAGATGCTGGCTTTAGTTCGGTAATAACATTGAAACTACTTTAAACAAGGTGCTCTGCCATATTACTGGTGTGCACAAAAAACTCCTGCAAGTTGCTTTTTATCCTTTTTTATATTATCGGTGTCATGTAATGTTTGTAAATATATAACATCATTTGTAATCAGTCTATAGTTTTTAAATAGCAATTCTTTGTGCGATTTTTAATTCTCCAACCTGACTCCATTGATAATGCAAAGGCTATATCACAGAATAGAAATGTTAAAATCACGTGTCAACCATGCTGGCTATGTTCCAGGAGGTACGGTGTAGGTGTTCAAACCTTATTTGTATATTTATTTATTTATTACATTTCTTTACCCAGGGTGTGCCCAAACAGTTTAAAACTTTTTTCCATTGGGGCCCTGCATATTATTAGTTAAAACTGAATATTTACACATTCATACAAAATATTTAAACAAAAACAATAAAGTTTACACAAATAAATCTATTTTCGGTTAACTTTTCAACTCTCCAGAAGCCTATTGCTGATTTACGGGATGGGCGAAAAACCCGCGAAAAAAAAAATCTTTCAGGGTGAAAAACAAGGGGAAATTCCCATCCGGCTCCTAAGTATTTTGGCAACCAAGTTTATAACTCCGCAGATCAGCGTAAATGACAGAAATATCACTGGTAGATTTATTTATTTATTTATTTATTACATTTCTTTACCCAGAGTGTGCCCAAACAGTTTAAAACTGGTTTCCATTGGGGCCCTGCATATTATTAGTTAAAACTGAATATTTACACATTCATACAAAATATTTAAACAAATACAATAATGTTTACACAAATACATTTTTTTTCAGTTAACTTTTCAACTCTCCAGAAGCGTATTGCTGATTTACGGGATGGGCGAAAAACCCGCGAAAAAAAACTTTTAGGGTGAAAAACAAGGGGAAATTCCCATCCGGCTCCAAAGTATTTTGGCAACCAAGTTTATAACTCCGCAGATCAGCGTAAATGACAGAAATATCACTGATAGATGGCTTTACGTAGCTCCGATTTAAATGTACATGTACTTATAATAAGGAGTTTATGGTTCTCATTTGTTCAGGCAGATTATTCCATATACTGGCACCACTCGCAGCGAAACTTGTCACGTAGCATTCCTTTTTGGCGAAAAGAACTTTCAGTGCCATTTGGGTCGATTTTCGTGTTTCATGAATCACTGTAAGTGGTGTGAACAGATTCGTCATGTACAAAGGAGTCATTTTGTTAAGGCTTTTGAAAACAAGGATAGCCTTTTTGGATTGAACTCTTTCATTAAAAGGAATCCAATTTAGTCTGGCAAACATATCAGCTGAGGGGGTGAGGGGGTGAGGGAGGTACATTTAAGGATTATCCGTGCAGCTCTTTTTAGACATTTGTTGAGGGTATTGTCGTGAGATATGTACCTTCCTCCCCACACCGTACAGCAATACTCTAAAGATGGCATAACTAAACTTACAAAGAGTGTGTGCAGGCTGCTTTGGGGATCGTAATCACGAATTCTGTTTAACACACCCAATTTAGACGAAACAGTCTTCCTTACGTATTCAACATGTGTACCCCAACTTAATGTTTCATCAACAACTACACCAAAACATTTACAAGATTTTACTTTTTCGATAACCTTATCAGCAATGCACACGTTCAGGTCGACGTTTGATATTTTCTGCCTTGAACCAATAAGCATACATTTGGTTTTGTTGACATTTAATGCTAGTTTGTTTCTTAGGCACCAGTTGTGAATACTAGCAAGAGCTATATTCAAGTTCCTTTCTATTTCGTTAATACTAGAGGAGCTACAAGTTAACGTGGAGTCATTTGCATATACATAAATAAGTTGCAATTTTTGGGTATATACAAGATGGAAAATCAGTGTATTTGTTGAAGTGTATTATGCCGCAGGCCACCGCGCCACTAAATTCTCACTACGTTCTGTAGACTCTGTTTCGTAGACTTATGTTCTAGTCCGTAGTATTTTTGTGTGTGGACTGGTGCTTGAATTCATGAAGAACATTGTTTTATTAGAACGAAATATGCTAAAATAAAGACTGATTGCAAAGTCTATTGGCAAACAGTTGTTTACGTATTGACTGCAATAAAAAGACCCGCTTTATAACGCTTGTATCAATTTCACCAGCGTCGCGTACTGTCCAAAATCGCTTATGTACTGGAGGTAAAAAAGGAAAAAAAGAAGATACGTCTGGTATATCAACTGCCTCGAGTTCAAACACATATTTTCGTGAAACGCGTTATTCACTCCATAGCCCTTAATAAACCACTCGTGAAACGTCAAAACCAAAAGAGGAAAACAATATCCAGATACACTATTTTTCGCATACTTTTGGTTCATGTCATCATTGACTGCTGTTTTGGTTCAAAATATATCACTGTTCAATCATTTCCAGGTCCGTTAATAAAAATGTTGGCCTTTTTTGTCAACATTTTGTGATTTATTTCAGTCTTTGGATGCGACATGCCAATCATACTATACATGTACTACAGGTGTACTGTGACGTTTAATGATGCTAGAATAAGGGTAGTCTGAGAAGTCAAAAAGATATGTGGAATGCGTATAGGGGGAGGGGGTTGGAGCCACTGCGTAGGCCCCCTGTGCCATGCGTACGGGGGGGGGGGGATTTATTTGTTCTTTTCAAAACCACCCCTTAACGAAATGTTTGAACCCAGCTCTGCAGCGCTGGCACTTTGGAACAATACGCGTTACGCTCAACGCGCGCACATCTGCACACACATACCGCGCCATTTGTTTGGTTGCTACGGGTACAGTACTTTTGGCCGTGCACAGGAAGATAGCAAAAATAGAAAATGCCATGTGACTCGCTCTCGGCCAATCAAGACACAGAATCTGTGGATGAGGTGATAAAATAACCGTTATTACGACTTGTAAGGATTTTTAAGCACCTTGCTCTTTCTTAAAAAAACGTTTAATAAAGGATGTAGTATTTCATTTACGACCTTTGGAAATCAACAACTGCGACACGTACAGTTCCACAGCGCTAGTTACACAGCGCTGAGCGCTATATACCCAGCGCTGAGCGCTATATACCCGTACATGTATATATATTGTGTGTATACACCTCTGGTTTTATGCCGCTCGTAAACTTATGCTACCGTGGAACGACCGTTATTGAAGGAAACAATTATTGTGAAATATATTTCACTTGGAACAATGGCAAGCACAATTTTGAAGAAGAACAAGTTTATACCGGTACACTGGTGCATCATACAATATTGTGACAAAAAGTACAACTGACGCTTCATTTGGTGAGCCGGAGGTTGATATAAAATATTTGTTAAAGCTCCGAAAAAGATAAACCTGGAAAATAATATTTTGTACATGTGAGAACACACATTCTGGTCACAATGATTGTTCAAAGTTCTGTGTTAAGAAGAAATCAGGCCTTAATATTTCCCGTAGAAAAGTGCAAAAAGTTTCGCGTGCAAATAGTGAGCCGGAGGTTAATATAAAATATTTGTTACAGTTCTAAAAAACATATAAACCTGGGAAATGATACTTTGTACCTTTGGGAACATTGCGTTCTGGTCAAATTAATTGTTCACAGTTCTGTGTTAGGAGGAAATCACGCGCTAATATTGCCCGCAGAAAAGTTCAAAAAGTACATCTGACGCTCCGTTTTCAATTAATTTCCTATTCAAATATTGAGCCGGAGGTTGATATACAATATTTGTTACAGCTCTGAAAAACATATAAACCTGGGAAATGATACTTTGTACATGTGGAAACATTGCGTTCTGGTCAAAATGATTGTTCACATTTCTGTGTTAAGAGGAAATCACGCGCTAATATTGCCCGCAGAAATTAAGTACAAACAATTACTGACGCTCCGTTTTGCATAATTTTCGCGTCCAAATAGTGAGCCGGAGGTTGATATAAAATATTTGTTACAGCTCTGAAAAACATATAAACCTAGTAAAAGATACTTTGTACATATGGGAACATTGCGTTCTGGTCAAATGATTGTTCACAGTTCTGTGTTAGGAGGAAATCACGCGCTAATATTGCCCGCAGAAAAGTTCAAAAAGTACACCTGACGCTCCGTTTTCCATTATTTTCCTATTTAAATATTGAGCCGGAGGTTGATATAAAATATTTGTTACAGCTCTGAAAAACATAATATAAACCTGGGAAAATATTCTTTGTACATGTGGGAACATTGCTTTCTGGTCAAAATGATTGTTCACACTTCTGTGTTAAGAGGCACGCGCTATGTATTGCATGCCGGCCGAAAAGTACAACTGACGCTCTATTTTCGCGTCCAAATAGTGAGCCGGAGGTTGATATAAAATATTTGTTACAGCTCTTAAAACCATATAAACCTAGTAAATAATACTTTGTACATGTGGGAACATTGCGTTCTGGTCAACATGATTGTTCAAAGTTCTGTGTTAAGAGGACGTCAGGCGCTATATTGCCCGCAGAAAGTACAAAAAGTTTATACATCTGACGTTCCGTTTTGCATTATTTTCGCGTCCAAATGGTGAGCCGGAGGTTATTTGTTAGAGCTCGGAAGACCATTGGCTTTCACACGCACCATACTTTGCATACCGTAAAGACACCGAGTGCAAATTTTCCGGTTAAATGTATTAAACCTCTATTAAAGGTTGAAATAATAGTGCATTCGTCCGAATGATGCAATCTCCAACATTTGTCGTTTAGTTTTCTTTAGTGTTAAATGAGTGGCCTGTAAAGCGATCTTTGGAAGGGAAGATTATGTTCCCACCCTCTATATAGTTTTGACGTACAAAACTTATATTGGGCGAACCCCCCCCCCCCCCCCCCCCCCCTTAACAAAATTATTTAAACGTAATGCATTTTGTCAAGTTTTGGCAAAATCCAAGACCTATATAGGTATATATCGGTAAGTTGACTACTTGGGAAGACGTCTGATCGGAAAATGTGCACTTGGTATCTCTACGGTATGCATAGTACTGGTGTATGTGAAAGCCAATGACCCTTAAATGTTGATTACAAGAGCGAAATTATTGGAGGGACACTGCTAGACATTGTGTAACATCTCTATGTTACACAACTGTAAACGTTTACTTAGGCCTAGTGCCAAGTAAAAACCACCAGTTCCTATTTTTAGCCGCATCCTTGTTTTATTTGCTATGTTTTCCTCTGAAAAGGCTAGATTTCCTATGTGGGGGGGGGGGGGGTGGGGGGGGGGGGGGGGGGGTGGGGAGAGTTTTAAAACAACACCTACCTTTACAAGCTTATCCATTCGATAGTCACCTCACTATGCGTCGTCATGTGAATGCAGTCTGCAGCAAAGCTTCTTTGGCACTCAGGAGGATTGGAAGCATCCGTCACTATCTAGACAACCACACAACAGAGGTGCTTGTCCATGCCTTCGTGACTTCTGTACTTGACAATTGCAATAGTCTTCTGCTAGGTTCTCCGGATAAGGACATTGCCAAGCTCCAACGGGTACAGAATTCAGCTGCACGACTGGTATCGCGGGCCAAGAAGAGGAACAACATAACACCCGTCCTAAAGAGCCTACACTGGTTACCAGTTCAATCTAGAATTCATTACAAAGTTATGCTCATCATCTTCAAAGGCATCCACGGTCTGTGCCCAGATTTCATCTCCCAACTTGTTATCCCTTACACGCCATCAAGATCCCTCAGGTCATCCACACAGCAGCTCCTCACCGTCGGTTCAGGCAGGACCAAAACCTATGGAGACAAGACATTTTCAATTGCAGGCCCACGGCTCTGGAACTCTCTTCCACAATCTCTCCGATCCGAAACTGAACTGCAACTTTTCAAGAAACATCTAAA
The DNA here is from genome assembly GCA_037893225.1 of Hippasteria phrygiana. NCBI lineage: Eukaryota > Metazoa > Echinodermata > Asteroidea > Valvatida > Goniasteridae > Hippasteria > Hippasteria phrygiana. Next base: position 302,652 of record JAZGUH010000159.1, read on the forward strand.
GACCCATTTGTTTAAATTGGCTTTTCAGTGACTGTTATCAACCAACTGACACACAGCTATTTTTTTTTGTTTACCATTTTATTTTATTTTGCATTAATTTTGACTGTTAAGCGCATTGAGAGATCCAGTGGATCTGATATGCGCTATATAAGAACCTGCTATTATTATTATTATTATCGCAGGGTTTGGTTTCAGGGTGGAAAACCGGGTCGTGCTGGCGAAGCTTATAGGGGAGAGACTCCGTGCAATTTCGAAGGGACTTAAAAAAAACTGCGGCTCTGGTACTTTCTCGTTTGGTCCCTCCGAGCTACTGACTAACAGGACACGGCAAAGCCAGCCGGGCATATGGCGTGCGAGTTAGCCATTGGCTAAACAGCAAATAGAAAGGCCCGTTTGATAATTCGCCCGCGAAAGGAGTCTATCCAAGAAAAAAGTTTGCAGAGAGTAAACAAAATGGGTTCCGGAGCGTTTCTTCACAAGCTTGCTTGCTTGATGTGAAGTAATTGAATAATATAACCCAAGGATGAGAGGTGGGTTTTACATCAACACTTGATCGCAGTGATCTCTATAAGTAAGAGAGCTTTGTGCATCAACCAGTGAAGTTGATGAGCAGACCATATGAGTTCAAACCGACACACCAGCCTCTTCAATCAAATGAAATTAACATTGAGACACCGACACACAGGGGAGGCACATCTCGTGCAATAAGTAATGTGACACTTTATGAAGGTAGCTTGTAAACATTATTTTCCAACCTGCTTGACACTCTGAGGCAATCAAAATAGCCAACTGGGACTTCATCAACATGCATGTTCACCTCATTTAATCAAGCTATCATATAAATGGATTATGCTCGCAAAAGTTGCAAAAGTTCAAATATAACCTGATTTTAATTATTAGTTCCAGATATCAGCAAATCAAATAAGACAAACGTCATCACCAATATTGACAACTGAACTTTTTTTTATCAAGCGAGAACCCAAGGGTGCGTGTCATATTAATGGATTGAGAATGTACGAAGGGGCGTGCATGACACAATCACCCGAAGAAATTATTTCGATCATGATAGAGGCAGACTGCTATCAAAGTCTTCGGACTGTAGTAGAATGAGTTGAAAAGAATGGTGTAGGAGTGAACGGCCCCCTGAGCTTGCCCCACAATGCCGAGCCCGGATCGGTCTATTTTCGGCGCTGTGTTATTATTCTGCCCCACAGGAACTTTCAAATTGGGGAGAATAAGCAGCTAGGTTGAACCTGATTAGACCGAGGCCCATAAACAGACCGGTCAGAGAGTCTCCACCAGTGTAGGTAACCAGCTGCTAGCAGTGCGGTGAAATCTTCAACATATAGTTCTAGATTGGTCAGTACAGGAAGATTTTCCTCCATTTTTAAAGATTTTATGGAGATTTTGCATAAAAAAGCTGATGACATAATGATGCAGCATCGTTTGCATGCCCTTTCAGAGAGATTCACCCCTACCAAAATACCTTCCTTCAAATGCCTGAGGTAAACTTGAAAAGTGTCTCCCATCATGTGCAGGTATCCATGCAACAGAACAGAAGAATGCTGGGTTTTTTTCCTGGCAATATTGTAAACGTAATTTTTGTCAACTACATTTTCTTTGGAGTATTTATGGAAACTGTTTTGAAAACAACCGTGGTGTAGGCCTGCACTAATCCCAACAACAAAATAGGAAAATCGCACCTTATTTTAAGTACAAATTTCTAAAATTCAGGATAAGGTTATTTCAATTGTTCTAATTGTCATCCTCTCAAAAAGTTGTCTTATAAAATCCACCATGCCCCACCCCTTCCTGTCCAATGAATCAGTCATTAAAATATGTTGTTACAAATTTTGGGTAAAATATTTTTGTTAAATATATACCCGGGTCAAGGTACCCATCTACATACCTGTGGGCCTACATGGTTCCCCAATTAATGATGGCTTATTAACTTTAAAGTGCTTTAACTTATTTCTATTTTATCAGAAAAAAAATAAGAATATATTTTAATAGGCCAGCACATTGTGACCAGAGCTTTAACAATGAAAAGAGGTTCAGCGAAAAAGAAGCTAATTCGCTCCTCCCATCAACGTTTGAAAATTTGGCAATGCAATGTGCCTGAAATGGAAATTGTCTAGAAAACGAGTTTGTCAAATTTGTATTTTTTAAAGACATTTTAAGGAAAACATTACTCCTTTCATCTTTGCACTTTATGTTCCCCCACACTTTTCCCCAAAGCACACTTCAGTTTAGGCCCAATACAACAAATGTTCACTGGGTATTGCTTCCTGGAAAAAATAATAAAAAAATAGGCCTAAATAAATACACACCCCAAAAAATAAATAAAACAAATATATAAACATATATTTCTGCTTCCCTACCATAAAGCTAGTTATTATCAACAAGTTATTAAAGAAGTTTAACGAAAAAAATATTTCAACAGCCTTTTACATATAAAACACTAGCAACAAGTTTTGCCGTCCGTAATATTTTGTTCGTTTGCCTTCTTCATTCGCTATTTTCAGAAGAAACAAATATTTCCTCTCGATATCCGATCATCCCCTTCGCCGTTCCCGCCGCGCGCCAAGGGTTACGATGTTTAATAGTTTGGTTCTCGCCGCGCGGCAATGACTATTATTTATGATGAAAGAACCGGAACCAGTCTATGAAAATACAAAAATGTATAGCGTAACAAGTCGAATTTGCATCGTGAAAATGCCAAACATCGGTGGAAAAAGAAAAATTTTGCTAATATTTCACAGAATTTGGCATCCCTTTTCTAGTTGGGTGTCTGTATGTTCCTGATTAATCTGTTGATTTAGAGTTTGTACCTCGTCCTCACCTACTTGAAGTGATACACGACGTTGAATATGCAGCAGCACGTGGCCGTGGTTCACAAGCCGACACAATGCTAGACTTGAAATCAAGTCGGTAATTGGTCGGCTTTAGTCCGCCTGCGCCGCCGCGTATTATAATACTTGCGCCGCATTTTCCAGGCGTAACGTTACAGGCAAATACTGCCTTTCAATTCAATACTGTTTCAATTCCACACATGATCGTTTTTTGCCCATGTGATCAATGTCGGCCTTGTTGGGCTGTGAGGGAAATCTCGCCTTTGCGAAATACAGACTTTGTTGTTTACGCTTGATGCAGGCGTGTTATCAGGTTGCTGTTTGTTTTGTGGGGGTGCTGGAGCTGATAAATGTGTGAGTGGAATAAACACATAGTTGGAGCATGGAGGAAGGAATATGGTTGGATTTGGTCATTTGCTTGCAATTACATCCTTCTTTCTATAGGACTTATCAGGGGCGGATTATTGCAGTTGGGGTTTCTGAAATTTACCCAGAAAAGTATTGAACCTCTTTGTTTTGTTCTCACCCATAGGCAAAATAAGACCTGTGTTTGCAAGGCGTAGGCCCCTACAAGCAAAAGCTGGATCCGCGCCTGCTTATGATTGTCAATTTCTATTATATTTGTTTTTTCGTTTTGTTCGCTTTTTCCCCCTAGAAAATGTCAAAAACGAATCTTACCAAGCTTAATGCGGCCATGACAAGGGGATCCACACCTGTACATCACAGGATTACAGAACTTGAGATTGAATTTGACAGAAGGAGGGTATAGGGCCTACGCGGAAGCACCCCAAAATGGCCGCCTGGGTCGACCATAATCTGCTGCACAGGGGCCAATTTCGCGAAGGGCCGTCCATACGTATGCACGAAATGCCGACTTTTTGACCCCCCCCCCCCCCTGTACGCATGGCATACCATGGACATACGCAGTGGACCCCCCCCCCCCCCCCTGTACGCATGGTGTACAACCCCCCCCCCCCCCCCCCCCCCCACCCCTTCGTGCGTACGTACTTTATGGACGGCCCCTAAGCACACAAATTTGCTTAGCACCAAAAAGTCTGGCTGAGTTAAAACAGGTGTTACCAGCCAAAATGCCATGGGATTTCCAAACAACAGCTGAATGCCAGCCACAAACAACATAATTTACATCACAATTTGGCTGGTAATCCTGTTTTTTACCAAGGAAGACTCCTCATGCTAAGCAAATTTTGTGTGCTTAGCAGCTCCATGGAATTGACCCCAGGCCAGAAACGTAAGGTCTGATTCGTCTACAAAGCAGACAATTCTGCGCTAACGGTTAGTGTATGTCCCGTGTTAGGAATGAATTTGAGCTTTCTGCTAACTGGGTTAGCTCAGAATTAATTTGCCTTGCTCGGTTAGCATGGAATTGCAGGCCGTTCCGGTGTTGGGGTTTCTATGAAATTGGGCTCTATTCTGCAAAATATGGGTTGCTTTAATTTCAAGAGGGCCAGAAGAGAGGTACTCGAACAGGGTAAGGGAAGTGGGGCGGGGGCTTGAATTTCGAGACGCTATATATAGAAAAAGTCGGAAATCACGGTTGTCAGATTCAGTGGAGTTGTGCATTTAATACACCCTTTTCAAAAGTTCTTTTAAAAGCCAAACACTAAAATGAGAATGTGGTAACAATAAAACAGTTGCATGTTAAGGATTGAGTGATGCTGATTAGTTAGCATATTATATACAAATAAGGTTTGAACACCTGCACCTCCTGGAACATAGCCAGCATGGTTGACATTATCAATGGAGTCAGGTTGGAGAATTAAAAATCGCACAAAGAATTGCTATTTAAAAACTATAGACTGATTACAAATGATGTTATATATTTACAAACATTACATGACACCGATAATATATAAAAGGATAAAAAGCAACTTGCAGGCTTGAATTTCGAGACACTATATATAAATTAGTTTGTAAATGATATCATAAAAAAATATTAACTCATGGAGCAATGGAGCATCAAAGTTATTCACTATTGTAAGGTTAAACATTAATATACAATTCCAAATTAGATCTAAATCGATATCCACCTTATATAGTATTCCGCTACAAATTAATTATCCTTGTTACACCTCATGTTTAGATTTTTGTTGTTTTGATTTTCATAGCTACTGTACTTATTGCACGTGTTAACCTGCAGTAATTTGTAATTCTTTTTTTTCTTCAGTTCAGCAGTCACAAAAGTTGTTGACAAAAACCTGAAAGATTTTCCCACTTGTGTAAAAGTGTAGTGTTTAAAAAATACGTCGGTGAAGGGCAAACAAAGACATATATTGAATGTACATCACCCCGACGCAAATTCCATCTTGTGAATAGTTTGGTTGCGATACCTGCTGTTATATCTGATTCAAACAAACCAGCCAGCCGACTCCGGCAAGCTCGGTTGTAGAATGGTAAGATGTCGATCTGCACTAATAAGTAGGAGGTCGTCGGTCCGAGTCCAACCCGTTTGACTTTTTCTAAATACAATCTCAGGGCAACACTGAGTGTACAGTGTTTATGAAATACGCCAGTGAAGGGCAAAAACAACCTATTTTGTTTGGAAAATCAAGCTCCGAAGCGTTGCGCTTTTTCGAGTTTTAAGTGTCCGTGCCGTTTTAGAGTTTCACTCACAAAATAATGTTGTTTTAGTTGCTATTTTTCTTGCAATACAAACAATTTTATAAGTCGTTCAGAAGAAACAACCAAACAAATTTGTTGAGGAGCATGGAAAGTATATAAAAATACATCGCATGATGTTTGTGAAGCTGAAAAGGGCGTTGCAGGTTCATTTCCACAAAACGTCGTGTGCAAATTTCTATTATTTTACGAATTTAAATAAACTGGTAACTCGGCGGTAGTTGGTACTGGTTTGAAAGTTGTCGACTTCAATACACGTCGTTTGTCTCCACGACGTTTAATCCGTCGAAATACCTGCAGTAAAAATTAAACAGATTTCAAGATGCATAAAGAAAAGTGACTAATGTTGTACTCTATCCTGCAATACCCTACAATTGTCCGTAAAAGTAACGGTCGAAAGGCGTGCAGCAAGGTGCTACCTGTCTACCGTATTTTTACGGTCGAACCGTATTTAAATTTACGGTGAAAGTCTGTAAATACCCTGCCACTGGTTTTATTTTTTAGAAAAAAATGAAAAGGTAGTACTGGAAGTTAAGTTGCCATTAATTAACTGCAAATTAACAAATGAATGAAGTGGGAGCAGATGATACAGAATTTTTTACTTTTCATTATACTTTACTATGGTAGAGTGTACAAACTGAATGATGTCGTGCTTTAGCTATATATTTAGCCTATCTCACCATAATAAAGTCATGGTTTCCCATCAACAATTTCAATATTTGAATACGTAATGAGACTATTTACATATGCTTGTAAAAAATCTAAATTCTATTGTGGAATTTTTTGAATAAAACATTATGGTCAAGAAAGTGCAATTTAGCCTGAAGTTCTGTGAACACAATTTCCTCATTTCTGAATGGTTGTGCAATTGCTACGTAATGTGCGGCCTTTATACGGGTTTGCCCGTAAAATGTATATCAGGCGTAGTCTATTTACGGTTACTCACAGTGAATATTTACAAGCTTTTCACCGTAAACAAAATACGGGAATTGCTAGAGTGTATACGAATAGGGTATACCCCAGACGTATAGTCATTATTTGTGACTAATTCATCCTCAATGTTTGAGTTTAAATAGTCTTCACTTTGGCGCATTGTAAAGATATAACAGCTAAATATGGCTATTTTTCAGTATAAATTGGTTGAAAGTTGATTTCCTGCATTAAAGCCTCCAATTTGAGCATCCTTTAGAGAGTAACTGATGAAAAACGACAATTAAAAATGAACATGTTCTCTCCTATAATTTCCAAAGTAGAGAGCAATATACAGAGGAGTAAACGTGAACAGGGTTAGGATAATTACTGGCCTACTTACGATTTGACCTGTAAGAATCACATTGACAGTGAGCGACACGGCAGTAACAGAAAGCACAATCAGATTGGCAAGAGGCTCGGCTGGTTTGTCTTTGCAAGTCTTCGGTGGTTTTTCGACAGTCAAAGCAGGCGTTCTTCCTGTACGTGGGAACGCGAAAAGAGCCACCCTGATGTCATTATATTGACACTGTCACCAGTCTTTAAATTAAATCTTTTCAAACTTTTCGCTTTATTTCACATCAGTTTCATCCATTTCATCCGTGTCAATTTCCAGTGTTAAACAGGTCTATAACATGAAGTTTTCTACCCACCTGTATTTCCATGAGTCTCCGCTTCACTGTAGGTTACCGTTGTGGAGACAGCTTTAGTAAGCCTTACTATTATGTGACTTCCGTTCCCCACAGCAACACCGTGGGCCTCACACCTATACTTGACATCTTCGTTTACTGATGTCAGTTGGAGTGAAGCTGAAGTTGAGTAGGTGTGGTTCCTCAAAGCAGAGCCTAAGAAAAAGCAAACCCAGAAATCTCAGGTATGTAGGCCTACATCTACTGCAGCAAATGTGACAGACAGTTATAATAATAACTCTAGATAGGCCATTTGGGAGACATTCCCATAGACTTGTGCACAACTTTTTTCCGACTTTGATGTGACCTAACCCAAATATCCCCTATCCTACCCCCACAAATGTTGGTATACTATTGTTTTGGACCATTCTCTATCGATATAACTCAGTTCCGACAGTAAAATTCTCACTCCTTAAGGGGGCTGGGTACTTAGGGAGACATCATAGTTAGAAATTGTCAATCTTTATTAACCTAAATTTATCACGTGTCAAGTGATGGGGTATGGGTAACCAATGATTCGACTCTTGGAGGCAATATGGTCTAGAATACATAGGCACAACTCTGATTGTTTCCAATAATGCTTTTCCATAGTCAAATATGGCTGATTTTGTGTCAACTATTTTGTTTCAGAGTACGACTACGTTTCTCTACCTACTAGGGCCTACTCATCATTATCATTAATTTTTCAAATTCAACATTCAACATTCAACATTCAACCTGTCGGGAGCCGGATTTCAACCTGTGGAATTTGACAGTATCCCCATCTGTCAGTATATTTGTTCAGAGGCGCTAATCAGGAGTCATCAACCCATATTAAGTTTGAAAAGCAATTAAGCAACTTTGTACAATAAAGTACCTACCCTCGTTAGGAGGTAGAACAACACGCTTAATCGTGTATGAAGCGTCAGCTGGTTCTTCTGATCCGTTCGCGAACACGCGGAACCACCGTAACTTTACAGCAGGTTTGACGGAATCCACTTCACACGTCAGATTCGTGTTGTATCCTAGCTGTGCCTCACATACACCTGCATCCCCAGAGCGATGATCGCACCCCTTGACGAGGGTTAGTGGCTGGCTTGGAGAGACTACCAAAAAGGCGTGGAACAGGAATGGGTGGTGATCGATACTAAAGCAAATTCCTTTATTAGGTTCAGCAATTCAAGAGAGATCATTCATGCAATCATGCATGGTTAATGGTTTATTTTCTACATCAGAATCCCCCAAAACAAATAACATACAATTACAGAATTTACTGTTTAATATGAAATGGGTCTTTATAGGAGGCCCGTTCTTGAAAATGTGGTGTTAAATTATTACATTACTTGTGCAAGCGCACGAATCAAAAGCGCACGAATCAAATCCCTGGGTCGGTCTGGGCTGGGCTGGCGAGTAGCGATCCTGTCAAGGCCGGTTCATACTTCACGCAAATGCGAAAGCGTAGCGAATTTTGTGGCGTCAACAATATTTGTTTCATTATGACATTTGCCGTTACCCAGACGAATTCGCTTCGCCCTCAAATTTGCTTAAGTATGAACCGGCCTTTAGTCTTGTGCATTACTCACCCATGTCACAAACATCCACATATCCTTCTACCTCCATTTTCATCTTGGGCTTGACCAAAAAGAAATAGATGTCTTCGTCTGAGGCAGTGACGTTCTTGATAACCAGAGAGAACTCTCCGCTGATATCATAGACGCCCTCTGGGATCCCGTTTTGAGGCGCAATATTCCCTCTGAAGTACGAGATCAACAGTGAGTGTCTGTTTTTCTGACCTTTATACCAGTACACGGCGTCGGTTTCTTCCAGCGTAAATTGGCCCGATACGATAGGAGGACAGGGCACGATCCCAGGGCGGCTTCGTTCTAAGAACACGGTGCCCTCGCTGTTTGCTCGGACGACTGGAACAAATGGAAAAAGTACGTCGAACAAGTAACTACCCCACACTTTCTTTTTACATTGTAATTGGCTGTGAAAGGTTGAACAACTTTTCCCAAGAGATTCTCAATAACAATTGGCTATATACACATACATGTACACAGTTCCTGTACTAGCGAGTTCTGTCATATTTCTTCCTCCATTGATCTCACACAATATTATTATTGCCCCATCATCTTGACTTGATTTATATTGGCAAATGATCTCTCTACAGTCTTAAATGCATGTATGCATCGCTTCCCGTTTGACGTGCTTTCTGCCTGTAAATCAAGGACAATCAATGTGATTTCGGACTTTGCACGGAGGCAAGTGAACTATCGACAAATGCTGCGGACATAAAGCATGATGAACTGCAAAAAGAAAACTATGATTATTGTAAGAAAAGCTTTTCTTTTAGATTTAAATAAAGTGAACAAAGAAACTGGCAGGAGCGGGATTCGGTTCGAATCCCGCTACTGCCAGTTTCTTTGTTTACTTTGAAAATGTATTCAAAATTTACCTAGTCAGTTCCCCTTGTGGATTGTTTGACGAATTGAGATTTAAATTTTCTCAAAATTTCTAAAACGGCAATAGTGTCGCGGGGTTGCAGATTATCTGAGGTTCGATAAAGTAGGCGAGAAATTAACGAGAGGAGTTTGTATTCGTATTCAATCGTTGACCTTTGCCAATCATACTGTCCCCAGCCCACTAGAGCTTTCCGAGTTAGGAGGCTCTAATAACTCGGAAAGGAACACTGCCTTTTGGAGATTTGTATGTTGTTTGCATTGTTTATCTTGTGTCAATAAACTTAAGATACTATCGGTTAATCCTTTGTTGACTTAAATTCTTATCTATATGAGTTATAGTTAACACAGAAACATCTGCTGCAAAAATTCTTCGTTTTATTGTAGAAAAATGCCTCAGTTCTGATTCTCTATCCCGTGTAACTACTTTAAAAACTTTCAATCGTGAAAAACGACCATTGCAAAGCTGAGAACGATAATAACTTGAACAAATCTGAGGCTGTTAATTCTTGATGTATGTGATTTGTATGAACGGTGATACGCGGATGAATATGAGGCTATCATGCTGATGATTTTACCTGCATTAACGGCACCAAAATCAGAAACCGTCTTGTTTAAATCATAATAATATATATCAGCTCACATTGAAGGTATTGATAAGATGATTGTGGTACATGTACTATGAAGAAGTTGATACTGCATGGCGAACTCCTTTCCGGGAACGAATGTAGCCCTACGTTTTCCCAAAGCATGTGTGTTCCATGGCTGGCCTTGAATGCAAGGCCGGCTGTGCGTGCTGTCGTCGTCTCAGCCTGCGGTCACGTCACCCCCGGCTCGGCGCGGCCCGCATGGCGCGGGCAGCTAGAGCACGATCTGCCCGCAATGCATGTACACGCTTATAGTTCATACGCTCGGCTGTACACGCACGACCCGGTACCAACACGCACGAGTCTCCAGCTCACCGGGATCGGAACACATGTGCTCCTCGCGGGGCACGGAACGTACGGGGCGCGGCGGCGCGTATACACAAGCACTGCGGGCACCGTGCGTGTCACGGATCGGCGTTCGCATGGCCAGGGCGGGGACACGCAGGCCAAGGCCGGCTAGCTAGGAACTGAATCGTGAAGCCACGGATCGACGTGATTATGCATACACGCGGCCATTATGTTAAATAGCTTTGCACCTAAAAACATTGGTCCGGTTACCGATGGTCCTATCATGACTCGCGTAATAAAAATCAAAATTATATCAGGCCTACATATTAATCGGCGGAACTTTCATTTTTCCTCCATGGTATACTCGAGTCGCGATTATTTTTTTTACTTGACACTTGACTTGACTTTGAAAAAAAATTACTCGCGACTTGACGTGAATAAATATGTCTTGCTGATATTAAAAACACAAACTTTTGCGCGTATACACATATCGGTTAAAAAGAACGCTGAGCCTGTCACGGTCACGGTTTTGAGCATAACTGCCATTCCTAGTGCATGGCGGATCGTCGAAACCGTGCGTGGCGCAAAAAATGCGGTTATTCTAAACTCGTTTTTATTGTTTTTGGCATTTGTCACGACACTGCAATCCGAGTATGCACTACCGGGTTTCATTATTTATGAGATATAAAAGCACGAAGGAAGAAACATAAACCTTAAAAGACAGAGAAATGATTAACATCGTCTTTCTTTGATATACCGGTACTTAAACTGAATTTAAGCGTAGAAATAATTCCCTCATCGTCGCCCAAAACGCTTGGCAAATGTTTTATGTGATATTCTTGAAACATCCAACATGATGAAATAACGTTTGTGAATATTTAATCACAATACATTTTTAAAGCGCACAAATTCTATTTTTAAATTCTCCCTACGCGATGCAAACCCCACGGAGCGATCATGGTAGACTGGTTCCCGTCTCTACGACCATCAATTAAATACCGAAGAAGAGACGGAACCATGCTATATAACAAACATACACGTTGCTATAAATACGAGTTGCAAAGCCCTGAGAAAATGGCGGACATGATTTGCACACGAATCGTGGCATTTTATTTTCTCCACAGATGGTATTGTACGTGTGGGTTCAAGAATTTCGGAAGTTGTGTAAAAACGGGCACTTGACTTGAAAAAAGTTGACTTGCGACTTTACTCGATTTGAGAACGTTTGACTTTTGACTTGACATGAAAAAAATACTTCGTACAAAATGGTAAATATATTTATTTATTACATTTCTTTACCCAGGGTATGCCCAAACAGTTTAAAACTGGTTTCCATTGGGGCCCTGCATATTATTAGTTAAAACTGAATATTTACACATTCATACAAAATATTTAAACAAATACAATAATGTTTACACAAATAAATCAATTTTCTGTTAACTTTTCAACTCTCCAGAAGCCTATTCCTGATATACGGGATGGGCGAAAAACCCGCGAAAAAACCTTCAAGGGTGAAAAACAAGGGGAAATTCCCATCCGGCTCCCAAAGTATTTTGGCAACCAAGTTTATAACTCCGCAGATCAGCGTAAATGACAGAAATATCACTGATAGATGGCTTTACGTAGCTCCGATTTAAATGTACTTAAGGAGTTTATGGTTCTCATTTGTTCAGGCAGATTATTCCATATACTGGCACCACTCACAGCGAAACTTGTCACGTAGCATTCCTTTTTGGCGAAAGGAACTTTCAGTGCCATTTGGGTCGATTGTCGTGTTTCACGAATCACTGTAAGTGGTGTGAACAGATTTGTCATGTACAGAGGAGTCATTTTGTTAAGGCTTTTGAAAACAAAGATAGCCTTTTTGGACTGAACTCTTTCTTTAAAAGGAATCCAATTTAGTCTGGCAAACATATCAGCTGAGGGGGTGAGGGAGGTACATTTAAGGATTATCCCATGAGGGAAACATCTCACTAGAGCAAAAACAGGCAGCTCCACTGCCTTTTGGTGTTGACACACCAACACCTTTGCAATTCATTCCAGGCTGGGATTTGCCCGTACTACTTGCAAGCAGTTATGCATGAAATGTACATGTACTGTGTACATGTACTGTGTATTGTGCTCTCCAGTGCAGTTTGCATAGTTGTACAATGTACATGTTAACTGTCTATTTGTCCTGAATCCTCTAATTACAATACGATTTTCCATATCACCTAGAGACTTAAGGTTTTAACATGTTTACTAAGTTTACAGGCGTACATTTTTTCACCATGCATTTATAGTCTGCATTCTTTGAGATTTCAAAACAAAATGTGGAAGATAGTCAAGCAAATCTTTTTAGAATCACATCTGTTTTTAATAGATAAAGCATGTTTTCATTTACATGTAGCTACATATTTTAATCATTATGAAATGCAAGATTATTGTTTCACAAACACTACACAAAACACATATACAAATAACAAAACAAGAGTTATTTTCCCCACTATTTCTGTATTATTTATTAACAGATGTTCCAAACACATCCCTACTATATATTATGAACTAACAATTCATATATAAAAGACAAATGAAATTGATAATATCTGAATTCATAATACCGGATTGAACAATATAGAAATATAATGCTTGGATAAATCCCCTTGACTAATTAGTGGCTCATTGATCACATTGCAAAAAGTTCCATTCCACAGCAAAAATAATCAATGCAACTTAGGCGGCATGCACTGATCAATCAGATGACAAGGATTTATTCAGGTGTTGTGAAACAAATAATGAATCACAATTTTAACATTGATGCAATACAATAGAGAGAAACTTATTCAAATTCAAATTAACAGCCTTTCATCATGTTCATTAATTTACACAAATGTATCTTAATTAATCAACATGGGGTAATAGCCAAATGCAGACAATTTACTTGGTCTTTATAACATAAATTGCGCGTAACATGGACCGAAATTGTCTTTTTTGTTCTCATACGTAAGGCCATTCCAATTTTATTAGTTGTTTTACGGATTTTTTAGGTGCTGAGAAGGGTCGTCAGGCAGGAAACAAAATTGGCCGATGACATGTACATGGTGTATATAATTGTATACCAGTAAAAAGTGTATCACAAAGGTTAAAGTTTCTTTGACACTTACACATTACATGTACATGCATACATGATGAACTGTTGTTGTGAATGTTCATGACTGTAGGTCTCTTTTTGAACATTGTCTGAAGTTGGAAATAAATGTGAATGTTTGTAAATCTGCCACGTTATTGTGACAAATAACTTAAAAACAACATAATTTGATTCGGTTTCAATATCTAGGGTATTTCCTGAACTATAAATGTTTACATGGTTTAGTAGTAGCCCCTAACAAAACAATAACTAAAATTAAAAACAAACAAAAACAAAAATGCTGACGAATGGACAATATGAAAATATAAAAAGTCAATAGAATCTCATGTCATATTTTGTTCCCAAATTTATTACTTTAATCCTTAACTTGTCGAGCGCAATCTGGAGTTTTGCGCAAGTTTATTGTACCATTGTACTCCCTCCCGAGCTAATTTTCCTTTGAATGAAATCCATTTTGGGCACATGAACAACCCGGGGTTTTAAATGTTTAAAACAACGTTTTTCTCTGTGTATGAACTCAGGAGGGAGTACAATAAACTTGCGCTAAACTCCAGATTGCGCTCGACAAACTGAAATTGGACACCATGTTGACAAGTTATGGCGGCTTATGGCTGTATTTTCACATTTTTCGACATGTCAAAAACGTTTAATACTGAGAAAAAGGTCTTTTAAGAGTTGGAACTGTTTTCCGTTACGATTGTTCCTGCCGTTCCGGAGGTTAAGTCAATTCCACTTACAAAGTTACATATGGATTGTCACTAACTGTTCACCCACCCCCATCGCCTCTGCCAAAGATCAGATACTTTCGTCAAAGGCGACGTCTCTCTTCACTTCTGTAAAGTGACAGAAAAATATTCTCGGGGCCTGGCAGGTCTGGGCTCGCATGGAGTTTTTGACAGAAGAGAGTTTTAAAAGGGTGCCCGGTATCCAGTCTCGTAAGTGTCGTAAGGGTATCGGACTAGTATGCTAACATTGTGTATTACACATTACGTCTAACACCCAACCCGTCCCAGGGCCTGCAACAAAAAAAATACGCACGTGCGCTGTTCCCAGGGCTACGCATACCCCGCTGCGCTGGTTGTGTTCTATATCAAGGCGCGAGGGAGAACATTTATACAATGGAAGGGGCCGGGGATGACTGCATATGGGATGGATAGCGCTGGTCTCTCGTTCGGAACGGGTACCCGGTCAGCCCTGCATCAAAATGGTAAACAAACAACACGTTGGGCCTTGCATGCTCAAACCTCGGCGGTTTTGGTTTCGCCCGATAGGTCCATGACCTTGGAGATTCCGGCTTGATAAATCGGTGTTTTGTTATCGTAACATCAAACCATTCGATTTTAACTAAAGTATATACATGTACATGTATTGATCTTTTCGTTTGGTCCGGACTTTTAAGGCCTATATGACGAACCGCAGGCATGATGTAGGCCTATAGACCATGTATAGACCGGCAACACGGGGCACGGAATTTTCTTTGCAATCGCTAGCACTAGCAGTAAACGTTAGCATATTAAACGTCAGCACCTTTTAGGAGTTTCAGTTTCACGAGTTCTCTGGAAAATGGTCTGAAAAAGAGTTTGTTGGTGTTTTCAAAAATTTTATTCAAATTTCCAATCAATGTTTGAGAAATCTGTCGCCTTAGGAAAAAAATTAATAAAAAAATCGTTGTTGCCGATTTTTGTTTTCATTTTTTAACAATTTACGTCGCCGAAATCCGTAAAACAACTAAAAACAACACAGAGTTGGAAACTAGGAGGGGTCGATAGAAAAATTAGGGGGATTAAAGAAGGACCGAGATTAAGAATTTCGTATTTCGTATTTCGGATTTTCATATGACACCGGCACCGTAAAAATTTGACCCTGGTCTGTAAGTGCTGAAATAGATCCTATACGTTCGGTTCGGGTTTAGTTTGGAAGTTTTTTCCGAATATCGGTTCGTGTTCGTTTCCTTCCGCCATGGTACAACGTAGATTGGAAAAAAACCTGTCTGATAGCACCAATACGTAAGAACGGTAGGATGTGGCGATAAAATCGTCTTCAAATTTCGGCATCAGACAAAGGTCGCGAAAGGTTAGCGATCTTAAAATTCTGCTAATAAACGCGCAAACAACTTTCACCGCCAAAGCTCTCTATCACAATTTCACCATCAGATCGTCTACCATACGAACGTGGCCAGAAAGAATGGCTGCGAACGGACAAGACGTGTGTCACATCAGCTCTCCGAGTTTTCTATCAAAACTTGACTCTAAGATAGAGCAGATAGTCTCAAAACTACAGAGTACACCGTCTGTGCCCATAGAGTCACTGTTGAGAAGTAACTGTACCATTGATGAGCTTCTACCGGCAAGGAATTTGATCTTCGAGTCTGCAAGGGAGAAGTACCGTGACGATTTCCAAGATGGCGACGAGACAAACGACTCTTCAACAAAGCTAAGTACCCAATTTTCTTGTAATTTCTCATTAAAATCCCGTAGGTCCACACAAACAGCGGCCGATGACATCAAGGAACTATGTCTCTACATTTTTGGTCATCGGAACAGTTTTCCTAGGTCTTGTTTAAGTTCAGCTTGTCAGGTTAAACCGAAGCCAACAAAGCGCACTGTGGATCGAGATTTAACAGGTGCTATAGCCCTCGATCCAGTATCTGAACCCACCCTACAGGTTATTTATCAAGCCATCCTACAGGTTCAGAACGACATAAATGTACTTGATCAGAAATTCTCAGACCAAATTGCAACACTTTCTGGCCAGATTTCTTTATCTTCTTCTTCCCAAAGGGAGACAATTGACCACTTGAAGAAGGAATGTGATGCTCTCCATTCTACCATTGATATGCTGATGAGCCCTTCTTCTCGTGAAGCCGATGCCCATTCGAAACGCCAGCCCTGTGCCCTGAGCCGGAACAGCCCGAGTACCACCATGGGTTTAGCCAGTCCAGCGGTATCAACCAGCAACCGCTTTGCTGCATTGGCGACGGAGGATGTCGATCCGGCTAACATCGAAAACAGCTTTGATGATTCCCGGACCGAAGCCGAGTTCCTGATTGACTCTTACTACGAAGCCATGCAGCCCAAAGTCCAGCCCGGCAAGGAACAGGGGTCCTGTACTCCCCCAAACAAGCCCTGTCCCTCAAAAAGCAAGGCCTCTTTTCAAGAGCAGCTCGAACAATACCGGGAAAAGCACAAGAAACTGACCACTACAAAGCAGAAACCGACACCTACCATGAAAAATCGGCCACCCACACCTAGCGAACACAACCATGCAGATATCCTAATAATCGGTGACTCAATGATCAAACGGCTACAACCCAGGAGATTGAGCAGGCAAAAGAAAGTGATCTGCCATACCATGCGTGGAGCAAAAATCGAAGATCTTGCTCCTAACGCCATACAGCTGTCGGCCAAGCACGACGTCTCTGGAGTAATCCTTCATGTTGGGACCAATAATACTTCTGACAACCCAGAGACTATTGCTGCAAAGATCACTTCCCTTGGTGAATCACTACAACCAAGATCAGTAACAATCTCGTCGATTATACATCGCAAAAACCAAACAGTGCCAAAACGCAAGAAGGTAGATGACTCTAATAATCTGCTTAGGTCAATAGCAAGACAAAATAACTGGGGCTTCATTGACAATGGCAACATAAACCCAAATCACCTTGTGTCGGATGGCGTGCACCTCAACTCGACAGGAGTGCGTCTACTTGCCATGAACATTATCCAACACGTCGCAGGACCGCATAAGACCACTGCTAGCCGCATCACACACCAGAGGACCCCGTTCGGCAAGACCTTGTACTCTGATGTCGTGAAGGACCGGGCTGCAGCGAATCGTGATGTCCCGACGGGTTTTCAAATGGCAAATCAGTGCTACCCACACCCGTATCAAAAACAGCATCCAACCCATCTCCGTCAGCCACTAACCCAGACACACTATCGAGGCCAGGAATTGAACCAATACCTAAAAACGGTCAGAGAGCTGCTCAATCCACAAGGCAAAAATCTACGATAGACTTAACAGATGGCGTTATCTACAACCGAAGCTCCGGAGGATTCTCTTTCGCCCATCTTAATGTAAGAAGTTTAATAAACAAATTTGACCAATTCAAAATTTTAATGTCTACAAATCCATTCGATATCATCTGTCTAAATGAAACTTTCTGCAATGCCTCAATCTCCGACGATGAAATCACATTACCAAATTGTTCCATTGTCAGAAAAGACAGGAACCGACATGGTGGTGGGGTTGCCATGTACATCCGAAACAATTTAACTTTCACTCGTCGTGAGGATCTTGAAACAGATGATGTCGAGTGCATATGGGTTGAAATTAAGTGTAAACAAAGACAGCCTGTGCTTATTAGTTCTATTTATAGGCCACCTTCAAGCTCTGTTGAATTCATTGATAAACTAAGTGATATTATTAATAAGGCCTCCTGTGAATGTAAAGAAATTATTGCAACTGGGGACTTTAATTATGATGTTTCAGTTGACGATGATAGTATGAACTCAAACCCAATTATTTCTTGTTTTGGTTTATTCCAATTGGCGCAACTCATACATGACTCAACACGGGTCACTGAGTCCACTCAAACAATAATCGATCTCATTTTCAGCTCCCATCCAGAGCTAATAAAGGAATGTGGTGTATTACCAGTCCTAATCAGTGACCATTATCTTGTTTATGGTCAACATAGTTGGAAAACACCAAAAATTAAAGGTCGCTCAATAAATTTTCGATGTCTTACAAATATAGACAATGATGCATTTAAAGACGACCTCCTTAATGCACCATGGCAAGATGTACTAGACTCTTATGATGTTGATGAAGCGTGGTGCAAATGGCACTCCATATTTATGAGTATTATTAACTTTCATGCACCAATCAAAACTAAACGTATTCGGGGTGCCTCTTTACCTTGGCTCGATTGCGAAATTCTTAAACTTATTAGACAGCGGGATCGTGCACACAAAATCGCAAAACGCTCAGGCTCACAGATCGATTGGGACTCTTACAAAAAGCTGCGGAACAATGTAACTAATAAAATCCGCACTAAGAAGAGTGAATACTATACATCAGCCATAGAAGAAAATAAAAGCAATTCATCTATGCTATGGAAAAAGCTAAAGGAGGTACTTCCTAAGAAACAGAAAATTGCTCCAAATTCTATCACTTCCCCAAATGGAGAAAATATTGACGAACCCACTGACATTGCTGATACATTAAATGAACACTTTTCTACAATAGGAAAACGTACAGCTAGAAATTGCCCATCGGGCGAACTTGAAAACAATGACACCTATACGCCTCTGTCGTTGATTCTCTGGATGAACTTGAAGAATGCACTGTACCTAATATTACAGAAGAGTTCGTTCAAAAGCAAATATCATCCATGTCGGTTGGGAAAGCAACAGGTCCGGATGGCATCAGTGTTAAAATGATTAAAATTGCTTTCCCTTATATTACTAAATCTTTAACTTATATTGTTAACCTCTCCATAAGATGCGAGCAATACCCTAAAGATTGGAGACACGCCTTGGTAACACCAATTCACAAGGGAGGAGATAAATGTAGTACAAGTAATTATCGGCCTATTTCTATACTGCCAATTATCTCTAAGATTCTAGAAAGATGGGTGCACTCGGCAGTATATAACTACCTCGATGATAACAATTTGTTACCTAGTTGCCAATCGGGATTTAGACCCTTACACTCAACTGAAAGCACTCTACACGATTTAACAAACAAGTGTTTTTGAGGCTATGGAGCAAGGTAAAGTTACAGGTAGCGTGTTCATAGATCTCAGTAAAGCTTTTGATTGTGTGGATCATGTAATCCTACTAGGCAAATTGAAGAAGCTGAATTTGTCATCTTCTGTAATTAATTGGTTTAAGTCGTACCTAGGCGGTCGTAGTCAGTCTGTAAATATTAAGGGCACAATATCGAAGGTCTTGCCCATAGACATAGGCGTTCCACAAGGGTCGATCTTAGGGCCACTTTTATTCATTGTTTATAGTAGTGATTTTCCATCTTGTATACCCCAAAATTGCAATTTATTTATGTATGCAGATGACTCCACGTTAACGTGTAGCTCCTCTAGTATTAACGAAATAGAAAGGAACTTAAATGTAGCTCTTGCTAGTATTCACAACTGGTGCCTAAGAAACAAACTAGCATTAAATGCCAACAAAACCAAATGTATGCTTATTGGTTCAAGGCAGAAAATATCCAACGTCGACCTGAACGTGTGCATTGCTGATAAGGTTATCGAAAAAGTGAAATATTGTAAATGCTTGGGTGTAGTTGTTGATGAAACATTAAGTTGGGGTACACATGTTGAATACGTAAGGAAGACTGTTTCGTCTAAATTGGGTGTGTTAAACAGAATTCGTGATTACGTTCCCCAAAGCAGCCTGCACACACTCTTTGTAAGTTTAGTTATGCCATCTTTAGAGTATTGTTGTACGGTGTGGGGAGGAAGGTACATATCTCACGACAATACCCTCAACAAATGTCTAAAAAGAGCCGCACGCATACTGTCCCCAGCCCACTAGAGCTTTCCGAGTTAGGAGGCTCTAACTCGGAAAGGAGCACTGCCTTTTTAGATTTTTATGTTGTTTGCATTGATTATCTTGTGTCAATAAACTTAAGATACTATCGGTTAATCCTTTGTTGACTTAAATTCTTATCCATATGAGTTATAGTTAGCACAGAAACATCTGCAAGAATTCTTCGTTTTATTGTAGAAAAATGCCTCAGTTCTGATTCTCTATCCCGTGTAACTACTTTAATAACTTTCAATCGTGAAAAACGACCACTGCAAAGCTGAGAACGATAATAACTTGAACAAATCTGAGGCTGTGAATTCTTGATGTGTGCGATTTGTATGCACGGTGATACGCGGATGAATATGAGGCTAATCATGCTGATGATTTACCTGCACTAACGGCACCAAAATCAGAAACCGTCTTGTTCAATTCATAATAATATATATCAGTTCACATTGAAGGTATTGATAAGATGATTATGGTACATGTACTATGAAGAAGTTGATACTGCATGGCGAACTCCTTTCCGGGAACGAATGTAGCCCTACGTTTTCCCAAAGCATGCGCGCGTGTTCATGGCTGGCCTTGAATGCATGGCTGGCCTTGAATGCATGGCTGGCCTTGAATGCATGGCTGGCCTTGAATGCATGGCTGGCCTTGAATGCATGGCTGGCCTTGAATGCATGGCTGGCCTTGAATGCATGGCTGGCCTTGAATGCATGGCTGGCCTTGAATGCATGGCTGGCCTTGAATGCATGGCTGGCCTTGAATGCATGGCTGGCCTTGAATGCATGGCTGGCCTTGAATGCATGGCTGGCCTTGAATGCAAGGCTGTGCGTGCTGTCGTCTCATATGCCTGCGGTCACCACCCGGCTCGGCCCGCATGGCGCGGGCAGCACAGCTAGCTAGATCACGGCGCAAACGCCGTATACAAGCACGATCTCACAGTAGTGCCCTCCTGGTCTAGTACAAATAGTTTCCCCGGTAACATGACCCCCAAGGACAGTAGCCCATTGATAAGAGACCATGTGCTCTGTACCCTGAGATAGGTCCCTCACTTAGCAGATTAGCAGAGAAGGGAAAGCATGGCCCTTGTACCCGCTCGAAATTACATGTACATCCTGCTGGAGTTTGTCTGCTTTTGAATTATTGGTGAGTTTTTGTGTTCAATTGTGCCTTTTCATTATTTAAATGTATATAGTTATTAGGGTTGTTAGATTTGTGAAACTTTGACTTGGTTAGTTGCAGCAGAGATTCTTTTTGAGAAAGTTCTTGGGACACACCATCTGTATTTTTGTCTTGACCACATAATAAGTTTAGCTGTCTGCTGTAAATTCATGCGATTTACTTTGCTTGTATGATCTACTCCGTATTGTTGATGCGAATCTTGTATTTCCTTTGTGTGTATTAACTAAGGAAGGAATAACTTTGTTTTTAAAGTAGAACAACTGGGGTTTTCTCATGTAGATTTTAATTCTGGTTTTGGAGATATTAATTTTATGATAGGTTTTGAACTTTTTGGTTTTGCAAGAGTGTGTGTTGTATTTAGGTTAATTTTGTAGACGAGAGTTCAGAATTTTTACTTAATACAAGTGGAGCAGATTATACAGATTATTGCTTATTCATGAGAAGAATAGACGTGATGGGCAAGTTGCAGATCTCCACAGTGCATTTGGTTGGGAATGTTCCCATGCACTACCCACTTGTTTTGTAACCTTCATAGGCATGGAATAAGTCTATTTAGAAGTTATGTATGTGTGCCTAGATCGAGCACTGGTCCTGAAGGGAATGTTTGGCCATTTGTGGAGTATAGACTTGTGCTAGTCATTGAGCTTGTGGAATAATGTAACTGCCTGTAATGCATAAGCAGAACGCCTGGGTGGATGTAACTTGACTTGTACAGCAACATGTGTATTGACTTGTAACACTCTATGTATTGTGACCTTAGTGAGGTTTACTCAGTGTGACCAGAGAGACAGCTGTTTTGGCTATAAAAGTGCCTGAACTGAAGCAGCATTGTTCTAGGGTTCATTAAGTATTCACAAGAAAGTTGGACAATCTTGTGCGCGCACGCGCAATGGCAGTAGTGGGAGGGCAAAGGTCAAGCAATGCACATTCTCCGGGTTACCATTCGCATAGTCTGAATGCGGCTGCAAGTTACCCGGGTGCGCGCTGAAGCGGGTAAGCAGAATTGCGGGGTTAATTTTGTAGTGTGAAACCAATTCCCCGGGTTAGTTTCTACCCCGGGCACCGGCGAGAACACATGATTGCTGTCATCCAACACCAGCATGACATCATGAACCTGCAGCTCCATCTCCTTCGTCAAAGAAGAAAGAAGAATAAGAAGAAGAGCGCGCCGAAGAATCGCCTGGGTCCGGCCATGGATAGGGAGAAGACATCAGTTTGGGGTCTATGATCAACTGATGGTGGAGTTTCGAAATGAGGACACAAGAGCCTTCACCAACTTCCTGCGCATGCACCCTGCCATGTATGATGAGCTGCTGGAGAGAGTGGGAGGAAGACTCACCAAGAAATACACCTTCATGAGACCTTCAAGCTGGCATTGACCCTCCGCCACCTCGCCTCTGGGAACACCTACGCGTCCATGAAGTTTTCTTGGCGAGTACCACACAACACCATCTCTGTGGTCGTCCGAGAGGTCTGCGAAGCCATCATAGCAGAGTACCTGGATGAGCTGATGGTCTGCCCAAGTACACCAAAGGAATGGCGCCAGGTAGCTGACAGGTACTACCAGAAGTGGAACTTCCCCCACACCTGTGGTGCCATAGATGGAAAGCACGTGGCCATCCGCTGTCCTCCCTGTAGTGGTTCCATGTACTACAACTACAAGGGCTTTTACTCCATCTTGCTCTTTGCCATGGTCGACGCGGACTACAAGTTCCTCTGGGCAGATATTGGCGGCTTGGGGTCTGCATCCGACGCCCAGGTCTTCAATAACAGTGAACTCAAGGAGTGCATTGATGATGGTACCATCAGCTTCCCAGATCCTGAGTCTCTCCCCAACACACCCAAGATGTTCCCTACTTCATCGTTGGAGACGAGCGGCGGGAATACGCTCGGAATACGCTCGGCATTCGTCGGAGGTGCGTCAGGCATGCGGTCGGGATAAGTAGGGTGCGTCCGGAATACGCTCGGCATGCGCACTGCATACGCAGCTATTCGCAGCAGTAAAATAGTGTTGCGCACTGCATACGCAACTCATACGCACCTCATACGCAATAGATGCATTGAATTCGTTACTTATACGCTAGATGTGCGTCGCACATAAGTCAAAGTAATCGAAAAATTTCGAAATTTTGAGCGTACGGCTGCGTATTAAAAAATGTTAATAAGGAACTCATAAGGACTTGATATACGCGAAAGTGTGACAGGGCCTTTAGTTACGGGATGTACGCATGCTCAGGAGCCAAAATTCCCCGCTAACGCGTGAAATACGCTTGCGTAAGCACAGAATTTTCTGCTACAGTAAGCGGGGATTTTTCGCTAACGGTAAGCAGAGCCATGAAATTGGGCCCAGCTGCCCGCAATGCATGTCCACGCTTATAGTTCATACGCTCGGCTGTACTGTATACGCACCACCCGGTACCAACACGCAGGAGTCTCCAGGGACCAATTTCATGGCTCTGCTTACCGTTAGCGAAAAATCCCACACAAAAAACTCTCTTTTTCAGACCATTTTCCAGAGAACTCGTGAAACTGAAACTCCTAAAAGGTGCTGACGTTATGCAAACGTTTACTGCTAGTTCTAGTGCTAGCGTGCTAGTGCTAGCGATTGCAAAGAAAATTCCCTGCCCCGTGTTGCCGGTCTATACATGGTCTATAGGCCTACATCATGCCTGCGGTTCGTCATATAGGCCTTAAAAGTCCGGACCAAACGAAAAGATCAATACATGTACATGTATATACTTTAGTTGAAATCGAATGGTTTGATGTTACGATAACAAAACACCGATTTATCAAGCCGGAATCTCCAAGGTCATGGACCTAAATATCGGGCGAAACCAAAGACGCAACGATACCGCGCCGAGGTTTGAGCATGCAAGGCCCAACGCGTTGTTTGTTTACCATTTTGATGCAGGGCCGGGTACCCGTTCCGAACGAGAGACCAGCGCTACAGTCTTCCCCGGCCCCTTCCATTGTTTAAAATAATGTTCTCCCTCGCGCCTTGATATATAATACAACCAGCGCAGCGGGGTATGCGTAACCCTGGGAACAGCGCACGTGCGCATTATTTTTTTGTTGCATGCCCCGGGACGGGTTGGGTGTTAGACGTAATGTGTAATACACAATGTTAGCATACTAGTCTGATACCCTTACGACACTCACGGGACTGGATACCGCGCACCCTTTCAAAACTCTCTTCTGTCAAAAACTCCATGAGAGCCCAGACTGTACTAGTACCTGCCAGCTCCAGGCCCCCGAGAATATTTTTCTGTCACTTTACAGAAGGGAAGCGAGGTGGGAAAACGCTTGATGGACGTCGCCTTTGACGAAAGTATCTGATCTTTGGCAGAGGCGATGGGGTGGGTGAACAGTTAGTGACAAATCCATGTAACTTTGTTAGTGGAATTGACTTAACCTCCGGAACGGCAGGAACAATCGTAACGGAAAACAGTTACAACTCTTAAAAGACCTTTTTCTCAGTATTTTACGTTTTTGACATGTGAAAATGAAACAGCCATATAAAGCCGCCATAACTCGTCAACAGGGTGTCCAATTTCAGTTTGTCGAGGCAATCTGGAGTTTTGCGCAAGTTTATTGTACGATCCCTCTTGAGTTAAATTATACACAGAGAAAAACGTTGTTTTAACATTTAAACAACCCCGGGTTGTTCAAGTGCCCTGCTTAAACAACCAAAATGGATTTCATTCAAAGGGAAATTAGCTCGGGAGGGAGTACAATCATGGTACAATAAACTTGCGCAAAACTCCAGATTGCGCTCGACAAGTTTAAGGATTAAAGTAATAAATTTGACAATTTCATATTGTCCATTCGTCAGCATTGTTGTTTCTAATTTTAGTTATTGTTTTGTTAGGGGCTACTACTAAACCATGTAAACATTTATAGTTCAGGAAATATCCTAGATATTGAAACCGAATCAAATTATGTTGTTTTTAAGTTATTTGTCACAATAAAGTGGCACGTTTATTACAAACATTCACATTTATCCACTTTATTTCCAACTTTAGACAATGTTCAATTAAGAGACCTACAGTCATGAACATTCACAACAACAGTTCATCATGTATGCATGTACATGTAATGTGTTAGTGTCAAAGAAACTTTAACCTTTGTGATACACCTTTTACTGGTATACAATTATATACATGTACATGTCATCGGCCAATTTTGTTTCCTGCCTGACGACCCTTCTCAGCACCTAAAAAATCCGTAAAACAACTAATACAATTGGAATGGCCTTACGTATGTGAAAACAAGACAATTTCTGTCCATGTTACGCGCTTTTTATGTTATAAAGACCAAGTAAATTGTCTGCATTTGGCTATTACCCCATGTTGATTAAGATACATTTGTGTAAATTAATGAACATGATGAAAGGCTGTCAATTTGAATTTGAATAAGTTTCTCTCTATTGCATCAATGTTAAAATTGTGATTCATTATTTGTTTTACAACACCTGAATAAATCCTTGTCATCTGATTGATCAGTGCATGCCGCCTAAGTTGCATTGATTATTTTTGAAATGTGATTAATGAGCCACTAATTAGTCAAGGGGATTTATCCAAGCATTCTATAAAACCATCTATTTCTTTATTGTTCAATCCGGTATTATGAATTCAGATGTTATCAATTTCATTTGTCTTTTCAGGGTTTCCCCTTAACTTTTTTTTTCACTAGCCGGCCGGACCAGTAATGTTGACTTTTTACTAGCCCGCCAGCATTTTAACTGGTCCGCATGTTCTTTTCACCTTTTAGGCTACTTTTTTTGTAAGTAACCTGACCAAGTACACTGTATTTACAAACATTTATGCTGAGAGTAAGCCTGTTCGATATTTTTTTCATATCGAAAATCGTATCGGCCCCTTTAAAAAACCGGAATATCGGGGAATTCGATATACCGAAGAATATCGCGATATATGTTCCTTTTGGCCGCATTACGTGTGGATTTGTCCAGTTTACTTTGCTCGAAATTCCAGTAACTCCACGGCCTGAAATTTTAGCAGGGCGGCAGACACAATGCGAGCGCGTAGCGCGACGCCCTTACGGCGTGGAGCCGGGGCCCGCTTAAGGTCCCCGGGAAATTTTGGATTCTAGATGCTCTGTGGTGCAATCTGAGGCATTTCCTGGCCACTTTCTTATGAGAAAGTGGCCACCCAAAAGTCTGAAATTCTAGCGTACGGCAAATACTTCTACAAATCATAGAACGTCACACAACTTTGCACCCGACAATAACATTGAGATCACTTATTTCAATTTTTCACGAACGTCGTATATATACCACATTGAAATCACTTGCTTACAAATCACGGTGTCGCCCCTAACCCGGCTTTGAAACTATAACTACGCATGCGCGTCTTTTTGACTAGCCTTTTCTCAAGACGCAGGTTTGCACAGTGATCCTTATACACGTGCGCTTATTGCTGCAATACATCCTTTCAGGCTTTAACAGAGGCTACGTACATGTGCTAAAACAGTTGAATGCCGCTGTACTGTATGCATGTTGTATCGTTACGTTAAATCATTCAATCGAATTTAACGATGTTAATTTTCCCCAAAATAAATGATAAATAAATTAGCAGTTACTTGTATTTACATGTTTTTTCCCCTTTAAATTGTAAATGTTTTCACACAAATTTATTGAGTACTACCCGGTCCCAAATGTTACGGAACATTGTAATTTAGGTAAACTGGTTCTCGACGCGACAAAGTGAAAATGATATTTAATACCAGGGAGATTGGAACCAGTCCAGTTTTATGATGTGAATGCATATTTGGCTTTTCCGACACTCCGTCGGAAAAGGCCTTGTTTTATGTTGCGTACGTTGCGTCCAGATATCTGTTCGATTACTACAAACGCTACTGCAATACTGCTAAATGTTAATGCTGGCAAACTCTTCATGTTCGTTTCACAGAGTGCGGTAAACTTCTTCGTACTTAGATAAACTGTGAAGACGGTGGAGAATGGGGAAAAATCCAATGGAAAAAAAATAGCAGGGCGGTGAAAATTTTAGAGGGGCGGTAAAACTTTAGCTGGGCGGCATACAATTTTGGCAGGGCGGCCCGCCCTGCTAATAACCCCTCGTGGAGAACACTGCAGTTATTTCCAATTATTGGACGGTAGAATAGTATATAATGTATCATGATGTACCATGTAGGAATACAAAAATACATACATGCACTAAATCTGTCTTTCTTTGACTGTTTTCTAAACCCCGACATGACATCTCCGCTCCGCGCGATTTACCTTCCGAGCGATTTACCCTCCGCGCCGTACGTTGTCAAGTGCAAACAACGTCTTATTCCCAGTGTACAATGTACGTACCTACCTACACGCTTGCGAACTCATCTTGAGATCGAGGGGTATGGCAATTGTTTGCAATAAGGTCAACCCCTGTAGCGCATCTGCGCGTGCGCGTTGCTTTGTTGCTAGCCTTGGTCAAGTGCACGCAACCGCACTGAATGCCACCGTCTTTCCCCAGTGTACAAGGCACACGTTAGGTGTAGTTACGTGTAGCGAACTGCGTCGCGTCTTGAGAAAAGATTAAAACACGTGGCGCGCATCCATTGTACATTGTGCAATGTCATGTCGTCTTCACAAAATATACGACACGGTCGTTTGTTGACAGCTCACATGTGATCGTCAATGGTATTATCATCTGTGTTACTAATCAACAATGCTGAAATAGAAACAAACGCTAGTCTTTCTGGAGTGCCATAAAGTAGCCAACTGAAGGTAAATGTCGTAAAACTCAAAATACTCAACGAGCGAAGGGAAGCTTTGTCAAAATCATCGGTGTTCCTTCCTCCATGGTCAAACCGGCCCCCCGTTCCTGCCGCTCAATCCCGGCGGGCCCGATCCCGGTGGCCCCGATCTCATGATGCCGTGGTGACTTCCGTCATGTATTTTTGTATTCCTCCGTTTTTCCGGTAATGAAAAAGTGACGTCATCACGATAATATCGAATAACGCGATATTTTTCTGCCGATATTTCGGTATCAAAATAAATGGATATCGAACAGCCTTAGCTGAAGTGAGAGTAAACTCCACGCAATCGGGGATCGCTGTTGACAATCTGGCTCTGAAGACGCGCGCGCTTAGCTTATCTTGGCATTTTTTTTTTCACTAGACCGCCGGACTACTTAGAAAAGAGTTTTGACTAGACCGCGGCTGTTTTGACTAGAATTTGTCTAGGGGTCGAACCCTGCTTTTATATATGAATTAATAGTTCATAATATATAGAAGCTAGGGATGTGTTTGGAACATCTGTTAATAAATAATACAGAAATAGTGGGGAAAATAACTCTTGTTTTGTTATTTGTATATATGTGTTGTGTAGTGTTTGTGAGACAATAATCTTGCATTTCATAATGCTTAAAATATGTAGCTACATGTAAATGAAAAAACATGCTTTATCTAATAAAAACAGATGTGATTCTAAAAAGATTTGCTTGACTATCTTTAAACAAAAATTTGAAATCTCAAAGAATGCAGACTATAAATGCATGGTGAAAAATCGTACGCCTGTAAACTTATTAAACAAGTTAAAACCTTAAGTCTCTGGAAAATCGTATTGTAATTGGAGGATTCAGGACAACTAGACAGTACATGAACATGTACATTGTACAACTATGCAAGCTGCACTGGAGTGGAGAGCACAGTACACGTACAGGTGTACATGTACATGTATGAGCATCATTCTACATGTACAATGTACATAGTACATTTCATGCATAACTGCTTGCAAGTAGTACCGGCAAATCCCAGCCTGGAAGTGTTTACTTAAGAATTACAAGCAATTGTTTGGCTAATGGATTAGAAAGATAAGAAGCTGGCAAAGGTGTCAGTGTGTCAACACCACCTGTTTTTGCTCTATAGGGATGTTTCCCTCATGCTATACAAACAAATGAAGGACAATGTTATGGAAAGTCTGAATTCCTTGATTTAGGCCTACACACTACACAAAGTGTATAAAACGCCTGCAATCGGGGGCCTCCTCTCTTAATGTAAAAGAGTGAAAAACTCGCTCTCCAAAAGAGTGAAATCCCTTCTCAAACCACTCCAAAAGAGTGAATCTCTTATAAAAACCGCTCCAAAAGAGTGAAATTTTTACTCTTTTGAGGAGTCATATGATGGACCACTCTTTTTAGACATCCCTTATATGGCTCCGCGAAAGAGTGGAAATTTCACTCTTTTGGAGTGGTTTTCACTCTTTTGGAGTGCTTTTTATAAGAGATTCACTCTTTTGGAATGGTTTGATATATTGCCATCCTATTGTTAACTTTTTGGCATGGGTCCTCATTGGTTTTGTACACGATTTTTAAACGGAGACCTTTCTCAATCGGAGACCCTATATTGTCCTCTATTGTTAAAGGTCCCCTATTGAATGCAAAAACAAACTCACGAGTGTTAATCGTGGGGTGTACGTCAATCTTTCTGAAGTCATTTCATAGTTGCCTTTCTGTGTCCCTCTAACAGGCGCAGGTAAAGGGGGAGGGGGGCAGAAATATTGTTGACGCCACCAAACTTTTACCCTCAATAACATGTTTTTGTTCTTTTACCCTCAATAAAGGCAAATCTATTAAATTCCTCTGGTAATTTCGCCCTCTCAAGCAATTATACAACCTTGTTTTGATGTGAATTGTAACATGACATTGTGAATACTCACTGCATAAGGCCAGGACGAACAACAATGATGTACATGTAGGCCTACGTTTCATTATGACTCGTGGTATTTCTGTACGTACTGTAAAATAGCGGGATTCCCTCTGTTGGAAAAATAAAATATAGGAAAATTACGGCACCTATAAAGTATCACGCGTTTTCAGTCATCAATATCGATCTTTCGATACTTCGAAATTGCTCACAACTTGCTGCTTATAACTGCTGCTTACTAATGCTACCATAAGATCTACAAAACATAGCCTACTAACTTACAGTTTTATTCAGACAGCCTTTGGAGCAACTGCCGTTTCTGAAGCAACTCCACAAATGCCCGGTCTGTATGATAACCAAAAAGAAAGGAAACTCCAACATATCTTAACACACTGTTCGTTATGGTGGCCCTGAAGGGACATAATTGGTCGTGAATATTTTTGCGACGTCGCGAATTTATTCACGACTAGTCGTGAATATTTTCGCGACGTCGTGAATATATTTGCGACGTCGCGAATTTATTCACGACTGGACGCGAATTTTTTTTGGGACGTCGTGAATTTATTCACGACTAGTCGTGAATATTTTCGAGACGGTCGTGAATATATTTGCGACTAGTCATCAATTTATTCACGACCGGTCTTGAATATTTTTAGCGACGTCGTGAAAATATTCACGACTAGTCTTGCATATTTTCGAGACCAGTCGTGAATTTTTTTTGTAAAATATTCCAGTAACTTGAAGGGTTCTAAGTGTGCATTATGGGATAGCAATAAAATTGTGTTTATTGGGAGGGGGCGTAATCATACATGCAGACTATGTGTTACGATTTTGAGTCAATGTGATGGAACTTTTTGTTTCAGCAGGGCCTTGGTTAACCGGTTGTTCATTTTGAAAATAGCAAGAAAGAAAGAACCGGTGTGTGCAGGCAAAATTCAAGGAATGATCAGTTTATCTTATTGTTTTGATCATCTCAGGAAATTGCTGCAGTGAGTCAAAGTTCGTTTAGGGGGTATGGAGGGTGGGGGTTGTTAAAGGCATCAACAAAATCTCTCTTTCCATTATTTTTTTATTTGTGGGAAAGGTTGGAGGAAGAAAGATTCTGTTGAGCAAGGTCTCATTATCGGTTTTTACGTAAGTGACTGGTCTTGCAGAAATTGTTTTTGTATATTTACGAATAGGTTGGTGGGTATGCCAGCCGTGTGGATGTGTGACTGACCCACCCAAAGCGTAATTTCTTTCTTTTTTAAAAGTGGAATACGCTTCGAGCTCCATGGTTTTAGCCACTATTTCTGCAAGATGGCAGTCCTGGTATGTGCTGGCTACGTTAGAAGAATAGTCAGTGGATTCTTTGATGGATCATTCCAAGAAGTAGCCGCAGCGAGTCCGAACTTATCTGGGGGAGGGGGGGGGGGGGGATTTGTAAAGTCATCATCAACAAAGCCGATCCTCATTCTTCCTTGTTTTTTCTAAAAACAACCACCATAAAACATTGGTGAAGTTGCAGCGGTTTTTGTGCGCACGTTGCATGAAAATCATTGAAAATTCCGTTCTTATTCGTGCTGTGGTAGCAATGGGAAAATCTGACTTCTTTCTTATGGGGTTCATAGGAGACAGCCCCATTATATTACTTCTTCACATTCTTGGGAGTAACTGTTCACCATGCTAACGTTGTAATAGACGTAGGCCTACGTCCCTCTTCATTGCATTACGTAGTGCTGTATAGCATGATCACAGAGTCTGATCTTACAATAAAAAACTCACTTTTGATTTGCAATCTGAATTTTCCTCCATCATCTTCATTGCAGTTTTTGACACGACGTACGACATGTACGATGGACTGACCATATCACGCGCGAATTGTATGTAATAACGCCCTTTATCGCGCGTTCGGTTAAATACCCTCCAAGCTACTGAAAAAATATTTGCGACTAGTTCTGAAAAATTGACGACTAGTCGCAAAAATATTAACGACCAGTCGTGAATAAATTCACGACTAGTCGCAAAAATATTCACGACGTCGCGAAAATATTCACGACTTGTCGTGAATAAATTCGCGACGTCGCGAAAATATTCACGATGTCGCAAAAATATTCACGACCAGTCGTGAATAAATTCACGACCGATTATGTCCCTTCAGGGCCACCATAGTTCGTGACTGTTGACACCGGTAACACTTTTTATATTATGGGATTTCTCATAGCCGGCACCCGCTTAGTATTGTGGCGAAAGTGCGACGTGCGGCTGGTATTGAGTATGGCAAGCCAAAGCGGAATTAATTCAAAACACCGTTTTTCTTGCAAGAACAAAAAAATCATTCAAGATAAACGCAAAATTATCATGCAAGACCAAAATTATCATGCAAAACCAACATTTTCATGCAAGATCAAAATTTTCATGCAAGATCAAAATTTTCATGCAAGACCAAAATTATCATGCAAGATCAAAATGTTCATGCAAGACCAAAATTATCATGCAAGATCAAAATGTTCATGCAAGATCAAAATTTTCATGCAAGACCAAAATTTCAATGCAAGATCAAAATTATCATGCAAGACCAAAATTTCTATGCAAGACCTAAATTTCAATGCAAGACCAAATTTATCATGCAAGACCTAAATTTTCGTGCAAGACCAAAAAAAATCGGGCAGACCAACAAAAATTAAAAATTGGGCAAGAACCACGTCCCCAGGGGCTTACTTTTTTAATATATCGTTTCCAAAACTCGCTACCCGGCCCCGGACTCGTATCGATATCTCGATTCAATCATGTTGCACAATCTGCTAAAGGAAAAGTGTTTCCTTGTACTTAAGCGTCAAGAAACAAGGTGACACTAAACTGGACAGCAATCTGGCCGAAATCGATCGTGCAGTAGCGGCGACTGTGGATGTCACGGAATGTCACGGGACTGTCGATGTCCCGTCCGGGTTTCATCTGGAATGATAAGCTCGATCGATTTTCCTTCCTCCATGGCTCCGTACTACTATTCACTGCAGGAAACGGAAAGATTTTACTTTAATACCACCCCCCCCCCCCCCCCCCCCCACTAAAATCGGTCAGGAATAGCAAAATCTTAGAAATAACCAACCCTCCTTGATCATAACTATGACACAACCTGTTATTTCAAGATTTAGGCCCATGTCAGTAGAATCTGTAAAAATGAGGCAGAAATTATATGTACATGTACGTAAACAATTCCTTCATGCGTCGAGTGTGCCAAAAACATTTAACACAGAAAACGCAACCTTCATTTCTTCTCCTGTATTGCACGAAAATTTCCCAACTAAATTCTCTAAATTAAAGGTTGTGCCAATACAATTCTGAACAGAAATGGTTCATTTTTGATTTGCTGTTTCAGACTGATTTTTGTGGGGTATTAAAGTAAAATCTTTCCGTATTAAAAAATTGCTATCGGGTTGATCAAAGTTATATTTTGTTATATGCAATCTCACTTATTTAATAACTTTATTAAAATTGTAAGCCAGGCATCTCAATCAACTAACATGATTTGTTGACAACATTTTGAAATTATAGCTCGCTACTACATAGGGGCCATACATTTTTACGAGGAAGCTGGGTTAAATATGGCATCCAGGGTGCACATTTTCATTTTGTAAAATAGTAACTGCTGTAAGTAGTAAAGCAAGTTCTGATAGCCATTATGAAAACCAAAGCAAACATTTACGCGAGATTGAGCTGTTCTAGTAATCCTTATGTTCATCTTAAATGTCTGCTTAAAGATGCTTTCTGTGTTTCTAGTGTCTTAATTTTTTTTTTTTTAAAGGAAAACAAATACCTCACCAGTGCTTCATATCAGAATATTCCTGCAATTTATTTATTGTTTATACATATACAGATGTACACGCATGTTGCCTGTCATTCTACCTCATTATCACTGTATGTCCATGGTTTCAATCAAAAAGCAATGCGAAATGGTATTTAGTAACAATAGTAATTAAGGTTTTCAAAATAGACACTTTAAAAAAGACAACTTAAGTTTGAAGTATTCTCATGAAACTGATCAAAGTAGTTCAAATTGTTCTTAAATTTACATTTTTAAACCAATTCATCAGAAATATTTGTTCAGTCCCCTTAACAAAAACGTTTTTTGGTTTTTTTTGGGGGGGGGGAGTTGCCAGACAGACTAATCGCCCCTTGTAAAATCACGCCTGTATTGCAAGGGTGTTAGATTGAGTATGAAACTACTCTTGTGACGTCACTCTATTCAGAAAAGTGTCGATTCTTTTTTAAGAATGTACAGCTAAGTTAATTGACTTAATTCATCTCATACCTCAAATCATTAGTAACAATGGACACATTTTGTTCCCTTGAAATCTTGACAGGTGAAAGGGACGTAGTTTAAGTCGGAGAAACGACTCAAAAGATGGACATTCTTTGATTGGAATGGGCTCGGATGCTTTGCGTCCTCGCCCATTCCAATCAAAGAATGTCCACTTTATTGTCGTTTCTCCTTAACATATTTATCATTTTGATCTTTTCAACAATGTCTACAAAAATATAATCAATCCATTTATTGAATATATCTTAAAAATGGTATTTCTCAAATTTCACATGCTGCTCATCATGGAATGGACAATAATAAATGTTATTACATAAATTTGTAAACTTTTGTCAGAAATTTATTTATTTTTATCTTATTAATTGTAATACTAACTGAAACAATAAATTAGATAGTGGAAAGTGCTTTTAGCCATTGGATTTAGCAAAATGTTTTACTCCTTTCAGTTTCTACACGGAACTTCACTTCCAACAGCTATTTGAAAAAAATTGGGCATTGACCACTATCTTGCAATATTAATTCAAAAGTTTGTAGAAAATAGATTGCCACAGTCCACTGTTGTTCTCAAACCTTACAGTTCCAGCTAAAGAATGGCAGTATTAAGTTATAAAACAGTCACCGATATTTAAAACATCGTGAATATCACATTGTATTATTCAAGGCTTTTTGAGGTCCATAAAAGAACAAGACTGAAGAATGAGAGGCTCTATATTATGTAATGGTTGATGGTCCATCGGATGGCACATTAAGAAAGCGATCCCTTGGTAGTACTTGCATCTGGTCGCGTTAAGCCCCAGTCCCACTAGGACCTGCGATTTCCCGCAACCAGTTCAGTCGTGCGACAAGGCCGGTCATGGGTAGTCGTGAATATTTCCTGCGATTTGAGCCTAGCAGTTACATTGTAAGACCAGTCGTGCGACCTGTAGAAGACTTGTTTCCGACTGATAGCAGCATTAATCGCACGACTGTCGCACGACTACCCAAGACTACGTAGTACGTACAAGTGGTAAGGTCCTGTCACACGACTGGCTACGACCAATCGTACGACTATTCGTACGACTATTCGTACGACTTGTCGTGGAGTCGCACGACTAGTCTTGTGTAGTCGTGCATCTAGTCGTGCAATCAGGTCTAAGTGCACGACAAGTCGTGCTTGTAGTCGTGGAAAGTCGTGCGACTGTTGTACGACAGGAGAATCCTACGATCAGCCACGACAATGAAGGACCACCCAAGACTTGTCCCACGACCATCGCACGACAAATGACTAGGCTGCGACAAGATGAAACTAATTCAGTCGCAGCCAGGTTTTTAAACAGTTTATAAACCTGTCTGCGACTGATTTCGGTCGTGCGAATATCCAAGACCACTGAAGACTTGTGGCACGACTTTTCTAAGATTGCCTGCGATTTCCTGCCGCAGCTTGTCGTAAGTTGTCGTACATGTAACTCCTAGTGGGACTAGGGCTTAAAGTAATGAAAGACACTTTCTCGGAAGAAAATGACTTTAGCTGCAATGTCTGCTCAAAATCCAAGTAGCTTCATCAGTGCCGCCTCATCAGTGAAATTCAACAAGGCATAAGTACAACATGCAACATAGAAAGCCAAAATAATTGCCTTGACTGAAAAAATAAGATCACAGTAAAATCAAGTTGCCTTTCTTCCTTGATAAATGAATGGAGTGCCCAGTCGATCCAGTCCTCAGTGAAGTCCAAAAAGGCGAGCACAAAAGATTATTTTCCTACATCAGATAAAAATCCAGTTTCTTCTGCCTTGATCATGCTGGTGGAGTTTCTACGTACGGGCCCTTGGAAATTTGAAGACCCTTTCCTTCAGTGACTGGTGGTAGACCCTTCCCTCGACCCTCGTGCTGAAAAAAAGGAAAACAATAGTAAAATACATGTAAAGGGAATATTCAGGATGGTCGGATCCTTCCCTCAGATGTTGATATAGTCTGCTTAGTGCTAATTAGTAATATCTTTAGGATGTCCTGATTAAGGCCCATTAACGAAATTTATTGGGAAATGTTAAACTTGTCAGGCAAATTCATTGGAAAGTGGAAACAATTTGCTGGAACATGTCAAGTTGTGCAAGTTGTGCAGTTTGGGAAATCAACAAAAACATGTATTACCGCATCAATCTAAATATACGGAATTCGAGGAAATAACCCCGCTTTCAATTTTCATTTTGCTTGCTCGCCTGAGATGCAGAAGCTATACTAGCGATTCGCAATAATAGGGCCCGCGATTCGCCCGGTAGCTGCCTGTGGCTATTGTATGGCTCCCAGACGTCATATACACACGATGAACTGCACCAGACTAGTAACTTTTCAGCCTCTTTCCGTTAAAAGAAATATATATTTTTCTAATTATTCAGCGTGTAGTGCTCATTAACAAACAAGATTCACAAAAAAACCTATTCCTATCTCTGATATTTATTTCTATTGAACGAACCAAAAAGAAATCATCCTACTTAGGTAAATAACGAAGGGGTTCTTTTCGCGCCTCGACCCACGGCCGGCCTAATCACGTGATAGTCACGTGCATCTTGCACGAAAATTTTGGTCTTGCCCGATTTTTGTTAGTCTTGCACGAACATTTTGGTCTTGCACGATAAATTTGGTCTTGCATTGAAATTTAGGTCTTGCATTGAAATTTAGGTCTTGCATAGAAATGTAGGTCTTGCATGATAATTTTGGTCTTGCGTGATAATTTTGTTCTTGCATGATAATTTTGGTCTTGCATTGCCATTTGGAAATTTTGATCTTGCATGAAAATTTTGATCTTGCAGGAAAATTTTGATCTTGCATGAAAATTTTGGTCTTGCATGAACATTTTGATCTTGCATGAAAATTTTGATCTTGCATGAAAATTTTGATCTTGCATGAAAATTTTGATCTTGCATGAAAATTTTGATCTTGCATGAAAATTTTGATCTTGCATGAAAATTTTGATCTTGCATGAAAATTTTGATCTTGCATGATAATTTTGATCTTGCAGGATAATTTTGGTCTTGCAGGATAATTTTGCGTTTATCTTGAATGATTTTTTTGTTCTTGCAAGAAAAACGGTGTTTTGAATTAATTCCGCTTTGGCTTGCCATAATTAAGACGAGTCGAATTCGGAGCTCTCCATCCCATGTGATGAGCAATGGTCACGGGGCG
Source organism: Hippasteria phrygiana (assembly GCA_037893225.1). Taxonomy (NCBI): domain Eukaryota; kingdom Metazoa; phylum Echinodermata; class Asteroidea; order Valvatida; family Goniasteridae; genus Hippasteria; species Hippasteria phrygiana. Next base: position 340,167 of record JAZGUH010000159.1, read on the forward strand.
GGGCTCTTATGAAAGGCCGTTCATGTCATTGAAGCGCCCTCCCTATTAGTCAAGAGAAGTGGTTGCGCGCTGCTCAATAACCAATCATAAGTCAAGAAAAGGAAGTTGCGCGTAACCCGATGACGTAACCAACTAGACTGTTATAGTTCTATATCTATATGCAATCGCAAGCGCAAGCGCACATGTAGTATACCAGACAAGACAAGATGGCTACTGTTCACGGAGTACAAGACGATCTTGCACAGTTTCTAAACACATTTAAGACAAGATTTAGAAATATCGTTCGTATTGTCACTACAGGAGATGTCAGCCAGACACGTGTTGTTCATGCAATACAAAGGTACGGTAGGCATGCAACTTGCAAGGTGCATAATTATGATGCACGACCCCCATCATTTTTTTGGTAATCGTTTACCTTTACTATTAATAATTAATACTTTAGGCATGGAGGTATTATAAAATAACTCCATGCTTTAGGACACCTCTATTTTTTTGACGAGTTCCGTTCAAAACTTACTTTTGCAGATGACTTTACAGTACCAAAGTGACTTTTGCAGGCTAAAGCAGTCTTATCTTCTTCAGATTAACTCGTGTTTGATGTAATTTTAAAATGCACTTTAAAAGAAAATGTAAATTTCCCATACGTTAGGCTAGTCCGAGTAACTTGGACCCTTTATCGCCTTTTTTAACATTTGGACATGATCTGGCGATAGTAGGGTCCAAGGCGATTGTGCGATAGAGAATGGCTTCTAATTCAATCCAAACACAAACTTCAAAATTCAACCTTACAACGGCCACCAAAATACTAGATACGCCACCACTTGAACAAGTGGAGTTCCATGATCAGATGAATGTACCAAGGTTTACTTAACATCCAAATAAAAAGTGAAATTTTACCGTTTAATTCCCAGAAACCCCCGCAGAACATGTCTTTTCGCTTTTTTGGAGTTCAAATAGTGACTCCTCGACCTTGCATGACGTACGTCACCCTGATGCGCAGCGCCCACATGCACCTAGTCTAGGTTCCAAGACGTTCTTAGCGGTGCGACGTATAGAGCGCACAGCCGGCCGACAGCGCCCTCTCGCTACACATACACACGCCAAGGCGTGTGTTTGTGTGTAGCTAGAGGGCGCTGCCGTGCGCGCTCTACGTCGCACCGCGCTAAGGACGTCTTGGAACCAAGACTAGCATGCACCGCGCGACAACCTGTTTATGCCGGCGACTGTTTCGTGAAGAATTCCCTACCCCATGACGCGCGTGCAACCTCGAATCAATATACTACACATGCTACATGTATCTACACACGAACACGTACCGCGACCGTTTTACCACTCGCGAAACAGTCACCGGCATAAACAGAGGGGGGGGGGGGGGGGGGGGGACTGATATACTTTGTCACCGTTGGTGGTGCCATTAAACCTCGTTTTGTTCTCACCCATAGGCAAAATAAGACCTGTATTTTTGCAAGGCTAGGCCCCTAAAAAAGTAAAAGCAACAAAAAAAAATCCCCCTGGATCCGCGCCTCAAAAGTCTGCTGACGTTTTACCTTAACATTTATTAAATATTGTGGCAAGGAATATGTTTTCTTTCTTTTTTTAAACAAAAGCCTTGGATTCACAATGTGCAATGGTATGAACAACATTTTCTGGGCGGGAAATTTGGCTAAGGGGAAGTTGGCCTGGGTGGTGAGTTTGCGAGGAGGCGAGTCGGCCAGGGGCGAGTTGACCTAAAACCAACCATTCAGAATCTAGGATTAAATTTTGCTTGAAGACAAGAGCCAATATGTAGACTTTTTCATGCAAACAGTGCTTTGAAATAGTTTAAATTTGGCATTTTAGATTTGTCGGGATTAAACACTTACTTGTATATAAATTCTTTTTACATAATGTCATTTTTTGCAGCGCTGAATCTCTAAAAAGGCAGCTTGGCCGTGTAACTGGAACTCTTGTTTCTACTGATCAAGCAGATGAGCTCATTGTCCATCTGGATGAGTTTCTTGAAGGAACCCGCCATCTTCTTAGTAATCCGCCAGGTATAAATGCCAATGCAAAGATTACATTATTTTCTTTGAAAATATAAATTTTTAAGTTTTAGGCAAAAACATGCCCGTTAATGTTGTGACATGCTCTTGTAGAACCACAAACATGGCAGTATAGACAACCTGTAAAAACAACACCGTTGAATCATATGCATATGCGCTGAAAGGAGTGAGTGAACACGTCATCCACAGCAAAAAGTTGCGTCTCTCCAGCCATACTACAGTACCGCAATTTCCACGTGAAGGATTTAGGGCACTGTGCGAAGATTTTTCTGGCAATCATGTGAACCCAAACTCTACACGATGGGTACTTTTCCCATTTTAAGTCCAGTGCAGATAGCCTGGGACGTTTTCCTCTAAGTTACTTTTCCCGAGTCCAGCGGTTACGGCAACTGCTGCCCAGGAAAACTGACAAGGGAACTTTTCCCAAGACGATAAGTCCAGTGCGGACAGTTTGGGTCTATAAAAGCAGCTCTTGAAAGCGTACATCCGACCCGAGTGCGAGGTCATGCTACACAGGGACATCACGCATGTGCTTTGCATCGTTTCAAAGCGAGACGCAGTGAGACGCATATGTGGCAAGTTTCTAAATTCCAGTGTGTTGTTTTCACTGATCTCTATATAGAAATCTGGATTGCTGCTTCGGCCATTCAAGTTGTAGATGCATCCGCACATTATTATTCTATTCATAGCCGTATCCCTAAATGTAAGGCGAATGTAGGCTATGCCTACGTATACAGGCAGGCAGGTGCGTGCTATGGCTAGGACTAGAGGCATCCAAATGTTTATTTTGGATGTTCCACACATGCACGTGCGTGCACGCACGTTTTTTAAATTTTTTTAAATAACCTATAGGTTATGTTGATCTCCATTGCATGCCCTCAACGTTAGAAATGGGGAGTGGTAATATGGTGGCTGCTGGCAACATCTGTGCGCAAAGCGCGCAGCGGCCAATGTGCAATCCAGATTTTTATACATGGAGATCAGTGGTTGCTCCTCTTTTGGTCGCAATCATGACATTGCTGAAAAGACGTAGGCCTACTACGTGTACAAATTGGCTGGAAGAATGAAAAGGCGCACACGCTTTGGGTCAATCAGGTCAATGTAGAAAGGTCACGCAAAGCGCCCTCATGAGTCGTTATACTGACAGCTCGGTTACTTTTACCACGTTCTTGGTAACATTTTCCTGTGTCGAAAGTCCAAGTGTGGACACTGGTCACATTTGACCATTTTTCATTTTACCATCTTGGTAAAACCTTTAAAAAAGTCCAGTGCGGACATGGCTTTAGACTCCACCTTTTTCATCAAATTTATTAGGAACAACAGGTGCTTTGCTGCTGACATTTTGTGTAAAAGAGCATGTGTACATATAAGTACTGAACAGGAAAATGATAAAATGTTCCCGTCAAAGGACATGCCGTCTTTTATCAACCAATCGAATGTATTCGAAATCCAGCAATGTGTGGTGGACTATATATACTGCCACATTTGCAGGTCTACTGCTCTTGTAAGCACATGTGTGCAAATTAAAGTAATGGTAAAAAATTGTCAGAAATCATCGATCTTTTTTTCAAATAACAAGTATTGATGGGCTTGTTGATACTTGTTTTGTAATTTTTCATATCTGAAGTCAACACTCCTATATTTATTTGTGTATGTTTATGACTTATTTTGTGGACAGCATCCTGTTCCTATCAAGCTCCCAAAGTGCCGACTGCTGGTAGGGGAGCTGATATGTATGTTATTACAAAGGAGCAGCTTGGTTTCTTTGTGCGAATTGGCTTGTCAGCAGTGACAATGGCTGAAGCATTGGGAGTTTCTGAGAGTACCATCAGAAGGCGACTTAGGTAAGTTCATCAATTTTAATTTTTACTCTTAAGTAGGGCCGTAACGATTCACCGATGCATCGATAATCGCGATTCTGAAATGCCACGATACGGCATCGCGATACAAAAATGTGCATCGCGATACCTGCAGCTTGTAACGTTAAGTTGAAAATAAAGTTAATATTATTATTAATGTGAAATAAATAGGCATAGCTGTCTATTTTTTCATGTCGTTCTTGCCAAAAAAAAGTTTAGAGTGTTGGACGGGTAAAAAAACGAATGTCATTGACACTAACTCGCCGCACGTACCTTGCAGGTAGTGACGGCGCGGCCCGGCCCGGCCCAGCCGATCATATTTTTTTTCACGGAATTGGGCTCCGTGCGCCGTCGAATGAGGGCGCTGTCCACATACATGTAGCAACCGCACTTCCATGGGCAGTACGTCGCTGGTATCCGCACTGCGCTCTTCGTTCATTTGATACTCGTATACCAGTGGGATTGCTTTGTCTGTTTGCCGACTCTCGTTAATTGCGTTTTCAATAAGAATATCATAGCGGGAACCAGACACTTTTATTGAAGTCCGGTAAGATGGCATCCATATTGACCCCCCAACTCGCCTTTTCTTTCCGTACGTGCATTTAATATTCAATGTATTCATTATTCAGCCAATAAAAACTGTAGCTAGGCGTGTCATTTACTGCACAATGAATGACATCATTGATGTTAAGATCTAATATGGAGTTTAAGGGCGTGGTTACTGGATGATCGACCACGAAGGGATTGAGAATTTGGCAAAATAATGCGCGTTGCCCGTACACATGTTGCATCGTTACTGACGTCTTTCTACAAGCGACTTGTGCTTAAGTACATGCTCGGAATTGGTATTTATTATTGGAGGGGGGGGGAGGTGGGGGATATAAATCACCACCTTGCAGACTGAAGCTTCTTGTCCTCATCACATATGAGCTTATACCAACTAAATTGTGTTTTTTTTTCTTACTGGGTTTTGTTTCGTTTTTACGATACGTATCGTGATACATATCGTATCGCGACCCAATTATCGCGATACGTATCGTATCGTGACAAAGTGGTATCGTTACACCCCTACTCTTAAGACTCGAACAAGGAACACCAAAACCCTTTTTATACATTATTTTCATGCTCTAGCCCTGGTTACCGGTGTAAGGGAAACCTGTCACTCAAAACAAATCATTCTATTTAATTAAATTAGTTGGCACACCAGACCTAACTGTGGACTCACCAGGCCCGAACCATGGGCACACCAGGCCCGAACTGTGGACACACCAGGCCCGAACCATGGGCACACGAGAACAGACCAGACACCAAACCCAAACTATGGGCACACCAGAACCAAACCCATGCTGTTCGGGCACACCAGACCCAGCAACATCATACATCAGAATATGAACAAAATAAGTTCCCTGGAAATCCTGTATGACTTTATAAGTATAATGTACAATTGTGTTTCAACTGAAAGTCAATTTCCGAAAATTATGGAAAACTTTAATTTGTTGTCGTGTGCGCATGACCGAGTCCAAAGGGGCAAGTCCAAATCCGAGGCTTTCGACATTGGACATGGATCATATCATTGAATCTAAGTAACTAAATATGGAACTCTATTCTACTCCAGTCCAAGTATCAAGTAATGCAAGTCTATCACTTTTATTTTATTTTATTTCCCTTGTGGATTGTTTGACGAACTTTTATTTTATAATAACTGTTTTGCATGTATTCCTATTAGATAATGAATTATTTCTTTGTCATTTGTTCAATTATCCAGTGAGTTTGATCTGAAACTGCGAGCTTATGCTGTCCTCAGTGATGATGTCCTTGATGGCCTTCTTAAAGACATAATTGGACTGAACAAAAATGTTGGAGCTGAGGGTGCCAGAGCTCGACTTGGTGCACAAGGTGTAAAAGTTCAGAGGGAGAGGGTACGTGATGCTATGGAGAGGGTGGATCCAGTTGGTGTTGCTCTTCGAGCACTACATCCCAGACTTGAAAGAAGCATTTATGCTGTTGCTGGTCCAAACTCTCTCTGGCATATTGATGGAAACCACAAGCTGATCAGGTACATTTACTATTTTAGGGATTTTGTCTGAAATAGTTTTTGATTGAATAGCTGAAAAACACATTTAGAAGTCTTCTTGGAAGGTCCTGTTCATATTTGTTTTACATTCAGTGTTCTCCAGGGATTAAAAATTGAGCAGGGTGACATATCTGGCAAAGTCTGTTATCTTGAGTGTTGAATTTCCATAACGAAGAGGGTGCTCTTTCAAGGAAACTGAGCTTGGTCTTTGAAACATTAAATTCATTGACATTCTTGTCTGAACTTTGGGATCATGCCAATCAAATCCGAGTATAAGTGTCATTCAGTCGTGATAAATGTGCCGTTGACAGAGATTATTGTTGTAGTGCGTTAATTTTGTTAAATTCTGAACACTTTTTATATTTTTAAGTAATCCGGAATCCATAAGGTCATGTGTTCTTCTTTGTTGCAAGCTTTAATGATAAGTGGTTGATAAAAAAAAAATAGCAGGGCGGTAAAAATGTAACCCACCTGCCCTGCTAAAACTGCTCGTGGAGAACCTTGATATTATATATGCTGTATAAAAATGTACAGTCCCTGTCAAGAATATGAATCAGGGTTTGTCTTCAACATACAGTAGTTGTTGAAATGTTACATACATGTACACTGCAGTCCTGCAGACAAAGTCCCAATTCATTCGAAAGATGTGAACCAAATCAAAATAATTATATGCATAAGTCAGACTTTTGAACCAGAATTTTATTGATATACTGGGAATTTGCAATTAAAAAAATAAACAGAACCAGGAACAATTGAAGAAACAATTTCCAATTGTATGTAAACTTTTGACTGCAACTGTAATCTTGTCATATATATTTTCTACTAAATAGTCAGTGATGTTTCTTTATAGAACAAGTTACATCCTATAAATAAAACCTGAATAGGTTTATGATCTTAATTTGATGTACTGCTGCAAAATTACTTGCTAAGCAGTATTAGCACTAACATGTATTCCTGATTGCATGTATTCCTGATTGCATGTATTCCTGATTGCATGTATTCCTGATTGCATGTATTCCTGATTGCATGTATTCCTGATTGCATGTATTCCTGATTGCATGTATTCCTGATTGCATGTATTCCTGATTGCATGTATTCCTGATTGCATGTATTCCTGATTGCATGTATTCCTGATTGCATGTATTCCTGATTGCATGTATTCCTGATTGCATGTATTCCTGATTGCATGTATTCCTGATTGCATGTAGTGGGGAATCATTTTCCATTAAACATTTAACTGTAATTGTTTGGGTGCTCGGTAGTGCATCAAGTGATTGCTCACGGATATTGCGAGCATTGCGAGTTTTGATGTTAGTAATTCCCTGATTATACTCTATTGCTAATGTTGGCAAACTTTTACTGTAAAATTGCTAAACAGTTTTGTTTTTGTTTTGTTTCAGGTATCGCATTGTTATACATGGTGGTATTGATGGTAGCACAAGACTTTTAGTATTCCTCAAGGCCTCTGCAAATAACCTTGCTGGAACTGTCCTTGAGCATTTCACAAGAGCTGCCTCAGAATATGGTTAGTTTTTTTTTTTTTTAAGTATTAATCTTGAGTACCCTGAACAATTATATTTTCAAATTGAAGTGCTAATTTGTTACAAATGTACATGTAAGTAATGAGATTTTCAATGAGACATTCCAAAATAAAATTGACCATCGATAAGTGAAAGATTTAATAAGTTTCAAATTATAAATTGGGAGCATCCAAATTTTGCATTAGGAGTATAAACGTACATGTATGTATATTTCAATTCGCACATAGACATAATAAAAATTAAAAAATTGGAAGACCGAATATAAATAATGCACGGTGAAGTAAAGAAAAATGTTTCATTAAAAAGTAGTTTTCTTCCTTACTTTTTTAGTATAGGGAAATCCATTCAATTCAAATGTTCAGTCAGTGCATGGACAAAGGAGGTTTAAAGTGCACGTATGTACATGTATACCTAGTCTTTTGAAAGCAAGACATTGTAAGCAGTGGTGGCTCAACAAGAACAAAATTTGTTTTTGCATTTTTTTTATAAAAACAATAAAAGGTGGTTTCTAAATGATTCATTTCGTGAAAGAAATATTTGTCAAACAAACGATAAGGGAAACTGACTAGTTAAATTTGAATACATTTTCAAAGTGAACAAAGAAAACTGGTAGGAGCAGGATTCGAACCTGCCACCTCCGGAACACTGTACCGGCACTCTAGTTGGTAGAGCGCCGGTGTCATGAATATCTGACTCTCATGAAATTTTGTTTTCTCTTCCATATTATTGGTTATCCCTCTCACGTGATCGTTTACTGACCTAATTATCTCCACTTATAGAACCACTAAAGTGTGTTTTTTTTTTAGGGAGATCAGGGTTCGAAATTCGTAAACTGGGAGCCAAGGCCAAGTCAAAATTTCCTGGGGCACCAAGGCCACTAATGAAGGCACCAAGGCCAATGTCGGCCAGATAAAGGTCTTGCTTGCATACTGGTGTATTTGCACAATTAGTCTCTCGTATTAGTCTCACAATTAGTCTCTCAAAAGCGAAACATCTAGACATGTGGAAGGTTCCAAGAAACAATGAAAACTGAGCTTACGGCTTGCGTATTTGTTACTTTAACCACTTAGAAATTAAAGTGTAAGGAATGTGTAGCACTGTTCAATACGTTGCTTTAATTAACCCTCCTGTGCACCTGGCCAAAATCGACCCAGTTGTTGTACAGATCAAAACCTATCGAATGACAGATTGAAACACACACAAATTGTTAGAGTTGGTGTTTAGAGTTTTTGATAGGCTGTGATAGTTATAAGTATAGGAGGGTTAATATCTTCAGCACACCCATCAATCAGTATTAATTAAACTGGTTCCCGCCCCATTGGGAAAGAAGAAAAATAATGCACGGATGGAAACCAGTCTGCTTGGGGAATCGAGGTTGTGTTTTAAAGGTTTTTACATGGGGCGCACGGGCCGTTCGGGCTAGCGCGATTGCCCTGGCCGGCTAGCTAGCTGCGCGCTGGCGCGATCGCTCATCACAGGCGATCGAAAAGTGCCGTTTTATACGATCCGGCAACGGTTCGGTACTAAAAAAATTAAGGGCTTGGTTCAGCAAGAAGGGCACAACTGCCAAAGTATTAATGGGGCACAGCACAACTGGCCGTGAATAGTGCATTTTTACAAGGGGCATCGCGGCACTGGCCGCCGTAGCTGCCGTGAATTTTGAACCCTGGGAGATGAATATTCATGGCACCGGTAGTGTTCCATAGGTCGCTGTTTTCAATACAAACCTGCCAGTTTTCTTAGTTCACTTTGAAAATGTAAAGAAATATTTAGTTTAAAAAATCAACCAGAAAATTCTAGCACTACTGAAACAGATCGATGTTGCATGAATGGCGTGTGAACTAATGCAAAATGGTGTAAATCATTTTATGCAAAATTTTGCATAAAAATGTAATTTAGCAAACTAATGTCAAAATATTCCTTTATAATTATTCTCAATACATATTAGTTACCCTTAATAATGGTTCACCCGGTAAGTTGTGCGAGGTTTGTATTTGTACAGATATTGATTGGAAACTTTAATGTAATGTTTTATATTTGAAGGCATGCCATCACGTGTGAGAATGGATCAGGGAGTGGAAAATGGGGATGTTTCTCTCATCATGGAGTTGATGCGTGGATTTGGAAGGGGAAGTGCCATTCGTGGAAGAAGTTGCCACAACCAACGGATTGAGAGAGCATGGGTTGATGTTTGGAATGGAGTGACTAATGTTTACCACACACTCTTTGCCTTCCTTGAATCAAGGCAGCTTCTTGGTAAGTATTGTCAAACTTATCGTTCCTTAGTATAAATTGTTAAGTGGAAGTAACCACCCCTAAAGCGGCCTTCCTGATTTCTGTTAATTTTTTTTCTTTAATTTTGTTTTAGAAAAGTAAAATCCATTTTTTCACCCTTGTTATTTTTAATTCGTCAAACAATCCACAAGGGAAACTGACTAGGTAAATTTGAATACATTTTCAAAGTGAATAAAGAAACTGGCAGGAGTAGGATTCGCACCTGCGACCTCCGGGTTACCGTACCGGCGCTCTACCAACTGAGCTATCTTGCCCTATGTTGGCGGTCTCCTAAATCTTTGTTCGGGTGGGCGCTAATCGGCATTCTGGGTTTGTGACTTCTGACAAAATTTGCTTGCTTAAGCATAAAAATCCTTGCTCGATAAAATCAGGTTACCAGCCAACATTTCATGTGATTGTTATGCTAAGCAAACAACAGCTACATGTAGAACCAGTGACTAGCAATATACATTTCTACATCTGTGGTATAAACATGTTAAAATCCTGTGTTTGTCTCTCCCTTCCATGACTGACTAGTTCTCCGTTTTTGTTTTTGTAGTCTTCATATTTTCCTTGTTGTTTTAGTCCTTCCCTGTACTATGTCTTTCTGCAGCTTGCATAATTGTGTATTTAAAGAAAAAACATTCGATATATAGAATGTCCTTTTTTGTTTTGGTACAATAAACATACAATCATGTTTTATTAACCCTAACGTCCATACAAATCCTTCCCCTGTTTTGGAGGATTTTGGCGGATTCAGGATACTTCCATATTGAAACCTGTGGGATTTTGATGGATTGAGGATTGTAAGCCTAGCGTTACTGCAGGATTTTGATAGATTCAGGATACCTCCATATTGAGCAGTCACCAAAACCAATTTTTTTGTGGATTTTGGCGGATTTAGGATACTTTCTAGTAAAGTTACCCAAGGGGTTAGGGTTAATAATTAACATTTGAACAAATTTTCTGTTTCTGTTAATGTTTGCTATTGACAACAATGTTACCACTGTATTTCATTGCAGATCCGAGCAGTGAATTGGATTTGTGGTTGCTGCATCTAGTGTTCCTGCCGTGCATCAATAATGACCTTGAACTGTTTCGTGGGCAGTGGAACAACCATGGATTAAGCACAGAGCACAGAAAGTCTCCACAACAGCTGTTTGTATTGGGTATGCTGGAAAAGCGCGACAGTCAGCTGACCGCAGTGCGTGATGTGTTTTATTCTGATGGTGTTCCGGGCCAACCTGATGATACTGTGTTTCCTGAAAACATAGATCATCTTCTTGGCAGGACAAGGGTTGATGTTCCCAACATCCAGTGTCCACTGTCTCCGGAACAGCAGCAACATGTAAGAGACGGGATCAATCCTCGTCAACATGTAACGGATCATGGTTTGTCAATGTATGTTAATGCTCGTCGCAGTATATCAATACTTTAATCCCACCATTCCTTTTTTTGTTAGTCTCAGGGCGTTCCTTTTTAATTCTATGGTTCTCATATATTTATGGCCTTGGTGGAGGGTCGGTCGGTCGAAGAAAAAAAATCATGGGTAAAAAAATTACATGTTGAACACACATAGGCTAAATAAAATGAAAAAAAACACCTTTTGCATCCTGAAAAACATCGTCTGTGCCTTATTTCTAAAAAAACAACCCAACTTTGCCAACATTTGCAATAAAATAAGACCATGAATCTTCTTTTGCTACTTACTAACTTGTACAAATTTGCATGAGGCTCCTTGATATAAATACATATTTTTTTATGCTGGAGCGAGCACACCTGTAGAATACTGTTTGGTGTACATAATAGGTAATCCTTAAATTGTTTTTAACTGAATTATTACGAAATACCTTATTGGACTGTAAGTTAAAGTAGTCGCAATCATCATGTGAAATTATGGCACCAGGTGTGCTGTTCTTTTCAAATAAAGTGGAAGTTTATATTGTTTTCCAACGATTGTTCAGCGAACAATCGTTGGAAAACTGCACTTTATTGACCGAATGTAGTTAATCCGTGTTGTCTAAAATGGCTATACGGCATTCTGGGTTCATGACTTCTGACTAGCGCCCACCCGAACAAAGATACTGACAATTTGGGAGACCGCCAACATAGGGCAAGATAGCTCAATTGGTATAGCGCCGGTACGGTAACCCGGAGGTCGCAGGTTCTAATCCCGCTCCTGCCAGTTTCTTTGCTCACTTTGAAAATGTGTTCAAATTTACCTAGTCAGTTTCCCTTGTGGATTGTTTGACAAATTGTCTAAAACGGGCGCACACGTAGTGTACAGACGCAACGCGTTGTAACCAGTGCATGCAGCGGATCTTAGACGTTCCGCTTGGCCCTCTGCCTCTGTACTGTGCATGTAATGTGACAATTGCAAACGATCACATTTACAAACATTAGACTTATTTTACAAGAGGGCACTATAACAAATGCCGCCCGACGGTTGAAAACGAATGTCTTTTTCCTCCCCTTTTTTTTTGCCCTCCAAGAACACAAAACTTTAATCAGATCAGTGGAACTGTGCAACGATATTTCCTTTAAAATACTAACCCGCAAATCCGCCTATTTCTGCAAATTGCAAATATGCTCAATCATGTACACTACATTTAAAATAAATAGAAATCTTCTGTTTTGGTATGAATGTGTCTTTTTCATGCTCCGCCTGGAACACACCTTTTGTGCAATATTTTCAGATGATGAAATAAATAAAGCAATATCTGGCAACTGTTAGGACAAACTCTGTTTCTTTCAACACATCTTAGATCTACATTGGTTGAATTATAGGTTTACGACGAGACCTAGGGTACTCTGCACCATGCAGTTTACAAAATAATGTTTAACGCGGAGGCCGTCATAATACATGTGATAATGCGATTCACCAGATTTCCAATCTGTATTTGTGAATTCTTGAAACTAATAAGACAGGGTCGGCGGCATAAAAAATGGCTTTTTTTTCCTCGGTCGGAAGCCAAAAAATAGGGTCTGTCGGAAATGAGAAACATAGAAATAAAAAGGGATGCCCTTAGAGAGGTTGAGATTTTTTATCTTGTACTTTACCTTGAAAAAAACAATACATAACCTGAAACAAGATAAATTGCATCCCACCTGTATCTCGCCTGTTGAGGGCCAACTAGTTACATGTACTTACTGTCACCAAGTTGGCTATGGGTAAAGAGTGACGTCACCATAAAGGTGCATTTTTGAAGGGCTCATATCAAGAGAACCGTAGGTCCGATTACGTTCAGACCTGGGATGTTGGTAGAACAGAATGTGTCAAATCTGAAAATTTAGGTTATGTCATGATGATGTCATAGGATTGTAAAGTAATTTTAAAGTTTTTTACTCTTAAAGTTTCTTGAAGCCATATCTAGTCAACAGAACATGCTAAATTAAAAATTCTTTTTGTAATTGCTTTGTTAGTTCCTATATTCTTTCATATCAATGTGAAACAGTGTGATGTCATGATGACGTCATCATAAATGTGCTTTTTTTAAACACATGCAAGGGTAGGTCCGATCATCACAAAAATTAGTGGGTAGGTTGATAGTGCCGCTAGCATGTAAAATAAAAAGTGACGTCATGATGACATCATCGGTTGATTTTCTATGAATTTTTAGTTCTATCCCAAATCCCATAGATTTTGTACACAAATTTTGTACACAGCACTTTGGTCACTAAACATCAGATCTTAATCAAATTTAAGTCAAACATAGACCCCAGACTGAAATAGTTTTCCGAAGAGTGACGTCATGATGATGTCATCAGGTGTCACGTGACATCACAAATAAGGTGCAATTTTCAATGTCCAATATCTTCTGAACTAAATGTGCGACCAGGAGCAATTCGGTTGGGCGACTAGAGTGACTAGACTTAACCATAGTCGATCTAGATGTCACCCGAACGCTGCGTGGTTTGACTAGCTAGTGCAACTGGATCAACCTAGCTCAGGACCATGGTTTCTCTTTTCACTCGCGAGTTACGTCACGGTTTCAAGATGGAGGATCGGTAAACTGGGCAAGTTTTGCAAACGTTTACGATAATTTGTTGGTTTTGTCCAATGATAATAACTCATTGCAATAAGATAATGAATTATTTATTGCACCAAAGTTAAGTAGAGAAAATAATAGAAATAAATAGAAAATAGAAATGACATGCAAACATTTGCTTCGTTAACAATTAGCACTTTAGCAGACGACATTCTTTGCAGTTTGTTGTTGCTGCACACTAACTAGATTTGACGTAGTCGATCGACTAGATGCGTTCAAGTGAAGGACAGACCACGCATGCGTTTTTTAAATAGCAAATTGACAAAAAGGACTAGGTCAGCAGCACCCGAACTTGTTCCAGGCTGAAAAGTTATTTAAATACAGACAGGGATGTGTTATATGTGAAAAATGGGGTGATGTCATGACGCTGTCGTCGTGTAATCCTTTGTGAACATTTGAATATTTGCATTTTGAACATTCAGTTCACGATGTCTACTAAACAGAACAAGGTATTTTCAAAATTATTTTTTGTATTAGCTTTGGTATGCCATATAGATATGCACCAAATTGAGATATTTGTGTGACGTCGTCATGACGTCATCAGAACTTTGGTTTTTTTAAAACACACTAAACAAGGTTCGATTGGAATAAAAATGGGTGGGTATATAGTATATGACCCTTACATAATTATTATAAAGTGACGTCATGAATTCCTCATTGATTTTTTAATAGATCTTTAAATGTTTCGATTTTTTTCCTGACTTACGGCATTCTATTACTTAATATTGAGTTGTCTTTGGTAGTACATAGACAGTCACATGTTTATTTGTCTGAAACAACGATGTCTTGATGACGTTATTCCCTGAAGTAAATGTGCGATCGGGATGAACTTTTGTTTCTACATACACAGGGATGTGTTATGTGTAGAAAATGTAAAGGTATGATGATGTCATCAAGCTTAAGAGGCCATCCATAAAGTACGTACGCACAAAGGGGGGAGGGGGTTGTTGACATTGCGTACACCATGCGTACAGGGGGGGGGGGGGGGGGGGGAGGAGGAGGGGAGGGGGTCCAAGCCAATGCGTACCATATGCAAACCGACAATGTGCTTTTAATGAATTTTCATGAAATCAATTTACAATGTACTATCTCGTATAAATAACTACCGGGACCAGCTTTTGTGCATCGAAAAACAGTTATAACACAGTACCCTTCACCCAAACCAAAAGTAAATTTATCTTCCCAGCGCCACCACCAGCCAACTCCAGCCTAGTTTTAGACCGCAACAAAAAGACTTCTTTATAAACCGGCATTGTACACCGGAAATGTACATACGTACTTGTATCAATTTCACCCACGTGCTGTCCGAAATGTGCTTGAGGCATTTTGTGCGTACGTACTTTATGGACGGCCCCTAAATGCGTCATCTTCAAAGCCGAATATCCTGTCATAACTTTTTCTCGGTAAACAAAAAATCGGAAAAGCCTGTGTTGTTTTAAACAGACACATTTCTCGTTATACAATGTATATACATTTGTACTGTTTATATGGTTTCTGTTTTATGTCAACCTAAATAGAGAATGGAAATTGATAAACACAAATTCTGCAAGTGCTGCAGTCATATTTTAAAAAAATGTTTAACCCTGTTGGCCAATACATGTATACATTATAATTTAGACTTATAAGATAGGGGATATGCAGTGCTTCTTACTTGTAGAGTCACAACTAATATTTGGTGGGATCTAGCACTCGGCATGATAACTTGTTTGCAAGTTTATCTTCACCATGACGTACAGTATGTGCAGTGACAGATACGTGCCTTTCATCTCATAGTTTTTGGGATTGTGGGATTGTAATGACCCAAAAGAGTAGGTTGTGAACTGATCTGAAAGATTATTTGATGTGAAGATTGTATTGGTTTCATACATCTTGTGATAAAGCACTCAGCATGATAATTTTCAAACTATTTTAGCTTAAGAATGCATACCATCAAAGCTGATGAGTGCATTTTTTTTATTTTTCTTGAATTTTAAACTTTTACTGAATTTTGATTATACGTGTGATATGTGCCAATATAAATCCTTCCCTTTATGTTATGTTCTTGAATACAGTGTTGGATGAACTGCAGTGATTTCATTTGCAATTATGAAATGAATTATTTCAATTGAAAGGGCACTGGTGACCTGTAATTTCTTGGAGCTGATCTGGGTCAGCACTTCCGTGCGAGTACGATGCATGTGCGCAGAAGTTCATGTATGAGCACTGATTGCCCACAATGCATTTTGCATAAATGCATTCCTTCAAAACGTTTAGTTCGCCAGTGCCCTTGGGTACGGTTGTGTGTATAAGTGAAGTTGTAGAAACTACATAAAATGTTGAGGGCCTATATGATATGAAATAGTTGAACTTGAAAATATCTTGTACCATGAAGTATCTGCCATGTGTTATAAGAAGCTGATTGTACATGTAATTGTGATAAATGGGAATATTATTTAATGGAAGCTTTGATTTATTGTCATTCAAATGAATTGGAACTACCGGTAGTAAACAATTAAAAAGTTTGTAAGGTCACTCGATAGTGCACCTATTTGGTTGTTCCCCAGCCCTGCCCCTGGGCCACCCCCAGCCTGGATTTTGGTATTTGCACTTTGTTCATGCCCAATGTTTGGGACGGTAGTCCTTGTGTAATTAAAAATTTGCCCTATACCTTTACACAGGAGAGTCTGGTGCCCCATGGTCACAGGCTGTGGTCTTTCCAAAATGACAACCCCACATTGGGGGTGGGACAGCATGTGAAGTGTGGTAGGAACAATTGACGGGTGCATAGTGTTCACATGTTAATTTCTGACTCCTTTTCACGGATTTTGCTGACACAAATCTTTTAACAAAGACACTGTTTAGACACCTGTTGTCAAGGGATGGTTGGTTATTGTCTAGCACTTCGCTGTTCCTTATGCCCATTTTGTTGGTGGTTTAAAGTGAAATCTATTCATTTATTAATAAGAGTTCTGATTGGACCGTCCATTTTCTGTCTCAAAGTTTGCAGAAAAACAGTGCCCAAATCCAGTCAGTTGAAGCCTCGCCCCAACCCCCACCCCCCCAAAAAAAGGGCTTCCCATTAGAACTTTTTCATCTGCTTTTAATACAATTTTTACACATGTACTGCCTTTCTCCGAAGCTTCAGAAACTTGGGGTTGGATCGTCTTTGATTATGTGGATCTGTCTGCAGGACCGTATACAAATGTACATCAAGTTCAAGTCGAGTCGTATTTCTGAACGTTTAATTATAAATATAGGCACTCCACAAGGTTGTGTCCTCTCCCCTTACTTTTTATTTTATACACAAATGATTGTAATTCTAATCTGGATAATGTCAAAATTAAGTATGCTGATGATACGGTGATTGTAGTATCTATTGTGGAACTCGTTATCTTAATTCCTTTGCCCCATTTTCTGGTAGACTTTTTTAATTAAACAACTTGATTTGTGTGTTTTTCCTTCATGGTGGGTGGGGTTGCAGCAGAGACACGGAATGTGCGGATGCAATCCAGGTTGTTGGTTGGTTTGCTGAAGTGCTTATTTGCACTTAAGAATTGTTTTTAATTCATATTTGTGTGAATGCTGTGTTGTATAAACATTTTGTGTTTTAGTTTATGGAGCTTCAAATCATTTTTTGACATGTAAATTTTCCATATTTTGTATTGGACAATAAAATGAAATGAACTGAAATTAATCTATTTTGTCAGTTGTATTACCCCGTTATGAATTGTGGGTTTGAATTATCCTCCCTTCCTAAGGCAAAGCTACCAGCCGAATTATTATAGCCAATTGACAATTCTAAGCATTATCTTCGTACTTGGTGACCAAGAATTAGTAAAGATGGACAACTTTTGCTCACAAATCATTTTAGCTGTAGAACAAATAATCACATATAGTCACTTCGTATTTCTCATAAATTCTCTCATGGGTCAATGAGACAAAAATGAACTTAATAAAAAACGAGCATTTAATGCTAAGATTTCAGAACATTGCTAGATTTTGTTTGTCAGGGGCCACTTTTTCCTGAAAATAACCAGAAGGGTTAATGTTTACCCAAATTAATTTAGAAATGTATTGTAATTTCCATATACGGATCCAATTTCGACTGAAAATAGAGTAAAATACGGTACCCGTAAAATCAGTCACAAATGACCAATCATTACAAAAGCTGGCATACGATATTGCACGATTAATATGTTTGCAGTCTGCACATTTCCAAAAATTTCCCAAAATTTGTTAAGATTGCTAGATATATGTGACCCGCTCTGGAAAAAGGTATAATTTTATTATGTATGTTTGGAAAGCCCGCAATGTAAGCTTTCATTTGGTACATGATAGAGCTCCAAAGCCCTTTCCATTTTGGAGATATCGCATTTTTGCATATTAATTAGCTCTATGAAGTTCACATTGCACAACAGAGAAAACATGCTTTGAAATAGCTAGTTCTATAAATACAATGCAATGGAACAATGCACTCTAAAAAAATTATTTTTTCACTTTATTCACTGAAATCAACATTGTTGTGCACCCAACTTGAAACTTTAGATATTTAGGATGTCATTAAAGACAAAAACAAAAAATACATTTTTACGAAAAATGTCACCCTCTCAATGTTGAAAGGGCCATTACACGTAAATGCATAGTGCAACTTATATCACCTTTTTCTGGAGCGGGTTTTTCCTGAAAATAGCAAAAAATCCCCATAATATCTGATGTAAATGACCAATCAACACAAAATTTAGAATGAGTGAGTAGATTATGCATTCTTGTTAGTCCCACAACTGTTAGACAAAAGGGTTAATGTTCACCCAAATTAATTTAGGAATTTCATGTGATTTTCAAACTTCTGTAAAATTTAACACACTCAAATTCCAAAATTTGTTAAGATTGCTAGATTTTGTTTGTCAGGGGCCACTTTTGCCTGAAAATAGCAGTAATTCCCCATAATACATTTGTATGTGTTGTGAATGCCCAATCAACACAAAATTTAGAATGAGTGAGTAGATTATGTATTCTTTTGACTCCCACAACTTGTATACAAAAGGGTTAATGTTTAACCAAAATAATTTAGGAATTTCATGTGGTTTCTATATACATGGATCCAATTGTGACCGACAATAAGGTTACATACCCATACATTCAGTCACAAATGACCAATCATTACAAAAGTTGGCATATGCTATCGCACGTTAGTTTGTGCTCTGCAAATTTCATAAAACTCTGTAAAATTCAACACACTCAAATTCAAGAATTTGTTATAGGATTGCTAGATTTTGTTTCTCAAGGACCACTTTTGCCTGAAAATAGCCGAAATTCTCCATAATGTGTTATGAATGCCCAATCAACACAAAATTTAGAATGAGTGAGTAGATTATGCATTCTTTTGACTCCCACAACTTTTATACAAAAGGGTTTAATGTTTAACCAAAATAATTTAGGAATTTCTTGTGGTTTCTATATACATGGATCCAATTGTGACTGACAATAAGGTCAAATACCCATACATTCAGTCACAAATGACTAATCATTACAAAAGTTGGCATATGCTATCACACGTTAGTTTGTGCTCTGCAAATTTCAGAAACTCTGTAAAATTCAACACACTCAAATTCCAGAATTTGTTAAGATTGCTAGATTTTGTTTCCCAGGGCCACTTTTGCCTGAAAATAGCCTAAATTCCCCATAATATCTGTTGTGAATGAAATTTGTTGACCAAGTCAGTATTATGTATCCTGGTTAGTCCCACAACTTTCATACAAAAGGGTTAATGTTTAACCAAATTAATTTAGGAATTTCATGTGATTTATATATATAATATGGATCCAATTTTGACTGAAAATAAGGTAAAATACCCGTAAAATCAGTCACAAATGACCAATCATTACAAAAGCTGGCATATGATATTGCACGATTAATATGTTTGCAGTCTGCACATTTCCAAAAATTTCCCAAAATTTGTTAAGATTGCTAGATATATATTGTGGGGGCCACTTTTTCCTGAAAATAGCAAAAAATCCCCATAATATCTGATGTAAATGACCAATCAACACAAAATTTAGAATGAGTGAGTAGATTATGCATTCTTGTTAGTCCCACAACTGTTAGACAAAAGGGTTAATGTTCACCCAAATTAATTTAGGAATTTCATGTGATTTTCAAACTTCTGTAAAATTTAACACACTCAAATTCCAAAATTTGTTAAGATTGCTAGATTTTGTTTGTCAGGGGCCACTTTTGCCTGAAAATAGCAGTAATTCCCCATAATACATTTGTATGTGTTGTGAATGCCCAATCAACACAAAATTTAGAATGAGTGAGTAGATTATGTATTCTTTTGACTCCCACAACTTGTATACAAAAGGGTTAATGTTTAACCAAAATAATTTAGGAATTTCATGTGGTTTCTATATACATGGATCCAATTGTGACCGACAATAAGGTTACATACCCATACATTCAGTCACAAATGACCAATCATTACAAAAGTTGGCATATGCTATCGCACGTTAGTTTGTGCTCTGCAAATTTCATAAAACTCTGTAAAATTCAACACACTCAAATTCAAGAATTTGTTATAGGATTGCTAGATTTTGTTTCTCAAGGACCACTTTTGCCTGAAAATAGCCGAAATTCTCCATAATGTGTTATGAATGCCCAATCAACACAAAATTTAGAATGAGTGAGTAGATTATGCATTCTTTTGACTCCCACAACTTTTATACAAAAGGGTTTAATGTTTAACCAAAATAATTTAGGAATTTCTTGTGGTTTCTATATACATGGATCCAATTGTGACTGACAATAAGGTCAAATACCCATACATTCAGTCACAAATGACTAATCATTACAAAAGTTGGCATATGCTATCACACGTTAGTTTGTGCTCTGCAAATTTCAGAAACTCTGTAAAATTCAACACACTCAAATTCCAGAATTTGTTAAGATTGCTAGATTTTGTTTCCCAGGGCCACTTTTGCCTGAAAATAGCCTAAATTCCCCATAATATCTGTTGTGAATGAAATTTGTTGACCAAGTCAGTATTATGTATCCTGGTTAGTCCCACAACTTTCATACAAAAGGGTTAATGTTTAACCAAATTAATTTAGGAATTTCATGTGATTTATATATATAATATGGATCCAATTTTGACTGAAAATAAGGTAAAATACCCGTAAAATCAGTCACAAATGACCAATCATTACAAAAGCTGGCATATGATATTGCACGATTAATATGTTTGCAGTCTGCACATTTCCAAAAATTTCCCAAAATTTGTTAAGATTGCTAGATATATATTGTGGGGGCCACTTTTTCCTGAAAATAGCAAAAAATCCCCATAATATCTGATGTAAATGACCAATCAACACAAAATTTAGAATGAGTGAGTAGATTATGCATTCTTGTTAGTCCCACAACTGTTAGACAAAAGGGTTAATGTTCACCCAAATTAATTTAGGAATTTCATGTGATTTTCAAACTTCTGTAAAATTTAACACACTCAAATTCCAAAATTTGTTAAGATTGCTAGATTTTGTTTGTCAGGGGCCACTTTTGCCTGAAAATAGCAGTAATTCCCCATAATACATTTGTATGTGTTGTGAATGCCCAATCAACACAAAATTTAGAATGAGTGAGTAGATTATGTATTCTTTTGACTCCCACAACTTGTATACAAAAGGGTTAATGTTTAACCAAAATAATTTAGGAATTTCATGTGGTTTCTATATACATGGATCCAATTGTGACCGACAATAAGGTTACATACCCATACATTCAGTCACAAATGACCAATCATTACAAAAGTTGGCATATGCTATCGCACGTTAGTTTGTGCTCTGCAAATTTCATAAAACTCTGTAAAATTCAACACACTCAAATTCAAGAATTTGTTAAGATTGCTAGATTTTGTTTCCCAAGGGCCACTTTTGCCTGAAAATAGCCTAAATTCGCCATATCTGTTGTGAATGAAATTTGTTGACCAAGTCAGTATTATGTATCCTGGTTAGTCCCACAACTTTCATACAAAAGGGTTAATGTTTAACCAAATTAATTTAGGAATTTCATGTGATTTATATATATATGGATCCAATTTTGACTGAAAATAAGGTAAAATACCCGTAAATTCAGTCACAAATGATCAATCATTACAAAAGTAAGCATATGATATCGCACGATTAAAATATGTTTGTGCTCTGGAAATTTAAGCAAATTCTGTAACATTTAACACACATAAAGTCAAAGATTGCTAGATTTTGTTTGTCGGCGGCCACTTTTTCCTGAAAATAGCCCAAATTCCCCATAATATCTGTTGTGAATGACCAATCAACACAAAATTTAGACTTATTGCAGATTATGCATTCTTGTTAGTCCCGCAACTTTCAGACAAGGGTTAATGTTTACCCAAATGATTCTAGGAATTCCATGTGATTTACGGATCTAATTTTTACTGAAAATAGAGTAAAATACAGTACCCGTTCACAAATGACCAATCATTACAAAAGTTGGCATATGCTATCGCACGTTAGTTTGTGCTCTGCAAATGTCATAAAACTCTGTAAAATTCAACACACTCAAATTCCAGAATTTGTTAGGATTGCTAGATTTTGTTTCTCAAGGACCACTTTTGCCTGAAAATAGCCGAAATTCTCCATAATATCTGTTGTGAATGACCAATCAACACAAAATTTAGACTTATTGCATATATTATGCATTCTTGTTAGTCCCGCAACTTTCAGACAAGGGTTAATGTTTACCCAAATTAATCTAGGAATTTCATGTGATTTACGGATCTAATTTTTACTGAAAATAGAGTAAAATACAGTACCCGTACACAAACAACCAATCATTACAAAAGTTGGCATATGATATTGCACGATTAATATGTTTGCCCTCTGTAAATTACAGAAAATTCCGTAAAATTTAACACACAAAAGCTCCACTCGCCTAAAGAAAATAATCGTCTGAAATCACAAAGTTTTTTTTTGTCAAACAATCCACAAGGGAAACAGACCAGGTAAATTTAAATACATTTTCAAAGTGAACAAAGAAACTAACACGAGCGGGATTCAAACCTGCGATCCCCGGATTACCGTACCGGCGCTCTACCAACTGAGCTATCTTGCCCTAGGCTATGTTGGCGGTCTCCCAAATTGTCAGTATCTTTGTATAGGGCTTCAAAACGTCACCAAATCCCCATATCAGAGGCGGGGGAGCCCGGGGGATGGGTGGGGGAATCAATTGATAGGCGAATTAGGATTAGGCATCACGTTACTTTACGTTAATACTAGCGCCCACCCGAACAAAGATACTGACAATTTGGGAGACCGCCAACATAGGGCAAGATAGCTCAGTTGGTATAGCGCCAGTACGGTAACCCGGAGATCGCAGGTTCGAATCCCGCTCCTGCCAGTTTCTTTGTTCACATTGAAAAAGTGGTTTTTTTGCAAGATATTTCTCTCGTTTCTACATACCGCCCTCTTGCGAAAAAAAAAAGTTTGACGTAAAGTTATTCACGAGAACTTTTATTATGTATGGAAGGCATCATGTACAAATCTCTTAACCTTGGTTGGCAACCATGTGACTGATATTAAGGTTTTCCTAAAAATAGTTGTTTGATATTTGTGTCGCCCTTAGCTATCTTTTTTTTCTCGTAAAACTATTGCCTAGCATTTAAAAAAAAATTGAATTTTGGTTTCAGTTTTGCTGCTGATTGCGGCTTCATCTTACCAGTACAGAAATCACACTTGTAGGCACCCCATACATTATGGAAACTGTGAACCAATGAGAGAACGATGAAGCTAATAAATCATGTTGTCACCATCTTTGGCGCTGCTGCACGTGCGCTGCTGGCTAATAATTTTTCCAGTGTGTTTTTTTGCTGTTAGTGTTACTATACTGGGAATTTTCTTGGCCAACACAATCACCAGGAAGGCTTGAATGAAGAGTCTGTCATGTCTAACATACAGGACCGTTTTCGGAATTTGTTAGACAGCTTTAACACTGCAGTTGGTAGCATCAGCACCAGGCCTCAATTAAATGTGTCGAGCGGTCAGGACGATGAGGTCCAACTCCAAGATGACGAAAACGAAAACCTCGTTTCAGGGTAAGTAAACATGTTAAAGTAACGTTATGCCTAATCCTAATTCACCTATCAATTGATTCCCCCACCCCTCCCCCGGGCTCCCCCGCCTCTGATGTGGGGATTTGGTCATGGTCACGTTTTGAAGCCCTATACAAATTCCATAGGGTGGGACTTTTTGGTCATCATAATAAACTGGGGTCGGGGATAATCAGTGCGTAGGCCCGGCCTAGGTTTACCTGGCCTAATTTCATAAAGCTGTTAAGCACAACAATTTGCTTAGCATGTAATGCTTCCTTGATAAAAACTTGATTACCAACCAGATTTCCATGCGTGGAATATTGCTTTTGCCTGGCATTCAGCTGTTGTTTGCTAGCATGAAAATTACATGGACTTTTGGCTGGTAGGAAAAACCAGTTTTTACTAAGCAAGACATTTTCATGCTAAGCAAATTTGTGTTATAACAGCTCTATGAAATTGGACCCAGCTGTAAGCATAGCCATGCATAGACCAAGATGGTAGCATCAACATTTTAATCCCCACCCCGGGCCTCTAATAGTCTAGACTAAGGTGGTAAGTGTTCCCCACCCATTTTGGTTGGTATTTTCGCTGGGTTTTTGCCCCAGGGGTGGGGATTTTGTCACTCCAAAATGAGGGGGGGTGTTTACTTTAACCTTTTCCATAAAATATTTATTATTTCGTTACCTCAACATTATTTTGTTAACGCAAAGTCTATTCATTCTCTCAAAATACAGGTACTGATTAAGGAAATGATTTATTTTTACACCCTCAAAATAACAATTAAGGAAATAAAAACATTGTGAGAGCATGATGACTGCTTTTGAATTTTTTGGTAATGAAAAAAATATTACAATTAGGTAGGCCTACCAAAATAATATTTGGAGTTGTCAGAACAAAAATTCGCGAGCCTCATTTTTTTTTACCACAGGCTGTCCTCTCATGGGCTCTGTACACCTGCTAGGGTATAGGCTAATTCACATGCAGTATAAGAGCGCTCGCCCTGCTGCATTTCAACCTATAAACTTTGGTTGGGATTTCCCAAATACTCCGTCCCAGTTGGAACCGTACCCCAACTGTGTAGTTGAGGCTGGCCCAAGTGTAGATTTTAATAGGACATTGCCGTAGTTGGGGCATACGTAACAGATGCAGTCAAGCAAGTAATTTGCAAGTAATTCTGAACAAATTGCCTGATGGACAAGTACTTTTTCCCTTTAAAAGTGCATAGCAGTCAGGAAATTGACCTTTGACTTTTGTGCATTTTTACACCCTAAAACGCTATTATTAAGTTGTTAAATATTTCAAATTAATGAAAAATACATCTTGATTTTTCGGGCATGTTACCAGAACCTCCAGATTTTTTGGAGGGCCCTGCCACAACGAATACAATTTTGATAACAATCACTATGGAAATTTACAAAACCTAATTTCATTACAATAAACATACATTTAAAAAATTAAAATTAAGTATCCAGATAATGAATAAATGCCACTTGTCCAACTGACAAGTGGTAAAAATATTAATGTTGAGGCCTTTCCATAGTCTCCCCCCAAGAGTGTGAAATACATTGACCATATCCTATGGTGAAAACAGTTAATTTGACCAGATTGTTTAAGACAGATGTTGACCTACATGTATAGGGCTTGCATAATTGTGAATCCTCATTAATATTCACTTCATGCAATGGCTGTGCAATACATGTATCAGTGGCGGATCTACGGGGGGGGGGGGGGGGGGGTTTGGGGGTTTAAACCCCACCCCCCCTTGGGGTAAAAAAAAAAAAAAAATAACCAGTGTCGGGTGTCGAAAAATCGGCATGCTGGGGTGTGTAGGCCAATCACCTCAGGTAAACCCCCCCCCTTGGGTAAAACCTAGATCCGCCCCTGCGTATGATGGATTTTAGTACATTAACTATTAAAATAATACAATGTACATACATGTATGATCCCAATGTACTGATCTGGGTGTTGTATTTATTTTGAAATTTACAATTTATTTTTTCCAAAATAGTTTTGGAAAGGGCATGTTTTTTGTTCAGATTTTTGATGTCATGATAAATCGCATATGGCATATAATATGTTAAAGTTAATTTGTCAGAATTGTTTATATAAATTTAAGCGCAGGCTCTCAAGTTTGGAAGATGACATAAGTTTCTTTTTTATTTCTTCATCAGTGACTGCTAATTGGCAGCTGTGTGTGGCCAGCTTTAAATTACAAGACTTTACATGTGCTGTTGATGGCTATAAAACAAAAGATCTAATACAAAGCTTAATGCTGGACTACACCATTGGCTGTGCCCACATTCCTGGGCAAACCAAACAGGATTTATGAATACACAGAGGGGTCATAAAGCCAAGTAACTAGTGTAAAAGAGAACCTTCTGAATAATAATGAGGTACTAGTAGCAGTGGGTATAGAGGTAATTACTTTAGCAGAGGATTGGAATGTGACCACCCAGTTCAAAAGAACAGATTTTCCCCACAGTGGTCCTCCAAGGAAATAAAAGATAAAACTGATGATATACATGTACATAAAACAAAGAAGATCATTATAAATGGGCCTTTCCACAGTAAAGTGGTACAAAAGTGTGATATGTGATTGGGAAATGAAGCAGGATAATAATATCAAGTTGTTTGTTCTCTTTTCCCCTTGTAAATTGTCCCACCCCATCGTTGAGGATTATTGTGCTCACAAAGAATTAAAGACTTTCTGGGCAAATTTTACAAGATATGTATGCTCAGAATGCTACGTACGTAGTTTGTTAATAACTTAATATTGATAGAAAGTTATAATTACAATAAATGTCTTTATCAAATTGTGCTTTTCATTCTTATCCCTACAGCATTGTTACGTGTAAAAACCAAGACAATCTACCACAGGGTTAATAAAAATCATGATTTTTAATAAATAGAAAACATTTTTTTTACCGTTTGCATAACAAATTTAAAAATAAGTCAATTTCAATAACCACTATTGAATGTCAAGTATAACCACACACAATTGAAATCCCTTTCATTTATCATATTCTTTTCTAGAATACATATTTTGTCTTAAAATCTTTTACAGCATTATCATCATACTGCACATTTCTCATCCATGTTGATAACAGGAACCCCCCACTCTTCTACACAACCATGGTGGAATACAAATATTTAATGCAGCCACCATAAATATCACCATGTGGTCATGTACAGTTTGTTTTGTTTTCTTTTAAAGAGGAAAGAAAACCAATTTGCATTTCTTTTTACTTTAGTGGCTTTTCTGAGAGCATGCCTCCCCAAACCTAACAAAGTAGGTTTAAAGAGTTTATGCATGGATTTGGCAATTTTAGAGAAGTTTTACTTTAGAGTCTCTTTCGCTCAGAATCAGAAAAGCTCAGGGTCAACCGCGTGTTTACAATCCAATCATGTGACGTAGCTGTGTAGAGATAGATGACGTCACTATGCGAGTGCCCATTGTGTTTCTATACGTGTACGTGTGTACTGTGTTGGTTTTGTCCTATTTTTAATGTTCCTGGCGGTGCATTATTGCATGAACGTTGCACTGATGAGTTTTTCATTATTTTTTTTAATGGGGTCTTTGTGGAGCAGGAAGCTTACTCGTGTCTTATTCATCCATACTTTGACACTGAAATTTGGGTATGGAATTTGTGTGGATGGAGAGATATACCGTACCCTGTGGAGACATGAAAACAATAGAGACAAAGGGACTGAATAGGTCTTCACTAGGCAATTCTATGGGTATGTTGTCTCCACAAGCAATTTTGTGTACAAAGACTATGGGGGTTAAGCTTAAGTACAGGGACAAAGGGGAGAACAATGCCATGTCTCCACAGGGATGCAAAAACGCAGAAATGTGTATGGATTTGTGTGTGCGCCGCGAACATAGTCTGGTAACTGCATTGTATCTGTCTCAATGAAATGAATAAAAAATTAGCTGGCCTGACGTTTCCAAATTCCAACTGCCTTTGAGAAAGAACTTGCTTAAGTTCGATCGAAACGTCAGGCCAGCTAATTTTTTTATTTGTATATTTCAGGTCCATTCAGGACACATCAATGCCTTCAAATGTCATGAAATTTTGCTTTTTGCAAATGTTCCTTATCTTTTATAAGAGTTGTGTTCATGCAAAAAAACATGTGTTGTAATTAGTGAGTAGTGATTACAAAACAAAAGATTGGCCTCTGACCCCCGACATCTGACCCGCGAAACATAGACTTATTTCCAGTAGTAAATACCACCGTCTAAATCATGCGCAAAATACGCTGTAAGAGTCTTTAGGCTGGCACCGCAGCCAGTGGTCTTGTAAACCTATCAGATGATCGCCAGGTACCATTCTCTACCTCGCGACACGTATATCGCCAGTGCTGCGCGCCGTGCCACACAGTACATTAAAATGGATCAACAGAACGTACATGTACTTCAACCACCTGCGACTGGAAATACGACTGGTACGTGAACACGGTCTGCCATTTTGTGTAGTCAAAAATTTGGTTCTACAAAATGGCGGACCGTTATTTGTCACGAAATTAAACAAAAACCACACAATTTGAAGGGATAGTTATGTGAATCTTTATATTCCACTTTTAGAAAAGCTTCCCATGCAACCATATCCATTTAAGTTTTATAGCCCAAATCGCAAAATTTAAAGCAATGTGTCCCTTTAATGTTAAAAACGCCTGCGATGCAGTGTACTGAATAACATGTGTACACAAACTGAATCTAACTTTGCGATTGCCCACATATTGTGTATAATGTACACATATGTATGCAGACTGAATCTAGCCCAGTTTCGGAGTGACGTGCCGATACTTCAAGCAGCGACATCATCCCCGCCACAAGAATAAATGTCTGTTTTCGTACATACACATACATGTACCAGCAGGAGTATAGTATATGGCAGATCTTAATTACTTGCAAAGTCAACTAGGGTCTGTTGATGTATCCATATAATACTTGATTATTTATGTTACAGTCATCAGGTTACGTTGTACATACTGCTGTCATTATTGTCTAGAATTTTGACATGGTTATAATATCGGATATAATCAATTTTAGATTACAGATATATATAAATTATTGGATATGAACGGACACTAAAGTCAACTGACTAATACAAGTAGGGTGCAATATTGTCCCTAAAGTTGCCGGACAGTCAAGTTTGGTTGCCCAAAATGCTGGACAATAACGGGTCGTTCTAAAAAAACAAACCTTGACCCAATGACCCCTTGAAATTCGTTTATGAGTGTACATAAGTCCAGGGGTCGTACGTAGGTCGTGGGTTTTTTTGAACAACCCGTCAATAACAATTAATGGCTCCTGCCATAACCATGAATTTAAGAAGATGAACATTTGATTGTTTCAACAAGTTTTCACTGTTTTTCCTTAAATATCTTGATACTGAAAACAACCAACATCACATACCACTCGTTTTTATCCTAGATTACAGCAGTTCTCCCAACAGCGATTTGATGCCAGTCGGGCTGTCAACAGCCGCAACATTGCCTTACACATGATCCTGCTGCCAGAACGATGTATGAAGTTGAAAAGAACAATGCAAAACAAGTACAGAGGTATTTACTCTTTTTTATTAAATTGGTTAGCAGACAAAATTTGACTTAATTACTGGGATTCAAACCCGAGACCAGGATTACTGTACCAGCGCGCTGTACAATATGAGCTATCTAACCCTATGATGGCATCCTCCCAAATACAGTCGAACGCCGCTATAACGAACATCGCGGGATCTACAAATTTTGTTCGGTATAGCGATTGTTCAGTATAGCGATTTTCAGCCGCTGGTTATGCATAAACATGTGCCGGCCATTGAATCATGTAATTACATGTTTAAACTTTGCAAGCTAACCGAATTCTAAAGCAACAATAGATTACCGAAGTCTGACGTCAGTTGGCATGACAACTGGTTCCAAACAAATGTAATTTGTAAAAATTTGACTGTTCCTTTGTTAACAGCCAGTCATGCAAACACATATAACAAAAGTATTCTGGTTCCGAATATCGCATTGACGTCACCACTTCGGTGCTTTATTGGCTTTTAAGTTTTCCCTTCTATTCCTTGGGGAAATAATAGCCTCCTGTCACTCAACATAAAGCTGCGGCCCACAGCCCAAATGCCCAGTAGTTACATTTTTTAAAATCTTTTTTTTTTCAAGAATAATGTTCGGTAAGTTTTATACACAAAATTTGAGAGCCAAGAATGGTGTTTGGTATAGCCAAACGTTCGGTATAGCGGTGTTCGGTATAGCGGCATTCCACTGTAGTCAACTACATGTATCTTTACGCAGGTTAGATGCCAGTCAGAAGCCATAAACCCATTCACTGCTGTGTGTGGCCGAGATCACACCCCATAATACGATTCAAACAAGTTGTAAACCCGGTTACATTAGCTCGAGGATCGCACAATGGATGTGGATTTTTACATTGTTTGAGCTGATTGAAGACACTCCAACTGAGGAAAGACAGTTGACTATTTGGGAGGATGCTATCATAGGGCTGGATAGCTCAGATGGTACGGTAATCCAGATGTCTCAAGTTCGAATCCCGGTTCAGTCAAATTTTCTTTGCTCAACCAATATCCATTTCAAATTATACCAGTCAGTTTCCTTTCTTTCTTGAAGCATTTTTATAAATATGCCTGTTCGCAAATCAAGGTCAAACGTCCTATTTTTACATACTTTTTTGTGGTAAGTGGTATTATTTGGATTTTCCCTAGGGCGTGTGGGAAATCGAATTGAAATTGTTGGATTGAGGACAGTTAGGGTTAAGGAAATGAAGGCTATTTCAAGAACTTTAAAATGATGTAAAGTTTATCTCTGTAGGTGCTTTACTTTTGGAGATTATTATTATTATTTTCTTTCTGGTAATGAAACCAAGGATTCCTCAAAAGCGCCCTATAGGCACTGTAGCTCGGAAGCCTGAAGAAACCTGTAGAGAGAAGACAATGAGAAGAAGTTACAGTTTTAGAGGTGGGAGGAAAGTCCCAGAAGAATATTCTGGGGAAAACCCACGGAATCAGGTAGGATCGACTGAAAACCCAATCCACATGTGGACAATAGGGCAGGAATCGAACCCGGGCCACAGCGGTGAAAGGCGGGGACAGTAACCATTGCGCCAACCTGATTCCCCAGATATGGATGTCCAAACATAGCAGGTCATGCTAATTAGTCAAAAGTTCATTAACCCGTCTTAAAACTAATTAACCGAAGGACAATTACATTTCGGTTCTTGGGGTTTCTCAAGGAGTCCAATCAGCACACCGAATTTCATTTCAATCCGCAACGGTCAGGTCCAAAAGCATGTTGAATTGGAACAGAATGACCCAGAAATGGACTGTGGACGTGTACAAGTCCACAATTCATAACCTCTTCCCGCAACCTGTGGACTTGAATTGTTTGCAGGTCCACAGTACATACATGTACATGTTATATAGTGTAGCGGAAATTGGAGTGAGACACCTCAATATATAATCACAATTGTGGGCTGTGATTTTGTGTACACATGGGGTACATATTGTTTCTCCTCTGTAGTTCAATTAATTTCAGGCGCATAGTTTTGTACTAAAAAAGTAAGAGCTTACATGTAAAACCATCAGTGTCTTATTAAAATATAATCAAGTTTGTCTAATTGCATTCATAATTACCGACATCATTATCTCCCTGTAGAATCAAATGGATTCAAAAGGAAAACAATACGGGTCTATCCAAGTACGTCAATACGGGAAGTAAAAGAGATTACTCTTCGCCAATTTCCCCAGCTAAGAGGTGTGGACATGTTTGGGTTTTTTAAGCTCGACAACAAAAGCAACTTCCACAGTGTTTTTCCAGCCCCGATGACAGCCCTGCAGCTAAAGCAATGGAACATAAATGTTAGTACTGCCAATGGAGCTTCACGCGGAAACCGCTCCAAAATATGGATCATGCCATCTGTGAGTAAACCTCGGCATCATACATGGGGGGGGGGGGGAGGTGGAGGGGGGGAGGGGGGGGGGGGGGGGTTTGGGGGGAGGGGGGTTTGGGGGGAGGGGGGGTTTGGGGGGAGGGGGTGATCAAGTTGATATGCATTCTGCAAGCACACTCAGTCCTTAGCCAGACCATTAGCACAATGGGATATCACCACGACAAAAGCGATGGAAAGTGACTTTTAAAACTCGTAATTAAGCGTTAAATTTTAAAGATAATTTTGAATGATAAAATGAATCTACTATGTGAACAGTTCATGCAGTCCTGATGAAATGTTTCAATTTTTCCATAGAATACTGAAAAATATCAACAAATATGTTCCTCAACATCTTTTGTGAGCAAAGAAGGTGTCTAAATAAAGTGTACTGCAATAATTACAAAGCAAACATTGCCTAGAAGGAATGTAGCATCTTACCAGTGAATATTTTTGTTCTGATAATTGTGCCTGAAAGCCTTACAATGTAGATTGCACCACAGAGTACCTGAAATCTAAAGAATTTTGGGAGCCCCTAAAAGGTGGTGTACACAATTGGTAATACTCCAATTTTATTTACTGAATTATTACAAAATACCTTACCAGAATAAGTTAATAGTAGTCTCAATCCTGTGAAATTATGGCACCAGGTGTGCTGTCGTCAAGAAAAGTGGAAATTTATATCGTTTTCCAACGATTTCCAGCTGGAAATTGTTAGAAAACTGCCCTGTAGCCTTTACTCAAGGTGCGCGTGGCTACCCGGACAAGTGGCGCGCCCCAGACATGCTGGCATTCGGGGCGCGTCACGCATACAAATTACAGGTAGCCACGCGCACCTAGACTAAAGGCCATCATCCGCTTGACTGTTAAAAACGAGCGCCGTTTTTCTCTCGTTCTTTTCGCCATCCAACATCGCAAAACTTTGAACAGGTCAGTAGAACGATATTTTCTATAAAATACTAACCCCCAAATCCGCCCATTTCTGAAAATTGCAACAATGACCAATCATGTACACTACGCTTTACGCGAGACTTCATCAAGCTATGCGGTATCTGCTACTATATTAGTAGAGCACCATACATAGGGGCACCCGTTCATTTTGTCTTAATACACATTGCGTCAATGAGTTCAATACTGCATGGACTCGGGAAGTACTTTGACTAATGATGGAAATAACATCCTCTCATACTAATAAAACACGAGAAGTCATGTTCAAGCGGGGGAGGTGCAAAGCTGCATCACGCCGTCACCGAAATGGACATTTTATTATTTAAAAACAAAATTTAAAAATAAAAAATATTAACATTTAAAAACATTGAAAAATGGGGGTGGGGGGGGGGGAGGAATCCTCAAACACTAACCCCACCTGTCGGTGGCCATGAAAAAACTAGGCTCTTTGAGAATAAAGGTAGTAAAAATCATGTTAAAATAAACATTTTATACACAGATTTATTTATTTATTTATTTATTACATTTCTCTACCTAGGGTGTGCCCAAACAGTATAAAACTGGTTTCCATTGGGGCCCTGCATATTATTCGTTAAAACTGAATATTTACACATTCATACAAAATATTTAAACAAATACAATAATGTTTACACAAATAAATCTATTTTCGGTTAACTTTTCAACTCTCCAGTAGAAGCCTATTGCTGATTTACAGGATGGGCGAAAAACTTTCAAAAAAAACCTTTTAGGGTGAAAAACAAGGGGAAATTCCCATCCGGCTCAAAAGTATTTTGGCAACTAAGTTTATAACTCCGCAGATCAGCGTAAATGGCAGAAATATCACTGATAGATGGCTTTACGTAGCTCCGATTTAAGTGTACTTAAGGAGTTTATGGTTTATTTGTTCAGGCAGATTATTCCATATACTGACACCACACACAGCGAAACTTGTCACGTAGCATTCCTTTTTGGCGAAAGGAACTTTCAGTGCCATTTGGTGTTTCACGAATCACTTGTAAGTGGTTTGAACAGATTTGTCATGTACAAAGGAGTCATTTTGTTAATGCTTTTGAAAACAAGGATAGCCTTTTTGGACTAAACTTTTTCATTAAAAGGAATCCAATTTAGTCTGGCATGAATTGCAATAATACCAATGTATGACACCATGAGTGGAATACGCTACATGTATAAGAAAGTGTGTCATTAACAGCAATATTGTTTCTATTTCAGTATGCTTTAGACGTATCTGCTCCGGTTGTGGAGGGACGTCCGGCCACTGCTTCGGTTGTCCCTGCCACAGCTGGACATCCGTCTACTGCTCCGGTTGTCCCTGCTACAGCTGGACATCCATCCACTGCTCCGGTTGTCCCTGCTACAGCTGGACATCCGTCCACTGCTCCGGTTGTCCCCGCTACAGCTGGACGTCACTCCACTGCTCCGGTTGTCACCGGTACAGCTGGACGTCCGTCCACTGCTCCGGTTGTCCCTGCTACACATGGACGTCACTCCACTGCTCCGGTTGTCCCTGCTACACATGGACGTCACTCCACTGCTCCAATTGTCCCCGCTACAGCTGGACGTCGGTCCACTGCTCCGATTGTCCCTGCTACAGCTGGACGTCGGTCCACTGCTCCGATTGTCCCTGCTGCAGCTGGACGTCACTCCACTGCTCCGATTGTCCCCGCTACTGCTGGACGTCACTCCACTGCTCCGATTGTCCCTGCTACAGCTGGACGTCACTCCACTCCTCCGATTGTCCCTGCTACAGCTGGACATCCATCCACTGCTCCGGTTGTCCCTGCTACAGCTGGACATCCGTCCACTGCTCCGGTTGTCCCCGCTACAGCTGGACGTCACTCCACTGCTCCGGTTGTCCCCGCTACAGCTGGACGTCCGTCCACTGCTCCGGTTGTCCCTGCTACAGCTGGACGTCACTCCACTGCTCCGATTGTCCCTGCTACAAATGGACGTCGGTCCACTGCTCCGATTGTCCCTGCTACAGCTGGACGTCGGTCCACTGCTCCGATTGTCCCTGCTACAGCTGGACGTCACTCCACTGCTCTGATTGTCCCCGCTACTGCTGGACGTCACTCCACTGCTCCGATTGTCCCTGCTACAGCTGGACGTCACTCCACTGCTCCGATTGTCCCCGCTACTGCTGGACGTCACTCCACTGCTCCGATTGTCCCCGCTACTGCTGGACGTCACTCCACTGCTCCGATTGTCCCTGCTACAGCTGGACGTCGGTCCACTGCTCCGATTGTCCCCGCTACAGCTGGACGTCACTCCACTACTCCGGTTGTCCCTGCTACAGCTGGACGTCGGTCCACTGCTCCGGTTGTCCCTGCTACAGTTGGAATTTCCTCCACTGCTCCGGTTGTCCCTGCTACAGCTGGACGTCACTCTACTGCTCCGGTTGTCCCTGCTACAGCTGGACGTCCGTCCACTGCTCAAACCAGAGCAGCGGATGTATATCCAGCTGTACCTGCTGAGGTACGTACATTAGTTCAATAATTTCAATTTATTTACACTTATAATAAGTAAGTCCAGGTTTTGATGATAACCGGTTTTTGACTTTTCACCAATGGCTTAATTTCCTTTGAAAAGTTCTTATAAAGTTGTGAAGATGTAATTTTGCATTTGGTTTGTCTAGCAAAAATTATTACCCCACCCCCCCCCCCCTCCCCCCAGGAAAATTGTAGATTTTTCTTAGTTCCCAATCAACTGACGCAGTGATCATGAATTTTGATATGTAGAATATTTTTAGATTGATACATGTAGAGGCATTTGTGATAAATTTTTTGAATTTCGTAAAATTATCTGGAGGGTTCCAGTTAATACTTATTCTTTGTAAGAGGGGTTTGTTCACAATTTTTACCCCCGAGAATGAAAATTGTCAAAACATTTTACGGTGAGCATTTTTCTAAGTATTTTGAGCATTATCGGATTATTTAGACCTTGTCATGTTTTTGTTCATATGCAGAAACTAAATGAACCTTTTCTTTTTTACTTTTGGATTTTGCTCTCATTCCATATTGAAGGATGCATGAGCTAAAAGTCTTTTCTCTGCAAATCTGAACCAAGTTTTTGTTAAGGCATTTACTATAATTTATATATTTGCCTTTGCAGACGGTTTGTAAGCACAGTATGCTCAGTGCTTACCAAAAGTCTGTGTGAAAAATTAACGGGCTGTTTGATGGGACTCAAACCCATGAACTCCTGCTTACTAGTGCAGATGTCTTAACCACTCGACCACCGAGCTAGCCGAGGTCAGCTGGCTGATTTAAATTCAATGTAGCAGCTGGAAGATCAGAAGGGGTCTTGATGACGATTGTACTAGATAATTTCTTGTAGAAGTGATTGTATTTTCACTTAAAAGTGATTTATATGTAATAGCTCAAATTTCTTCTACTTGACACCTTTATATACTTAAAATCTTTGAACAAGGTCACAGCTGGTACAAATGCAGAATGATAATACTAAAGTCTGTATTTTTTCAATTTTTATGTAATACTTCAGGATTCAACACTATATGAAGAATGCGAGAGACGCTCTAAAAATGAAAGGAGGCTGGTCTCTGGAGTCGGCTCCTATGTGACGGACAATAAGCCAGCGTAAGTTTTGCAATAACTATTAATATCAAGCTGTTATGTTCCAAATGTAACTTCAAAAACAACAGTTGGGGTAGTCCCAACTGTAACGTCATAGGGGGGAATGCACAAATATTGTTGGGATAAAACACAGCAAGGTTTAATCTAAGGTTTGCGGTGGCACCATGTGAAATCTCTTGAGTAGTGTGGTTCTGAAGAGAACCGGGGGGATCTACATGTAGTATAAATGCAGCACATTTTTTTGCGGTTAAGCTTCCCTGTGGTTTTATTACCCCACAAATCTTGATCCACCTTTGCCGGATCTAGTGTAAATGCGGATCTAGTGTAAATGCGGATCTAGTGTAAATGCGGATCTAGTGTAAATGCGGATCGAGTGTAAATGCGGTCTATGTTCTGGCTGTCTTCAGAAGAATACATTGACTCTGTGGTTGGTGGTTGGTGGTCCAAAAGTAAGGATGAGAGGGATCCAATGATCCTTACTGGAGGTGTGAAGGCAGGAAAAGCCGACTCTATGGGGACAGGATCATTGGTCGCTATGGTGTAAAGGCGGGAAAGATTATCCCTATGGGTAATGAATAGAGTGCCTGGAGTAGGAGGAATCCAGTGCGTGCTCACTGGGGTGTGTAGGGGGAGGGCCACCAAACTAGTAGAGACGTGACCGTAGATATAGATTAACAGGCATGCAACTTTTCCTGGGATCAGCAGATTTCCTTGTTTTTCACTTCACACTTATGCCATTGAAAATTTAAAAACACTGCACAAAGTCTTGTAAAGATTGGAATTTCCTCGTTTTTTTTTTTATTCCAAGTTGCATGCCTGGATTAT
The DNA here is from genome assembly GCA_037893225.1 of Hippasteria phrygiana. Classification (NCBI taxonomy): domain Eukaryota; kingdom Metazoa; phylum Echinodermata; class Asteroidea; order Valvatida; family Goniasteridae; genus Hippasteria; species Hippasteria phrygiana. Next base: position 377,416 of record JAZGUH010000159.1, read on the forward strand.
TAAAAGAGATTATTTCACATGATGGCATCACAAACCTTAATTTGTACCTCCACCATGCAAAGCCTCATGTCAAAAAGAATGTTTGGTCTTGGACTAGGATTGTCAGGATAGTTCACCGATTGCCTAAAAAGAAATGAAAATACACTAAGTAATGAACTTTTCATAATGAAAACCCCTTTTTCCCTGGTATGGGAATTAAATGTCTAAATATAGATTTCATAAACTGGAAGATTAGAAGGTGTCTTACAGTCATGTACTTTCCAAACACATCACAATGTAGTCTGGGTGCAGAACTTACTGGAATAGTGAGGACACCATCATTTCCAAATAATGATAATCATGTAGGTACTGACAATTAGATTCTTCTATCACTGATTCAAGCCAAATAAGCCATATGAAGGCCCCAGGTAACCAACAAAGCATTAAATAACATTTTTGTAAAAGTGCAATGGAACTTTGTAATATTGTGTATTTTTTTACCAAACTGGCATTTTACCATTTTATAAGATTAATCGAAAATTCTTGAAATTCCTGACTGTTGTATTTTCCTGAAAAGTTCCTTGGAAAGTTTTGGAAAAGTTTCCGACCCTCTGCAACCCTATCTGAAAAAAGATACATTTATGTTTATACTGTGGTTATATATTATTCTCAAACCATCAACAAGGGAAACTGACTTGGTTTGATGAATTATAAGTTAAAAAGTTGTATCTTCATTGACTGATCCCCACAATGTCGCTTTCCAGGTCGTATCGTAAAATTGGGTGTGATCCCTGGCTATACGGCATTCTGGGTTTAGGACTTCTGACTAGCGCCCACCCGAACAAAGATACTGACAATTTGGGAGACCGCCAACATAGGGCAAGATAGCTCAGTTGGTAGAGCGCCGGTACGGTAACCCAGAGGTCGCAGGTTCGAATCCCGCTCCTGCCAGTTTCTTTGTTCACTTTGAAAAAGTTATATATTATTCAATACTGGCGACATTTGCCACCTATACCAGTCTTGTCACTTGTACATAACAGCTGGATTTTGTAAAAATATTTTTCCAGTGGAGAATCAATAGCTGCAATTCTGGAGCGTTTCAAATTACACTTTGAAGAGGATAATAAACATTACATCACTGTTGAGCGTGACTATGCTATGCAGACAATGCTGGATGTCATCATGAAAGCGACATTCACACCAAGCACCGTCATGAGAGTTTCCTTCCAAGGGGAGGATGGTGTTGATGCCGGAGCAGTCCGGACTTCCTTCTTCGAAATTGTAAAATCTGGGCTAGGAGATTTACCGGTATTCAGCCAACAGCCTGATGGCCTCCATCTGCAGCTGAATTACGAGTGTAAGTACAATAATAACCCTAACTCCCTAGGGTGTGTGCAAAATTGTATTAAAATTGGAGGCTTCAGGACTATTAGAGTTAAGGGATATAAAACTTCAGTGTTCCTGAAAGTTTCAAAAATACAAATCACCTTCAGTTACCTAAAGCTGGTTTACAGTGAAAATTTAAGTGCTCCTACATGTAAAGTACATATAGAAAAACTTCAATTTCAACAAATATTTTCCCCAGTGAATGATGGAGTTCTCTTGTATAACCCTGTAGTTTCTTTCAAGATTTACTGTCTGTGCTTTGATTTTTTTCCAACACATTTTCACACAAAATATGTTTTTTTAACAAATACATTTTGTTTCTATTTTAGACGTCTACAACCTGCGAAACAAAATTAATTTTGCATTTGCGCCATGCCTATAACGCCCACTAATTTTGTAGATTAATTATTTGATAACTGAACAAAGACAGATTTTTTCGTTCGTCTCAATTGGAAGTGAATAACTTTTAATGCTAGAAAAATAACAAATTGGAAAAAATAATTTATTTTTCAGGATGAAACTCAAAAAGAGCACGGACAGTAAATCTTTAATAGATGTGTTTAATTTTATTCTTAATTTGAATGTGAAGTGTTTTTTTTTTTTGTAAACAAAATATTTTCAGTCTTCATGACTTGCTTGACGAGTTGTGAAAATAAACTAAAGAAATAAATTGAATTGAATTGAATTGAGCAGAGTAGTAAAATTGAAAAAAAATCTGATTTATTCTTATTCAATTGGTTTATTTCTTTTATAGCACTCGAGTCAAACCAATATGAAGCTGTTGGCCGGCTGATTGGCTATCTTCTGGCAGATGGCAGTGTTCTCCCCAACGTACTTGCTCCAGTCACATTCGCGTTACTTGCATATAGTGCAAGTGAAGTGGAAGCAAGATTTTGTGATGTAACAGATCATAGCCAGAGGATGTTGCTGTTTAGGGTGAATACATGTTATATGATTGTTATGAACATTGTACTAAACTTGACATTAATTAACAGAGCAATTTGATTTAGGAGATTTTGTGAAACTCATCTACGCCACTTTTTGAAAGTCATATGAGATTAAATACATACAGGTATGCAATCAAGTGACGCCTTCCACAGTTAGATCTCAAAATCTAGGTTAAAATTGTCCAGGAGTATTGACTCTCAGTGAAGCATTTCCTTTGGATTTGTCCAAGAGCTTTGTAATTCCTTATCGGGCCCAAAAACTTGATCTTTTTGCTTACAAATTACAATTATCCACTTTCAAGACAGACCGGGCCATCTCAACACTTTGAATTGTTGGAAGCGTAAGCTCAAAAGAATAATTTGAATGATTAAACGTGGGCATTTCTCTGTACATGTATGACCTTATTTCAAGACTGGCGCTTGCACAAACTATTGCAGATGTGAAACATCACATTCTCCATCACTGGCTACTTTCTTTACAGCTTTCTTTGAAGTCAAAATAAAGCAGCATGCAACAAAGCATCCTTAAAAGTGCAGTGTGCAGCTATATTGCGTGCAATTGTTTCACATTAATTATTTGATGCTTCAGTTATGTATGCAAGGGGGCTAGGCAGCACAGAAATTGTTTACATCATGTACCAAATATGAACACGTACACTTAAAACTCAATCTCTCTATTATCCAAAATAATAAAGGCCTTTTCTTTCTGGAATTTTTTTTTTCACAATTGACAATTGTCAGCCCTGCGCCAACCCCACATCAACCATGAGATTAGTTTCAACCTCGGTTTGAGAAGTTTTGCCCCAGTTTGAAACTCTGTCCTGGGTTAAAAACAGAAGTGTTGGGTGATGAAGTTCACCCAGGGTTGAACTCCAACAAAGGGTAAAACGACACAGAGTTGAATGCAGAGTTGGAAAAAAGTGATCCTGGTCAGCCCAAAAGGGCTGCCCATTTGACTTCAACCTGGCTCGAAAGACTATTATGTAAAAGGCCTATAGTTAAATGGCAAAAGTATCAGTAATTCTAATAAGTTATTTTGCCTGAAGTATTTCAAAACAAATTCTTGTGATTCAATTTCAGATACATCAGGCAGAGACACCTCAACAACTGATGGAGGTAATAGGAGAGCATAGCATGATCATAGCGGTGGCTGGATGTAGCTCCTGTGCACTAAACAAAGAAGCTTTGGAAAAGTATCTCACCAAGTTCTTTGTAATTGATACAAAGTACCATCCAATTCATCAGTGAGTAATTGATTGTCAATTCTCTTTTGTTTATGTTTGAAGGAACAGTTTCATGACCCCCTCCATCCACACAATACCACAGGTACTGAAACCCCATACCAGTCATGTCTGACATTATAATTAAACTGGAACAAACCCATGAATGTTAAAAATCTGTAAACCCGCACATCCACATTTTGATGGTAAATTTTGAATATAAATTTTGGACGTCTAATCAGCAACTGAAAATGCAATGTTTTTCCCCCACTTGCCAAATTAAACATCTGTTGTACAGACTGTCCAATCGTAATGGAAAGCGGTGTACATTATGGTGAGAGGTTGTCACCAATCCATGTGGGTCATTCTATAAATTAGGGGTCCAAAGTGTGAAATTTGTTGCTGTCCCCGTTACACCTGGCCTGTGTAATTTCCCATCAAGTATCATTAAAATTGACTTCACACTATTTTTTACTTGTTTGGCAGGTACTTTGCTTTACACAATCACTCTTGGAGATAGAAGGCATTAAAGAATGTGTCCTGAATTGCAAAATCTTATACATGTCAGATGTAACAGGGACACCAAAATTGGACCCCTAATTTATAGAATGACCCATGTGCATGTATCCATCTTTAAAAACAAATATTGATAAGTACGACTTAGGGGAGGGGGGAGGTCTTGAAAAGTAGTACTCTCTGTACAACCATAAAAATGTTGAGAACTTTGGACAGCCCCTTAAAAAGGTAGTGTACACAATTGGTAATCCTCAATTTTTTTTAAAAAGAATTATTGTTACGAAATACCTCACTAGACTAAGTTAATAGTAGTCTCAATCATGCTGTGAAATGATGGCACCAGATGTGCTGTCCTTGTCAAGAAAAGTGAAAATATATATCCTTTTCCAACGATTTCCAGCTGCAAATCTTGGGGGAAAACTGCCATGTAGCCTTTAGTCAAGGCGCGTGTGGCTACCCGGACAAGTGGCGCACCCCGGACATGCACACATCTAGGTAGCCACGCGCGCCTTTACTAAATGCTATCATCTACCCGACGGTTGTTTTTTTTCGCTATCTGACAACTCAAAACTTTGAACAGGTCAGTGGAACAATATTTCCTATAAAAAAAACTAACCCCCAAATCAGCCCATTTCTGAAAAAGGCAACAATGACTAATCATGTACACTACCCTTAATAATTACTATTTTCTCTCAGGATGAAGAAGGGACTGCAGTGGGCAGGCATATTGGGGGACATGATGTCCAATCCAAAGAGGATGGCAGATGGCCTGGTTTATACACCCACCTCTCTCGATGCATCCTGCCTGCTGGCACTAATGGAGGTGCAATATTCGCAAGATAGGGAGAGGAGAAAGAAGGAGGAGAAGGTCATGGCTGTCTTTGAAATGTTTCTCCATGATTTACAGGGTAATTTCCTACGGTCCACCTTTTTAAATTAGAGGTTATCATATTTTTAGCCGTTTCTTTTTTTCCTAATTTGTGGCTTCTCCGCAATTTCGCAGAAAAGCCTTTGTTATGATTTCGTTTCATTCCACCCAACACTTTTGCCATTAAACAGACCCCATCTTTATGAAAGTTTGCATAGACTGATTGACCATTTAAATGATCCTCCCAAAAAGGAAAATTGGCTCAACTAACACCATGGGTAGGGTAAGTCGAACCATGTTAAGGGGGAAAATTTTGTCACACAGTATATTGTAATATTTAAGGTGTAAAAAGCGAAATGGCCACAATGTGTTTGTGCAGTCAAGTGTAACACACAATAATCCAACAATGGATTGAAACTGCACAAACAGCGGCTGCAGCCACTTCCCATAGACTCGTGTGTAATTTCAAGCCACAGCAAAGTAATTCGGACAGGGCCTAACATTGAAAGCAAGTTCACATCTGTTTCCACTTTCAAATTATAGGGCACTTCACGTGATTTGACGCACACGAGATAAAATGAAGATCCTGGTTTATACTATAAATTCCCACAAAAATCAAGTTCCGGTCTCTCACTGTCGATTTTATGTTGATTTTCAAAGATTAAATCTACTAATCTTTAATTGTTTGTAATTTGATACATGATGATGTCATCATGACATCAGAGCAACATGCACAAGTTCAGCACATGGTCTTGCGAATGTGAAGCGAATTTATGACGCCAACGCTAAATATTCGCACTGCGAATTCGCAAAAGTTGAACACATTTCAGCTTGTGCGAATATTCGCTGCGAATGGTTCATAACGTCGAATTCGCTTCGCATTCGCATTAAGTATGAACCGGGCTGTGGTGTATGCCCATTTTCATTAAGATTGAACTTTGTTTTAATAATTGCAAAAGTGACCTCGAGAATGAAACCTGTGCATTGTCTATGGCACTTGTGATAGAACAAGAAGAAGATGGAAAAAAAAAACAGATAAAAGAAAAAAAAACAGAAACCAAAACTCAGAAAAACAAAGGCTTTTCTGCAAACTTGCAGAAAAGCCAACAATATGCAGTGCAATTTTACGTCTTGCACATATAGCATTTTTTATTAAGTCTGCCACAGTTATTTCAGACAATTACACATTGTTCTGAAAGTAAAGTTCAATTCAGGCAAATCAGTTCTAAATTTCTCGCAGGAAAAAGGTTCTTAAATTGTGCACTGTACAGTGTACATCCCTATCAAAAGTCCAATACCACTGACATCCAGTGGCGTATCCAGGAAGGGGGAGGGGGAGGGGGCAACTTGCATTTGAGGCATCATAAAAAACAAAAAGTGTTTTTAAGACGATTCAGACAGTTTGCCCTCCCTGGCACAAAAAACTGGATACGCTACTGCTGACATCCATAAAAAAAATCATTAATATATTAAACAACAAAAGCTTACTGTTAATAACAAAATGAATGTTGGCTGAACTTGCTACACCCTGACCCTACCCTTTTAACTTAAATGGCCAAGTGTTCAGCAGATAAGTCTTAATGATAATAACCCAGTCCAACTAGTTCATGGTATCTATCGATCAGAAAGTAAACTGAAGTGATACTTTTCATGAATTTATCATTTCAGAGAAGTTTGACTTTACAAGGAAAAAATAATCAGCTTTTTCTTGACAGTATGTGCATTTTTGGCTTAATGAACTGGCTTTTCTTGTATAGTAAAAAGGAATTAATGAAAGGGAGGGCATGTATCTCATTTGCTGTCTCAATTCAGAATGCATCTGGGGTGGCTCAACTTACACCATGGTTTAACTTGCCACACACTCCTATACTTGTAAATATAAGCCAAGTAATTCGGTCGATTCACAACTCGGTGCGCCACCAGCAGCAACCTGGGAGAGGACAAATTACGTGGTACATCATGGGAAAAAGTCGACATCGCAAAACCGGAAGTGGGTATCGACAGAGTTGTGAATCGACTGAATTTCAGGACAAGTATTAATCAAAGTTGGAGTCGAGGCCCTGCAAGCCCGGCAATCAGCATTTACCTTTTGTGCAACCAAATTACAACGTGGTGTATTAATATCATATATTGCATTTCATTGATTTTTCAGAAACTGAAAAGCTTGGACAATTCCTTCAATTTCTCACTGGCAGGAAGACTCTTCCTCCTCTTGGGTTTAGGGTACCACCCTCCATCCAATTTCGCCATCCCGATGATGTTCCACCCGAAGATCACACAAGGGACTTCCCGCTTGTTTGTGCTTGCTTTCATGTGTTAAAGCTTCCAACAGGGCACCAAACATCACTGCAGCTGCTACAAGTGCTCACAAATACAGTCAGCATTTGTAATGACTTGTTCACAGATGCATGATGCCGTTAGAAGCTTCAAGACATGTTACTGTTTTTAGGTTCATTTTGTCTCAGGAGTCCGGGTTGGTATTCACAAAACAACTTAAGTCACTAAAAAAACTAAAGTTAAAGAGGCAGGCTTGTCAAATGCGCGACAGACAAATTCATGCCACAAAAAAGTCACCTTTGACCTGTGACGGCCAGCTCTTACAATCCCGATGGGCGCAAGCTTATTATTTATGGGAGCTCATCAGTCTAAAAAAAGGCCAGTACTGCCTTTAGTCCAGGCATGTGTGGCTACTCAGACGCGTGACACGCCCCAATATGCTGGTACGAAGTTGCAAAGCCACGAGTGCCTTAGTCTGCAAGTTGCCTTCCCCAGCTGGATACGCCACTGTGCATGATACATGTCCGGGGCTCGTCACTCGTCCGGGTAACCACATGCGCCTTAATTGACTAAAGGCTACACAACAATTCTGACTCAAAATTCAAAACTGGCGGCAGACGCCGCACCAAAGCAAGCAATCATAGTATTTTATTAAAGATGATGTTGATTGCTAAGAGAAGTCTGCGTCATTTTTTTTTATTTTTATGTAGATTGCATAATGTAAAATGACTTTTGAGAGCTATTTTTATCAAGTACCCTCTAGCCCAATGGTGCCTTTCGTCTAAAAGTCGTCGCTGCAGGCAGCAAACAATTTGACGTCATAGGCAAACTCCCCTTTTGTGTCTAGCACTAGGCACAAAAGAGGAGTTCTTCCTATGACGTTGATTTGTTTGCTGCCCGCAGCGACGACTTTTAGATAAATGGCACTAGCGGGCTGGTCTGCGCTAGAGGGGACTTGATAAAAAATAACTATCAAAAGTCACTTTGTTTGTATTTCATTGCATAAATAATTTGTTTGATTCTGCAATACGCAATCTACATAAAAATAAATAAAAATGACGCAGATTTCTCTCAGCAATCAACATCATCTTTAAGATCACTTTTTTTTAACCTTTCCTAAAATTGTAGATATATGTGACCCGCTCCAGAAAAAGGTGATATAAGTCGCGCTATGCATTTACGTGTAATGGCCCTTTCAACCCAAGAGAGTGACATTTTTCATAAAAATTCATTTTTTTTGTTTTTTGTCTTTTATGATATCTTAAATATCTAAAGTTTCAGGTTTGGTGCACAACAATGTTGATTTCAGTGAATAAAGTGAAAAAATAACCTTTTTAGAGTGCATTGTTCCATTGCATTGTATTAGAACTACATATTTCACAGCCTGTTTTCTCTGTTGTGCAATTTGAACCCCATAGAACTAACTCATATGCAAAAGTGCGATATCTCCAGAACGGAAAGGGCTTTGGAGCTCTATCATGTACCAAATGAAAGCTTACATTGCATGCTTTCTAAACATACTTCGAACTCAATTTTCATATTTTGCGACATAATATAACTTTTTTCAGAGCGGGTCACATATGCGGTACACTATGTTCAAAAGTTTTATTTGTCCTATTTTACTGTATGTGTCAAATTAAAGTAATTGTAGTTACAGGTGCAAAGCGTTGTTCGTTTTGAATAGTTGAGATATATCTGCATTGGTAATGATAACAAAATTCATAAGTTTCGATCTGAAAGTTTACCGTTTATAAAGTTTACAAATACCCATCTTCCTGAGAAATATTTTCCGCAAAAATGCTGTCATCTTCAAGAAACCCCCAATTTCATTTTAATTGCAACAATCAAAATAAAAAGCATGACAATGCACAAGATTTGGTGCAAAAAATTGTAATAGTTTTTCCCTCGTTTATCGTGACTGATGACGAATTGAGGTAAAAATTTCCTGGGTTTGTTATTTATTGTATTTGTTAAACCACACAAATTGTGAATGCTGCCTGCAACTGTTTTGTCAGCTCTAACAATGCTATGTCATACATTTATGTGTAAGCATATGTATCCCACTAAAGCCCTTTCCACACGACAGCAAAATCACAAGCATTCCTTGAGACGAATTTTACAAGTAGTTGTTTAACCTGCCTAACCAATTTCACAGGCTATCGCACAGCTTAAGGAAAAACTTGCCAATGTTTGCGATGCGAGTACACCAGGCATTAAACAATTTTTTAGTGAAACCGATGTTGGTACCAGCTAAGGTTGTGCGAGCACACTAAACCAAAGATCTTATAAACTCATTTGAAAAATGGCTGATGACAAGAACGAATAAAAAACGACTGTTATCCAAAAGTAGGAAGAACATTTGTTCCGATTGACTTAAGCTGTTTCAGTCCGCCTTTTTACGACAGAAGGGTAGAAAATGCAGCAAGTAAACCAGTATTTGAAGATTTAAATCGACCATGATGATTTTTTACATGAAGCATAGGTTACTAATGGAACAATGATCGTTTTAAGAAAAGGCCAACATGCATGCATGCATTGCATTAGGGCTGTCCCGAATATACCAAATATTCGAATACCATTTTACTGGTTAAAAAATTCGCAAAGATATATGCACGTACAGTTACAACTCTGAATCGTAACTTTTTGTGGTTTATTGTTCCCGTCCGTAAAACCCTCGATACAACCGGGTCATGCAAAAAAAGCCAGTCTAACAGTCCATAATATCAATCGCCGTACGTAAAACACAGGCTTGCTTTTATGTGAAATTTGTTAAAGCCGGTGCGGCATGCAGTAAAAAACTTGATCGGCTAGATTTGAATATTCAGATATTCGGTCAACCAAGTTTAGAATATTCGAATACTAAATTTTTTGAAAATGAACAGCCCGACTTTGCATGGACGATTTCCCATAGGTCATTCAATAAACAGATCATTTCACACAATGGTAAGATTCTCTGACGAAAGTTACCTATGCTTAAGAAAACTTCACAAGGTACGCTTGAGAGTCTCAGGCATCGGCGACCTTTCACACATTTGTTTTGCAGGATTTTTTAACATAAGAAAAATTAGCAAGGAACGCTCAAGATTTTGCTGTCGTGAAAAAAAGAGCTTAAGACTTTTGTGAATGCTGCTCCTGACAAAATGAATGATACATGTTTCAATATGCTGATACTTGGCATGGAATAATCCTACATTTTCAGCTGTGTTCACGCTAAAGTGGTTGTATCTCCAGGTATGTTGGCTTGCGTGTATGCTCGACCAATGTATTGTACTCCTGGTATAGTCAGATCCTTGTATGTGATTTTGGATGCAAAATGGACTGCTTGTTATTTCCCAGATGTGGAAACTTTCACCGGAGTTGGGGATTCTTAAACATTTTTAAATATCGTGTAAATGTGTAAAACCACACAGGTTGGATTATACGATCCCATCATAGAGGTTATGAAAATATTAGCTAATGGATGAATATCGTTTTTAAAGGGTGCTAGTGTAATTCATTTTTCGTCATGATATAGTTGCAGAATGTGATCAATTGGTCATGAGGCTGGGCAAATTCATCAATTGTTCACGAGGCAGGGTACAATAATAATTTCTAGCCAGGAGGGGGTGTCGGTCAGGTCTGACTGATTTGCAACATTGTATTTATTCAAAGGAATGGAAAATAGTATTTGACTTTTTAAACGTTTTCTTACAAAAAACCTATTCTGTAATGATAATTAATCAAAGGTCGAATTTCAAAGTGACAGTTCAGCCTATTCAGCTGAGTACTGCCTTAATTCTTCGTGGAGAGCCAATGTTGTACCTCCTTTCAAAAGCACCACATTAAGTGTCATTTTTAAAATTAAATCTTTGATCATTCAAATTATCATTACTCCGGTAATTGATGTCAGATCATAACATGTGAGGTGTCAAAATGCTCGGGAAAAAACTGAGAATTCAAAGGGACCATTCATTTTTATTACAGTTATATTTTTCAAATGATGGGGTCTGATTCAAGTGTTTTGATACTTTTTGTGAGGTGTTTAATAAGGTTTGTGGGGCACGATATAAATTTAGTTTTTAGGAAATGCAATGGTTCTGAAATCAACTGATGTAGTTAACAGATTGTCGGAAAAACATGGAATCCAATCCCATAATGAAATTCAACCCAACTTGAGTGGGCCTCCCACTACCTAGATTATGTTTCGTATAACTAAGTGGGTTATTGCAGGTTTAAGGGCACATTTTGTCTCCATGTTGTGCGGTTACAGAATCCCTGCAACAATGTTTACTAAGTATTTCCGACACAGAAAACAACTGTTCATGTGAATATAAATGTAGTGATGTCACTGCATTAGGAAAATAAAATTTCATTGTATTCTGATAAACTATACTATAGACTTTGTGTGTGAATAAAAATATTGAGGGAAAATTGTGAATTTGGGCAAAAACACCACCAATACATGTACATTAACCCTAATCCCCTCGGGTGCATGCAAAATCATATTCAAATTGGTGGATTTAGCAGGGTTAGGGTTAAAACCAAATGGTAAGGACCAGAGTTGTAGTCGAGTCCCCACCAGTACCTTCACAAGTCCAGTCAGAAGTCCTTTCATAAAGTTGGTCACAAGTAATTTGATGAACAATGAAAAAGGAATGCCTTTGTCAAAGCTCATTTAAATAGCTTGCGATTGGAATTAGGAATGGAGGGCTTGTGATGGACTTGCAGGGACTTGTGATGGACTTGCAGGGACTTGTGATGGACTCATTTTGACATTGTTGGGTTTCTTAACCCCATAACAGACACCGAAATGACAAAATGGTGGCCATTTATCTTTGTATACAAAAAACATACGGACGCGTGACATTTTCCAGGTCACGTCATGATATCTCTCTAAATCCCAAAGAGTGAAATTCGGGACTAGACGATTTAGAGTGAAAATCACTCTGTTTTTAGATTGAATATTTTACGAGTAAAGATTTGATCTTTTTGATTGAATGAATTTCACTCTTAAACGTCTGGTCCCTAGTTTCAGACTGTGGGAGTGAATTTTCACTCTTTGGAAATAAGAGTTTATCCATCCGGAAACAGTTAAAACTGAGATACCGTGATTGGTTTTTTTGCAGGGGAAAACCCGTCATAAATTACATAAAATATGGATAAGGCTAATTATGAAATACATATCTACTTTGGGGAAAGTATGTGAGATACATTTTTAAACTGGCAGTGTTATTAAAATGCAGTTTTCTGCACTTTTAAAGGAATAGTTCCCATTAGCCCTTTAATTAAAAGCCATAATTAGTAAACGCAATCGGTCCTCTATGAAATATGAGCATGTAGATTATATTTGCCAACAATTTTGCAAAATTTTTAGAATTTTGTGGATGGAACAAAAAATGCTTGTATGAATAATAAACACACTTTTTGACCACATTTTACTTGATCTATTTGAAATTTTGAATCTGCACCCGGTAATCGACTAATTTAAATATATTTGGCAAAATAGTAAAATTGATATGATCATTCCCTTAATTGTTTTATTAAACCTCACAGACAAGGGGCGGAGGCTTAAATAAACTATGTACATGTGCCTAGTACGGAGTAGGCAAAGTAGCCCTCTTCTATACGTGATTCCAGTCCTGACTTTGCTGTAGGCCTAGGTACAACAGAAGCCATGTCCGGGTATACCCCCTAGACCACTGAAAACAAATTCGCAACATAAAATTCACGACTTCACTGCGTGTCGTGAATTTTATATCAAACAAAATATGTGATATCGTGAACAATTTGGCAATGTCGTATACACATTTGCGACGGTTGTAAATATATGCAAACGGAGCGAACAAAATTCGCGACAGCCGTGAACAAATTTGAGACATGTGAACAATTTGCGACGGCCGTGAAAACATTTGCAACGATCGTGAAAAAAATTGTGATGTCGTACAAAAATTTGTGATGTTGTCAAAGAACATATGCGTCTTTGATGTCCCTTCAGGGCCACCATAAATATTGCACAAAAATGTCTTGAATAAATTCTCAAATTTAAAGGTTGTGCCAAGTGTTAATTCTGAACACGGAGATGGATGGTTATTTTCCAAATTTTGCTAGGCCTATTCCTGACCGATTTTTGTGGGGGTATTAAAGTAAATTCTTTCCCCATTCGGACCAACAGACCAGCTGGTACACAGACCAACTCGGGCCAAGACCAACTCGGACCCGGACCATCTCGGACCCAGACTAAACTAGGACCCAATAATACCAGCAATTTTATGGCTTTGCTTACCAAAAAATCCCCACTTACTGTAGCTGAAAATGATGTGCTTACGGCAAGCGTATTTCACGTGTTAGCAGGGAATTTTGGCTCCTTAGCATGTGTACATCGCTTACACTTTTACAGGGTTAGTGCAAATTTGTTCTGCTAGTAGTATAAGCCTAGCGCTGTTACTATGCAAAATAGTGATCGTATTATTATTAACGATGTAAGCTCGAAAAGCTGTGTTTAGCAAAGCCATGAAATTTGGCCCAGCTTGTGAAATGCTCAAATTGTGTAGATTTATGGCTTAAAGGAAACATGATTTAGGATTTATATTGCATTATTCCTGCTTAAAACAATAAAGTATTATCTTGACAATGATATTTTGTGTCCAGAGACAATTATTTCCCAGATTAAATATGAGAAAACAATTTTTGAAAATGTTTGTCCAAGCTACTCCGCCCCCGAGTGGGACCCTCATTAACATAAGTGTGTGACGTAGATCGAGGCACATTACCCATTCATCACGGTTATGCATTGTGTGTACATTGTACGGCGAAAATTCTTCGTCCAAAATCCAAGCAAAATAGTGTTTTTCGGCCATGCCGACAAGGTGTGTGGCTGCTGGGTGCAGCAAAACAACGACGGGTGGAGTAAGCCTTAATTTATTTCCAACTAAAGCGAAATATCGGAGAATTTGGACGGAAAGTGAAGGTGACAAGAGCAAAGAGGTCCAGCCCCAGCAGCTTTTCAGCGTTATGTAGCGACCACTTTGAGCCGTCGTGTTTCGATACTGGTATTTTCAAATCCTTTGGGATGACCATTAAAAATATGCTCAAGTCCACTGCCATCCCAACAAAGTTCCCAGATGTGAGTAAGATAAAGGCGAAAACAGTTAAACGGCCCATTCCCCGAGGAGCCTTCGCTAAAAGGGAGAAAATCAAGGTAAGTTCGATGTTAGTTGTAATGTTGTTGCAACTTACGAAATTGCACGTGTAGACCTAGTGTGTGTATACGGGCCGGGTCCAGACTATCGAGTCGATCCATGAATTTCGGTGCCTCGGTCTACGTCACGAACAGCGCCCTCAATTTGAGTCTCAACAAATTTCAAAAAGGGGGGGGGGTCAATTTTTGAGCAGCAAATAATCACACTAAAACTTCGCTTGAACCAGTTTGGCTTTTAATTAACATTTAATACATATAAATGAATTTATTAATTAAATAAAATGTGATCCGGTCAATTTGAGAAGCATGGTTCCTTTAATTTTAAAGATCATGAAGATTGAACAGACCTGGGGCCTGCACATTATTTTTTTATTGATTTTTTGGTAATCGTTACCTTAGGACCCTGTTCCATATAAGAGAACGAAGGAGACAGTTTATGTTTCCGAACTTACCTCAATATTTTTGCAATGATATAGACAGGAAAAGTCACTCTGTGTGCTTGAAATCATCTAAAAAGTTCGCTAAGATATCATGTTGAATATGAGCAAGCTTATTTTTGTGGAAAGATGGTAGGGTTTTGATTTATGAGGGAAATTATGGGGTAAAACGGCAACGTCGTCTCTGACTGCAAACAAAGGTAGGAAAGTCACAATTTCCTTGAAAATGCATTTCAAAATTACAACAAACATAAGTTAATCGGAAGAAGAAAAAAAAACTCCTTTAGCCTGCAAAAGTCACTTTGGACTACACTAAAGTCATCTGCAAAAGTCAGTTTTGAACGGAACTCGTAAAAAAAATAGGTGTCCTAGGCTAAGGTAACGATTAACGTTACATTTACAAGTTACAGTTAGGCTAAATTCACGAAAATTGCAGTGAGAAAAAAAAAAAAATTCTGGGTCCGAGATGGTCGGAGTCAAAAACAGTTTGGGTCCGTTGCCTCAAAACCCTTCACTCAGAATCAGAAAGATAGATAACAATAACATTGATTGTTAGGCCTTGCCCTTAGTTAGGGCCTAACGTTACCATTAACTTAAGTACCATTTTCTCAAAAATTACACCTAAATAAATGTTTGAAAATCAAAGTTTTCAGACTAGCATATGACTAGACAGGACTAACTTAGCATAAAGCTAACGTGACTACTGCATTTATTATGGAGGTGCCTTTGTACTACTACTACTATAGTTTGATAAATGAAATGGGTGTTTTCCAAAACATATGGAATAACGTTAAGCATGGAGGAAGAAAACACATACCTCCATGCGTTAAAATCTTAAATGCAAGCAAGCAATGACTGCGAACTTGTTTTTTGCAATTTTGTAGGCAATTGCATACTTACTAATACTTACTAACGTAAGGTGAATTAATTCTTTCCAAAATACAAATACCTCTTATACAGCCTAATATACATGTAGCTGCTGTGCAAGTGCAACCATGGAGGTCATCGACGTCATGTACCCAGATGAGAAACATGACAACATTTTGTGACAGAGACGTGTCTGAAATCGCCTGCATAGAACACGTACAGTCGAGTCAGTACGTACACACATGTATGTACATGTACATGTACTTATGTGTACATATATCGACACAGAGTGCAGTACAAATCGCAATGCACCATGGGCCCCATAATGCATTGGTTCTACTTACGCGCAACTTCCTTTTCTTGACTTATGATTGGTTATTGAGCTGCGCGCAACCACTTCTCTTGACTAATAGGGAGGGCGCTTCAATGACATGAACGGCGCCTCATACCTTGTGTACACATCGCTCCACAGAGCGCGCGTGTGGTCAATTCTTTTATGAGACAAAACCGGGTAAACGTTTCCATATGTACAGGAGGGTGGGGGTGTCCACTGCGTATGCCCATGTGTGCCATGCGTACAGGGGGGGGGGGGTGTCAAAAAGTCGGCATTTCGTGCATACGTATGGACGGCCCTTCTTCGCGAAATTGGCCCCTGTGCAGATTATGGTCGACCCAGGCGGCCATTTTGGGGTGCTTCCACATAGGCCCTACCCTCCTTTTGTCAAATTCAATCGCAAGTTCTGTAATCCTGTGATGTACAGGTGTGGATCCCCTTGTCATGGCCGCATTAAGCTTGGTAAGATTCGTTTTTTTACATTTCCTAGGGGAAAAAAACGAACAAAACGAACAAAACAAATAGAATAAGAATTGACAATCATAAGCAGGCGCGGATCCAGCTTTTGCTTGTAGGGGCCGCGCCTACGCCTTGCAAACACAGGTCTTATTTTGCCTATGGGTGAGAACAAAACAGAGAGGTTCAATACTTTTCTGGGTAAATTTCAGAAACCCCAACTGCAATAATCCGCCCCTGATAAGTCCTATAGAAAGAAGGATGTAATTGCAAGCAAATGACCAAATCCAACCATATTCCTTCCTCCATGCTCCAACCATGTGTTTATTCCTCCGTGCTCCAACAGTCAAAATACCCCGAGACTGCTGCCATATTAAAATACACTCACACATTTATCAGCACCAGCACCTCCACAAAACAAACAACACACACCTACATCAAGTGTAAACAAACAAAGTCTGGGTTTTCCCAGCATGTATTTCGCAACGGCGGGATTTCCCTTACAGCCCAACAAGGCCGACATTGATCACATGGGCAAAAAACCCATCATGTGTGGAAACACGGAGGCGCAAGCAGTATTTGCAGGACGACTATACGTAACGCCTGGAAAATGTGGTACAAGTATTATAATACGCGGCGGCGCAGGCGGACTAAAGCCGAACAATTACCGACTTGATTTCAAGTCTAGCATTGTGTCGGCTTGTGAACCACGGCCACGTGTTGCTGCATATTAAACGTCGTGTATCACTTCAAGTAGATGAGGACGAGGTACGAAGTCTAAATCAACAGATTACAAAGGAAAATACACACACCCAACTAGAAAAGGGATGCCAAATTCTGTGAAATATTAGCAACAAATTTCTTTTTCCACCGATGTTTGGCATTTTCACGATGCAAATTCGACTTGTTACGCTATACATTTTTGTATTTTCACAGACTGGTTCCGGTTCTTTCATCATAAATAATAGTCCTTGCCGCGCGGCGAGAACCAAACTATTAAACATCGTAACCCTTGGCGCGCGGCGGGAACGGCGAAGGGGATGATCGGATATCGAGAGGAAATATTTGTTTCTTCTGAAAATAGCGAATGAAGAAGGCAAACGAACAAAATAATACGGACGGCAAAACTTGTTGCTAAAAGGCTGTTGAAATATTTTTTTCGTTAAACTGTATGGTAGGGAAGCAGAAATATATGTTTAATGTTTGTTTTATTTATTTTTCGGGGTGTTTATTTATTTAGGCCTATTTTTTTATATTTTTTTCCAGGAAACAATACCCAGTGAACATTTGTTGTATTGGGCCTAAACTGAAGTGTGCTTTGGGGAAAAGTGTGGGGGAACATAAAGTGCAAAGATGAAAGGAGGAATGTTTTCCTTAAAATGTCTTTAAAAATACAGATTTTACAAACTCGTTTTCTAGACAATTTCCATTTTAGGCACATTGCATTGCCAAATTTTCAAACGCTGATGGGAGGAGCGAATTAGCTTCTTTTTTGCTGAACCTCTCTTCATTGTTAAAGCTCTGGTCACAATGTGCTGGCCTATTAAATTATATTTTGAAAAAATTTCCAGATAAAATAAAAATAAGTTAAAGCACTTTAAATTTAATAAGCCATCATTAATTGGGGAACCATGTAGGCCTACTAGGTATGTAGATGGGTACCTTGACCCGGGTATATTTTAACAAAAATATTTTACCCATAAGTTGTAACAAAATATTTTAATGACTGATTCCTTGGACAGGAAGGGGTGGGGCATGGTGGATTTTATACGACAACTTTTTGAGAGGATGACAATTAGAACAATTGAAATAACCTTATCCTGAATTTTAGAAATTTGTACTTAAAATAAGGTGCGATTTTCCTATTTTGTTGTTGGGATTAGGGAAGGCCTACACCACGGTTGTGTTCAAAACAGTTTCCATAAATACTCCCAAGAAAATGTAGTTTACAATATTGCCAGGAAAAAAACGGTATTCTCCTGTTCTGTTGCATGGATACCTGCACATGATGGGAGTCACTTTTCAAGTTAACCTCAGGCATTTGAAAGAAGGTATTTTGGTAGGGGTGAATCTCTCTGAAAGGGCATGCAAACGATGCTGCACCATTATGTCATCAGCTTTTTTATGCAAAATCTCTATAAAATCTTTAAAAATGGAGGAAAATCTTCCTGTAGGCCTATATCCTGACCAATCTAGAACTAGGTTGAAGATTTCACCGCACTGGTAGCAGCTGGTTACCTACACTGGTGGAGACTCTCTGACCGGTCTGTTTATGGGCCTCGGTCTAACACGGTTCAACCTAGCTGCTTATTCTCCCAAATTTTAAAGTTCCTGTGGGGCAGAATAATAACACAGCGCCGAAAATAGACCGATCCGGGCTCGGCAGTGTGGGGCAAGCTCAGGGAGCCGTTTACTCCTACACCGTTCTTTTCAACTCATTCTACTACAGTCCAAAGACTTTGATAGCAGTCTGCCTCTATCATGATCGAAATAATTTCTTCGGGTGATTGTGTCATGCACGCCCCTTCGTACATTCTCAATCCATTAATGTGACACGCACCCTTGGATTCTCGCTTGATAAAAAAAGTTCAGTTGTCAATATTGGTGATGACGTTTGTCTTATTTGATTTGCTGATATCTGGAACTAATAATTAAAATCAGGTTATATTTGAACTTTTGCAACTTTTGCGAGCATAATCCATTTATATGATAGCTTGATTAAATGAGGTGAACATGCATGTTGATGAAGTCCCAGTTGGCTATTTTGTTTGCCTCAGAGTGTCAAGCAGGTTGGAAAATAATTTTTACAAGCTGCCTTCATAAAGTGTCACATCACTTGAAAAACGTGAGGGAGTTGAGACTGGTTGAAACTGAGTATAATGTTTATTACACCATGGAAACCGGTTGGATGTACAGTACGTTGTAATTCGGCTTGACGCAGTGTCCTTTGTCTTGAAAGGCGTGTTGTAATTGATTCTCGCTCTCTAATTGCCTGACGCTCAACTTCCTCCAGCTACAATCCCGGCCAAAATGCTTGGGCCACGTGATGATAGACATACCCTCCTCCGCGCCCCCCGCTCCCCCGCTCAATGTTGTAATATCAAGCCGGAGCGCATTCCGCGCAATGAGAGCCAACATTGACCGGGGGGCAGGGGGGTCGGGGGCCCAACGAGATTTGGCCGGGATTGTCTGAAATTTTCTTTCTCAAAAAAAACAAACAAAAACATTAGAAAAGACCTAAGTGTGAGAAGCAATGGATGGTCATGGCTTTCCGAGTGCAGGAGCAATTAAAAGAAAAGGAAGTGGAAAAAAAGAGGGTTTTTTTCGGGTTGGATTCGAACCCACAACTGTTGCATTTGAATGTACATGTCCAAACCACTAGACTATGTGAGTCACAGATGCCAAGAGGCTTAATTGACCGTTCAATTTCCAGACACAGATGATCCCAATTGTTTTGTAGTGCGCATCGTACACGATGTACCATGACGAATAACCATGCCATTTTGTCAAATAACTTTACAAAAGACATTTTTGTTCAACGCGAAAATCGCATTACGCTACACAAACCACCTACAAGCCTCTTCCAATTTTGTAGCCGTCTCTTTGCGTGATTTGTCGGAAAATTCAACGATTAACCCTCGCCACCAAAATAGTAAAGGAGAGTCTGTCATTTCTCTATTTTTTTAGTGGCGAGGGTTAACCGTTGAGTTTTTCGACAATTCACGGAATGAGGTAGTTGAAACAAAATGGAAGAGGCTTGTATGTTTGTGTAACATAATGCGTTTTTCGCGTTTAACAAAAGATGTCTTTTGTGAAGTTATTGGACAAAATGTCATGGCTAATCGTCATGGTACATTGTGTACGATGCGCACTGCAAAACAAGTCCTGGCGCAAGCGCATGACAGCCAGGAATCGTCATTCTGTTAACCCTATCCCGACCGGGCTTAGTTTGGTACGTACGGAGACCGGAAAGGGGCGACTACTGCCCCCCCCCCCCCCCAGACTTCCGTGTTTTCCCAAGTTCACAAGCGATTTTCAGGAAACAGGCCACAAACGTTCAGTTCAGGAAAGTCGCAATGATGACGTCCACAACTTTTAGCAAGTGCCAACTGTAGGGCGTTGGGGGCTATTTTTTAACTTGTTGTTAAAACAATCGTATTTATCCCGTAATTAACGTCTTGGTTGTCCGAACGGTCAAACAAAAATTATGACAACCTAATTAGTTGGACATCATTATTAAAATAGCATTCGATGTTTAGACGGGGATCTCCCTTGGGGGCGCTATAATCAGGTAATTCAAACTATTTGGGTTGAAAAGTTGATTTTGCGTGTTTTAAACTCTTTATAGATAAACTAGGCGAACTTTCAGACAATCCCGGCCAAAATGCTTGGGCCACGTGATGATAGACATACCCTCCTCCGCGCCCCCCGCTCCCCCGCTCAATGTTGTAATATCAAGCCGGAGCGCATTCCGCGCAATGAGAGCCAACATTGACCGGGGGGCAGGGGGGTCGGGGGCCCAACGAGATTTGGCCGGGATTGTCTGAAATTTTCTTTCTCAAAAAAAACAAACAAAAACATTAGAAAAGACCTAAGTGTGAGAAGCAATGGATGGTCATGGCTTTCCGAGTGCAGGAGCAATTAAAAGAAAAGGAAGTGGAAAAAAAGAGGGTTTTTTTCGGGTTGGATTCGAACCCACAACTGTTGCATTTGAATGTACATGTCCAAACCACTAGACTATGTGAGTCACAGATGCCAAGAGGCTTAATTGACCGTTCAATTTCCAGACACAGATGATCCCAATTGTTTTGTAGTGCGCATCGTACACGATGTACCATGACGAATAACCATGCCATTTTGTCAAATAACTTTACAAAAGACATTTTTGTTCAACGCGAAAATCGCATTACGCTACACAAACCACCTACAAGCCTCTTCCAATTTTGTAGCCGTCTCTTTGCGTGATTTGTCGGAAAATTCAACGATTAACCCTCGCCACCAAAATAGTAAAGGAGAGTCTGTCATTTCTCTATTTTTTTAGTGGCGAGGGTTAACCGTTGAGTTTTTCGACAATTCACGGAATGAGGTAGTTGAAACAAAATGGAAGAGGCTTGTATGTTTGTGTAACATAATGCGTTTTTCGCGTTTAACAAAAGATGTCTTTTGTGAAGTTATTGGACAAAATGTCATGGCTAATCGTCATGGTACATTGTGTACGATGCGCACTGCAAAACAAGTCCTGGCGCAAGCGCATGACAGCCAGGAATCGTCATTCTGTTAACCCTATCCCGACCGGGCTTAGTTTGGTACGTACGGAGACCGGAAAGGGGCGACTACTGCCCCCCCCCCCCCCCCCCCCCCCCAGACTTCCGTGTTTTCCCAAGTTCACAAGCGATTTTCAGGAAACAGGCCACAAACGTTCAGTTCAGGAAAGTCGCAATGATGACGTCCACAACTTTTAGCAAGTGCCAACTGTAGGGCGTTGGGGGCTATTTTTTAACTTGTTGTTAAAACAATCGTATTTATCCCGTAATTAACGTCTTGGTTGTCCGAACGGTCAAACAAAAATTATGACAACCTAATTAGTTGGACATCATTATTAAAATAGCATTCGATGTTTAGACGGGGATCTCCCTTGGGGGCGCTATAATCAGGTAATTCAAACTATTTGGGTTGAAAAGTTGATTTTGCGTGTTTTAAACTCTTTATAGATAAACTAGGCGAACTTTCAGACAATCCCGGCCAAAATGCTTGGGCCACGTGATGATAGACATACCCTCCTCCGCGCCCCCCGCTCCCCCGCTCAATGTTGTAATATCAAGCCGGAGCGCATTCCGCGCAATGAGAGCCAACATTGACCGGGGGGCAGGGGGGTCGGGGGCCCAACGAGATTTGGCCGGGATTGTCTGAAATTTTCTTTCTCAAAAAAAACAAACAAAAACATTAGAAAAGACCTAAGTGTGAGAAGCAATGGATGGTCATGGCTTTCCGAGTGCAGGAGCAATTAAAAGAAAAGGAAGTGGAAAAAAAGAGGGTTTTTTTCGGGTTGGATTCGAACCCACAACTGTTGCATTTGAATGTACATGTCCAAACCACTAGACTATGTGAGTCACAGATGCCAAGAGGCTTAATTGACCGTTCAATTTCCAGACACAGATGATCCCAATTGTTTTGTAGTGCGCATCGTACACGATGTACCATGACGAATAACCATGCCATTTTGTCAAATAACTTTACAAAAGACATTTTTGTTCAACGCGAAAATCGCATTACGCTACACAAACCACCTACAAGCCTCTTCCAATTTTGTAGCCGTCTCTTTGCGTGATTTGTCGGAAAATTCAACGATTAACCCTCGCCACCAAAATAGTAAAGGAGAGTCTGTCATTTCTCTATTTTTTTAGTGGCGAGGGTTAACCGTTGAGTTTTTCGACAATTCACGGAATGAGGTAGTTGAAACAAAATGGAAGAGGCTTGTATGTTTGTGTAACATAATGCGTTTTTCGCGTTTAACAAAAGATGTCTTTTGTGAAGTTATTGGACAAAATGTCATGGCTAATCGTCATGGTACATTGTGTACGATGCGCACTGCAAAACAAGTCCTGGCGCAAGCGCATGACAGCCAGGAATCGTCATTCTGTTAACCCTATCCCGACCGGGCTTAGTTTGGTACGTACGGAGACCGGAAAGGGGCGACTACTGCCCCCCCCCCCCCCCCCCCCCCCCAGACTTCCGTGTTTTCCCAAGTTCACAAGCGATTTTCAGGAAACAGGCCACAAACGTTCAGTTCAGGAAAGTCGCAATGATGACGTCCACAACTTTTAGCAAGTGCCAACTGTAGGGCGTTGGGGGCTATTTTTTAACTTGTTGTTAAAACAATCGTATTTATCCCGTAATTAACGTCTTGGTTGTCCGAACGGTCAAACAAAAATTATGACAACCTAATTAGTTGGACATCATTATTAAAATAGCATTCGATGTTTAGACGGGGATCTCCCTTGGGGGCGCTATAATCAGGTAATTCAAACTATTTGGGTTGAAAAGTTGATTTTGCGTGTTTTAAACTCTTTATAGATAAACTAGGCGAACTTTCAGACAATCCCGGCCAAAATGCTTGGGCCACGTGATGATAGACATACCCTCCTCCGCGCCCCCCGCTCCCCCGCTCAATGTTGTAATATCAAGCCGGAGCGCATTCCGCGCAATGAGAGCCAACATTGACCGGGGGGCAGGGGGGTCGGGGGCCCAACGAGATTTGGCCGGGATTGTCTGAAATTTTCTTTCTCAAAAAAAACAAACAAAAACATTAGAAAAGACCTAAGTGTGAGAAGCAATGGATGGTCATGGCTTTCCGAGTGCAGGAGCAATTAAAAGAAAAGGAAGTGGAAAAAAAGAGGGTTTTTTTCGGGTTGGATTCGAACCCACAACTGTTGCATTTGAATGTACATGTCCAAACCACTAGACTATGTGAGTCACAGATGCCAAGAGGCTTAATTGACCGTTCAATTTCCAGACACAGATGATCCCAATTGTTTTGTAGTGCGCATCGTACACGATGTACCATGACGAATAACCATGCCATTTTGTCAAATAACTTTACAAAAGACATTTTTGTTCAACGCGAAAATCGCATTACGCTACACAAACCACCTACAAGCCTCTTCCAATTTTGTAGCCGTCTCTTTGCGTGATTTGTCGGAAAATTCAACGATTAACCCTCGCCACCAAAATAGTAAAGGAGAGTCTGTCATTTCTCTATTTTTTTAGTGGCGAGGGTTAACCGTTGAGTTTTTCGACAATTCACGGAATGAGGTAGTTGAAACAAAATGGAAGAGGCTTGTATGTTTGTGTAACATAATGCGTTTTTCGCGTTTAACAAAAGATGTCTTTTGTGAAGTTATTGGACAAAATGTCATGGCTAATCGTCATGGTACATTGTGTACGATGCGCACTGCAAAACAAGTCCTGGCGCAAGCGCATGACAGCCAGGAATCGTCATTCTGTTAACCCTATCCCGACCGGGCTTAGTTTGGTACGTACGGAGACCGGAAAGGGGCGACTACTGCCCCCCCCCCCCCCCCCCCCCCAGACTTCCGTGTTTTCCCAAGTTCACAAGCGATTTTCAGGAAACAGGCCACAAACGTTCAGTTCAGGAAAGTCGCAATGATGACGTCCACAACTTTTAGCAAGTGCCAACTGTAGGGCGTTGGGGGCTATTTTTTAACTTGTTGTTAAAACAATCGTATTTATCCCGTAATTAACGTCTTGGTTGTCCGAACGGTCAAACAAAAATTATGACAACCTAATTAGTTGGACATCATTATTAAAATAGCATTCGATGTTTAGACGGGGATCTCCCTTGGGGGCGCTATAATCAGGTAATTCAAACTATTTGGGTTGAAAAGTTGATTTTGCGTGTTTTAAACTCTTTATAGATAAACTAGGCGAACTTTCAGACAATCCCGGCCAAAATGCTTGGGCCACGTGATGATAGACATACCCTCCTCCGCGCCCCCCGCTCCCCCGCTCAATGTTGTAATATCAAGCCGGAGCGCATTCCGCGCAATGAGAGCCAACATTGACCGGGGGGCAGGGGGGTCGGGGGCCCAACGAGATTTGGCCGGGATTGTCTGAAATTTTCTTTCTCAAAAAAAACAAACAAAAACATTAGAAAAGACCTAAGTGTGAGAAGCAATGGATGGTCATGGCTTTCCGAGTGCAGGAGCAATTAAAAGAAAAGGAAGTGGAAAAAAAGAGGGTTTTTTTCGGGTTGGATTCGAACCCACAACTGTTGCATTTGAATGTACATGTCCAAACCACTAGACTATGTGAGTCACAGATGCCAAGAGGCTTAATTGACCGTTCAATTTCCAGACACAGATGATCCCAATTGTTTTGTAGTGCGCATCGTACACGATGTACCATGACGAATAACCATGCCATTTTGTCAAATAACTTTACAAAAGACATTTTTGTTCAACGCGAAAATCGCATTACGCTACACAAACCACCTACAAGCCTCTTCCAATTTTGTAGCCGTCTCTTTGCGTGATTTGTCGGAAAATTCAACGATTAACCCTCGCCACCAAAATAGTAAAGGAGAGTCTGTCATTTCTCTATTTTTTTAGTGGCGAGGGTTAACCGTTGAGTTTTTCGACAATTCACGGAATGAGGTAGTTGAAACAAAATGGAAGAGGCTTGTATGTTTGTGTAACATAATGCGTTTTTCGCGTTTAACAAAAGATGTCTTTTGTGAAGTTATTGGACAAAATGTCATGGCTAATCGTCATGGTACATTGTGTACGATGCGCACTGCAAAACAAGTCCTGGCGCAAGCGCATGACAGCCAGGAATCGTCATTCTGTTAACCCTATCCCGACCGGGCTTAGTTTGGTACGTACGGAGACCGGAAAGGGGCGACTACTGCCCCCCCCCCCCCCCCCCCCAGACTTCCGTGTTTTCCCAAGTTCACAAGCGATTTTCAGGAAACAGGCCACAAACGTTCAGTTCAGGAAAGTCGCAATGATGACGTCCACAACTTTTAGCAAGTGCCAACTGTAGGGCGTTGGGGGCTATTTTTTAACTTGTTGTTAAAACAATCGTATTTATCCCGTAATTAACGTCTTGGTTGTCCGAACGGTCAAACAAAAATTATGACAACCTAATTAGTTGGACATCATTATTAAAATAGCATTCGATGTTTAGACGGGGATCTCCCTTGGGGGCGCTATAATCAGGTAATTCAAACTATTTGGGTTGAAAAGTTGATTTTGCGTGTTTTAAACTCTTTATAGATAAACTAGGCGAACTTTCAGACAATCCCGGCCAAAATGCTTGGGCCACGTGATGATAGACATACCCTCCTCCGCGCCCCCCGCTCCCCCGCTCAATGTTGTAATATCAAGCCGGAGCGCATTCCGCGCAATGAGAGCCAACATTGACCGGGGGGCAGGGGGGTCGGGGGCCCAACGAGATTTGGCCGGGATTGTCTGAAATTTTCTTTCTCAAAAAAAACAAACAAAAACATTAGAAAAGACCTAAGTGTGAGAAGCAATGGATGGTCATGGCTTTCCGAGTGCAGGAGCAATTAAAAGAAAAGGAAGTGGAAAAAAAGAGGGTTTTTTTCGGGTTGGATTCGAACCCACAACTGTTGCATTTGAATGTACATGTCCAAACCACTAGACTATGTGAGTCACAGATGCCAAGAGGCTTAATTGACCGTTCAATTTCCAGACACAGATGATCCCAATTGTTTTGTAGTGCGCATCGTACACGATGTACCATGACGAATAACCATGCCATTTTGTCAAATAACTTTACAAAAGACATTTTTGTTCAACGCGAAAATCGCATTACGCTACACAAACCACCTACAAGCCTCTTCCAATTTTGTAGCCGTCTCTTTGCGTGATTTGTCGGAAAATTCAACGATTAACCCTCGCCACCAAAATAGTAAAGGAGAGTCTGTCATTTCTCTATTTTTTTAGTGGCGAGGGTTAACCGTTGAGTTTTTCGACAATTCACGGAATGAGGTAGTTGAAACAAAATGGAAGAGGCTTGTATGTTTGTGTAACATAATGCGTTTTTCGCGTTTAACAAAAGATGTCTTTTGTGAAGTTATTGGACAAAATGTCATGGCTAATCGTCATGGTACATTGTGTACGATGCGCACTGCAAAACAAGTCCTGGCGCAAGCGCATGACAGCCAGGAATCGTCATTCTGTTAACCCTATCCCGACCGGGCTTAGTTTGGTACGTACGGAGACCGGAAAGGGGCGACTACTGCCCCCCCCCCCCCCCCCCCCCCAGACTTCCGTGTTTTCCCAAGTTCACAAGCGATTTTCAGGAAACAGGCCACAAACGTTCAGTTCAGGAAAGTCGCAATGATGACGTCCACAACTTTTAGCAAGTGCCAACTGTAGGGCGTTGGGGGCTATTTTTTAACTTGTTGTTAAAACAATCGTATTTATCCCGTAATTAACGTCTTGGTTGTCCGAACGGTCAAACAAAAATTATGACAACCTAATTAGTTGGACATCATTATTAAAATAGCATTCGATGTTTAGACGGGGATCTCCCTTGGGGGCGCTATAATCAGGTAATTCAAACTATTTGGGTTGAAAAGTTGATTTTGCGTGTTTTAAACTCTTTATAGATAAACTAGGCGAACTTTCAGACAATCCCGGCCAAAATGCTTGGGCCACGTGATGATAGACATACCCTCCTCCGCGCCCCCCGCTCCCCCGCTCAATGTTGTAATATCAAGCCGGAGCGCATTCCGCGCAATGAGAGCCAACATTGACCGGGGGGCAGGGGGGTCGGGGGCCCAACGAGATTTGGCCGGGATTGTAGCTGCAAACGTGCAGCTCTGGCTCGGTCGTCTTGTTCTTTGAGCTGTCATACAACTCATCCTCTGCCATCTGTTGGTTTAGCTCCTGAAGCTGTGATTGCTTCCGCATGGCAGTGAGTTTCGCAACTTGAGAGTCACTCAGTTGGGAAAGATGAGAACGTGTTGACCGTTGAGAAAGGCTTGAGTGACGTAAAGTTGTGGAGGTAGAGCGATGACTACCAGTAAGAGAACCAAGGGCGAAATCGTGTAAGTGCTTGGGTGGACGAACAGTCCGGGATGGACGGGTGGATGTTGGCGGTGGATCCATAGGTCGCTGGTTCGAATGCCGCTCGAAGGACCCTGAAAAAACGTGAGGGAGTTCAGACCGGATGAAGCTGAGTATAATGTTTATTACACCATGGAAACCGGTTGGATGTACATGCAAGTGAACCAGTAGTGTGCCAACTATTCCACCCTCTTCCCACGTTCCTGTGTTTATAATGTGCCAATCTTTCCCGTGTTTAGTGAAAATCACGCACAGGAATAATCTATGATGATACAAGGATCAACAAAATGGAATTATAGTCAACCTGGACTGAGCTTCTATTGGGAATGAAAATGGGTCGACTTTTGGACAAGGAACACTGGAAAACGATATTGTTAGAAAATGTGGTTGAGGAAAACAGCTGACGATTGAGGGCGCACTACATGCAGACTGTTGGTGAGGCCTTGAGATATAATTGGTGTCTTAAATCACAAGAGGGCGCTCGTCTATACAACCACTGGTTACTGCTTTCTGACATCACTTATTGCACGAGATGTGCCTCCCCTGTGTGTCGGTGTCTCAATGTTAATCACATCAAGCAAGCAAGCTTGTGAAGAAACGCTCCGGAACCTATTTTTTACTCTCTGCAAACTTTTGTCTTGGGTTAGACTCCTTTCGCGGGCGAATTATCAAACGGGCCTTCCTATTGGCTGTTTAGCCAATGGCTAACTCGCACGGATGCCCGCCTGGCTTTGCCGTGTCCCGTTAGTCAGTAGGTCGGAGGGACCCAGGGAGGAAGTACCAGAGCCGCAGTTTTTTAATAGTCCCTGTCGAAATTGCACGGAGTCTCTCCCCTAAGCTTCGCCAGCACGACCCGGTTTTCCACCCTGAAACCAAACCCTGCGATCCGATGGATAAGCTTGTAAATGTAAGTGTTGTTTTGAAACTCTCCTCCCTCCTCCCTCCCCCCACCCCCCCCCCCCCCCCCACCCCCTCCCTTCTCCCCCCTCCCTCCCCCTCCCCCTCCCTCCTTCCCCCTCCCCCTCCCCCTCCCTCCTTCCCCCCCCCCCCGACGAGATTCTAACTCCGCGAGCGTAACTTTCGCAGAAACTTCGTGGGGAGTATGAGAGCTAACCACGGCGGATCACGTTTTTCTCGGTGGTGGTGTGTTATTGACGCAGGGTCACTTATCCAGAACCACCAAAATGACATCGTCGCGCGCATCGTGCCTTGTGCCTATTCAATAAGGCCTAGTGCATTTTCAGTAATACATGACGATGTCATGTTGGTGGTTCTGGATAAGTGCTTACCGTTATTGAGAGGCTGGGATTATTATTCATGTTCACGGGATATCCTCTCCCCATTTCCTGCATACCCTTTACGCAGAGATTACGAAACACAGTGCGTCTGTACAACCTAGGCCTATATCCCAAAGACAGGATATAACATACTGTATACCTAACCACTGTTGTATTAATTCGGCAGCCAAAACAAAAAAGAAGTAAAAAGGGCGCAACCCCGTCTAATTCGTTAAGCCGAGGAACAGTCAATAAGGGATTTCGTTGATCACACTTTGGCAAATGTCGCGCGAGAGTGTTTGTGGATGGGGGAAATACCTTATCAGAAACGACACATCTGGTTAGGTGATGCCATTGTGTGTTGTCTTTGGCGTTCTTTGTGTTATCTATGAGGATTAACATTTTTTATCTTGCGTAGTAACCATTCTGTAAAGATAACCCGATGTGAAACCTCACCAATCCCCTGTTTTTTTCTTAAAAGGCGTGGTCGACTGACAGCGCAAGACTATTGTCTGTAGTGATAACAGTTAATGCTTGTGTAAGAACCGTACAGGCTTTCAGTTCATGCGCCAACTTATTTTTTCCCTTTCGATCAAGTTTTGATTGACACTTTACAGTCAACTCTAATCTGTAAATAGTAATCGAAATGTCTCATAACCCTAAAGCGTTCCTCGTGTTTCACAGCACTTTTATAGGAGTATTCATGTATAGGACAGTCGTTTATAGTTTTGAAGTTAGTTGCCAAGTTTACTGCGAACAAACATTCAACAAAAACTGAAGGAGTTATGTGTGAAATAAGGCTATATTCTTAGTTCCAAAAACTTGTCCTAGATGTATAAAGTGAATTTAAGAGAGGAAAAGGAGACAATATTTCAACAGTAGAAAAGTTTTAACGAGAGAGAGAGCGAGAGAGAGAGCAGATGTAGAGAATGTATTGGATTTAAGATTTCTGATTTTAAATGGATTTAGAATTTATTTGATTGACTTTTCACGATGGAGTACTAAAAAAAATTTCGTTTTTGAACTCGATCTTTTTCTTAATCATCCAAACTGATCAATACAATTAATGTTTCCAAAGACAATTCCCAACCAAGAAAGTATTTCCAAGTTAATTTGAGAAAAAGTAACCAAGAAAAAAATACCACACGTCTAAATGGGTTTTGTATAACATGTTATTACAGTTCATAAACCGCTCAAATAGAACTTTGCAATGGATCATTACGTTACGTTTAAGAAAAGCTTGAAGAAAAACAAGTCAAATACCAATCCACAGGGACTTTTTTGGGTACAAATTCAGTTCAAAAGCAATTCAAATACAAGGAGTAAACAAAACAAAACCAAGCATGAACATGCACTTACGGAAAATGTTGTTCCCTGCAGTAGGTCCTATTATGGCATCGTTACATTCATGCTTTCCGTGCTATTTATTAATCAGAAATCGTAAATTAAATGTCTCCCTTTTTAGTACATGATCTTTCCTGTTTGTTTTAAAATAAGAATTCCATTAGATTGGTACAGGCCAGTAACATTTTCTTGTGGACTGATATTTAAAAATTGAAGTGTAGAAGTTGTAAGTAACATGTAATAACTCTGCTAGCATTAAGAATATTCCACGGAAAAATTCAATGGTGTGTTCTGAATTGGTTCATTAACGTATACCTAAACAATGCAGTGTATTGTCAACATTGTTTCGTATAGACATTTCCTAGATGGATTGAACGTGCTTGAGTGTAACGAAGAGGAAATAAAATATAAATAGAAAAGACCGAAAGAACACACAGAAGCGCATAGCATTGCAGTGTGTCCCTTATACCTGATTAAAAGGCCCTATTTCGTCCATAAAACATTGAACCAAAATGTATAACCTGACACGCTGCTGTAACAACACCGTTCAAGTTTCACAACATAACTTTTGCAGTGAATTTTGCGCATCACATACAATTTGCCACAGCCGCCATCTTGATTTCAAACCCCGTTAAAATCTGGTTCTCACCATGTATGATGTGGCCGGACACAACCGGGAACGCAGGCGGAAAGAACCTGGTCAAACTATTGTTTTCGACAACCTAGTTTTACGCGGCTTTTTCGAGGGATCCACTTCCCTTTCGGTACATAGTCTTATCTGCCTCAGTCCATATTTTCAAAGCCCAGACATGTTCAGCATTACGGGAGGAGGGGCATGACACGGTGGAGGTGTGGCGTGTGTGTTCTGTCTGCCAAGCTACGAGTATTATGTTCGGCGTCTAATATTTAACGCAGTCAAGTTTATCGCTGACGGGGAATCAGCTGATCAATAATTTAGTCGGTGACAAGTCTGGAATATGGAATTCCATTGCTGCCATTTACGCGTCGCATTTGTGGCAGTGTTACTTGGGTCCGCAGCCGTTTGCGCCGTCAACAGCGCATAGTCGCGTCGTGCCGTCGCGTCGTACCGTCGCATAGATTTGTACTGTTTGTATAGGGCCGTCGGATAGTCGCGTCGTGCCGTCGCATAGTCGCGTCGTGGCATAGTCGCGTCGTGCCGTCGCATAGTCGCATTGTCGCATTGTTGATTTCAGGTCCTTAGCCGTTTACGCCGTAAACCCTGAAAATCAACAATGCGACAATGCGACTATGCGACGGCACGACGCGACTATGCGACAGCACGACGCGACAATGCGACGGCACGACGCGACTATGCGACGGCACGACGCGACTATCCGACGGCACGACGCGACTATGCGACGGCACGACGCGACTATCCGACTGTACGACGCGACTATGCGCCGTTGACGGCGCAAACGGCTGAGGACCCAAGTAAAAATGCGACGCGTAAATGGCAGCAATGGAATTCCATAATAAACAAAACTACTGAATTATTACGAAACACCGTACTAGACTGTAAGTAAATAGCAGTCTCAAGCATTCTGTGAAATCATGGCACCTGGGGTGCTGTCGTTTTCAGCAGTAGCGTATCCAGCTTTTTGTGCCAGGGAGGGCAAACAACGCCTGAATCGTCTTAAAACCGTCTTAAAAACGTCTATTTCTTTTTGTTTTTTATGACGCCTCAAATGCCGCCAGGGGGGGAAGTTGCCCCCCCCCCCCCCTCCCCCCGCTGGATACGCCACTGGTTTTCAGGAAAAGTGGAAATTTATATTGTTTTTCAACGATTGTCAGCCGACAATCGATAGAAATAGTCTAGTTCCCCGACCTGATAATTCCCGGACTCTATAAATTGTTACGTTTTGTCTATATGATCAGGGAACCAGACTACTAGAACAGATTTCTGTTCTCTGTTTTTCCCAGCATATCTATGCAAACAAAACTTTAAACAGGTCAGTGTTACAGTATTTGCTAGCACGCTATAAAATACTAAACCCCCAAATCCATCTATTTCTGAAAATCACTACCAAAGCAAATGACTACCTTTAAACTCATCAAACGTTATTAGGACCGTCACTACCGGTACTCATTTATTTCAAATCGGTGCAACTGCGCACTTGATATTCCCTACTCAATCAGATCGTATCATAATCCAGCAAATTGTATCCTATTCCTTCCACAAATAACAAAATTAACACTGTAAAGTTAATTAACTTAATCCTGTAATAAACTTAACTGCTTATTGATTTGCTAACTCGTATAAACAAAAGCAATCCGTTTAGATCAGCCATTTTGTATATTAAACTTTTAGACTGCTTTAAAAATACAACATAAATTTAAAGTTGTGCTTGAAATTACGACACGGCACAAAAAGCCATTGATAATATATCTGATTATACTCTTTTTATGAGCTTGAAATTTACTTTATTCATCTTCTTTGATTCTACCACTCTCGTCTTGTGCTTCCTTGGTATTTCATTATATTAAACGTCTTGTTTGCCTAAGTAACACACAACTCTTATTTTGTTTATTGTTCTCTTTTTTCTGTGACCCGTTAACAATTGGTTTGGTTTTCCTCTACAGCAAAAATTCCCGCTCTTCGATTACGATTTTAGAAACTCAGTGATTTGAAAACTTGAACCAAACTGGTTTTAGTAGTAGTTTGTCATTTTAAATACCGGTACATGACGGGACTTTCGTCAAACAAGGGTCAAAATCTGATTATGGCGGACCTAAATGTAAAATCCTCGTGTTTATGTAGCTCAATGATTGAACAATCGCTACCGTACCTTATGCTCACAGGAAGTGTGTATGTTGCCATAAGTTAAGGAGAATAAAATGTCGGGGATTTTTTTCAACTATGTAACTATCAAGAGTTTTGACTTATTTTGAACTATTTTTTCTGTCTTTAACAAGGATTACATTACCTCTCCGCCCACTGTTTAATTAGTTCTTCTTATTGTTTTTGTAACAGAACGAGAAATGTGTTAAGCGCGCTCATTGTCCCACAATGTCAAAGTGTTTAGTGTGCATAAAAGATGGGGTGGAATTACTTTAAAAGAATATAATTGGAAATAACTACAACACAAAATTTCAACTTGTCATTTAAGGTTGGGACTGAATTTGTTTTCTTGCTTTTTCCTCATTAGGGCAACATGTGTACGTTAGTAGGATGTTGTCAGGACTAAGTTGGCTGTAGTGGGAATAAGAAAGTAGGTATTTTCTTAGGGATTTCCCAAGTATTTTGAAACTACAATGTATTGAGATTCCTTTGTCATTTAATAGCATAGGCGGGGCATAGGCCTTGAGTAACCCGTTGGGTGATGATTCGCATTCCCAGCCTCATGCACCGGGTTCATATTTACATCAGGAAGTTTAATTCTTTGAACTGATCATTTGTTTTAAAAAAATCATTTAGGCCTATGGCATACCTTTAACGTACCGCCTGACTTCAGCTGGAATCTTTTTCTGATGTTGAGTCAACAGTTGAATACAATTGAAATGTTTAGCAGTTGAGCTGTGTTACGGTCTGAAAATCTGCAGACTATCCATAAAAATAAATGACTAGAAAAAGCCTACATTTTCTCAGATGCAACAAAGAAATCAAACAAGATCACACTGATATAAAGTACAAAGAAGCAATGTGATTTAATAATGAGAATAT
The DNA here is from genome assembly GCA_037893225.1 of Hippasteria phrygiana. NCBI lineage: Eukaryota > Metazoa > Echinodermata > Asteroidea > Valvatida > Goniasteridae > Hippasteria > Hippasteria phrygiana. The sequence continues at coordinate 411,798 of JAZGUH010000159.1, forward strand.
TCGAGAATCAACAGGGTTTAACAAGTGTAGAATTAAGAAAAGATCTTACACAATAATATATAACTTTAAAGATCTTACGGGCGAGGACTTATATAGGTGAGGGCTCAGACGACTTAGGCAGCTCTGCAATGGGCGAGGACTTGGAATTCTAAAAGCAAGTTCAAAGTGGTATAGCCATCGGTCTTACCTCAAAACCATGAGAGGCACCACCCTACCCACCTTAAAAAGTGAGTACCCCCCCCCCCCCCCCCCCCCCCCAAATTCACCTTTAAAACAGCCGAAGAGAGACGAAAAAGCGGGGGACGACACAAACTGGCTTCCGTCGCGAAAATATGGGGATATAAGACCCCAAATAATGAACCGACGACAGTTCACAAATAAATGTCTCTTCCGGGGAAAACAACTCGATCAGCTCTAACTATCTCCAGACGCTCCTACGCAGACGAGTCATATACAGGTCACAGGTCCGAATAAAAACAGCTCGATGAACCCAACGAGATCCTGATTTTATTCCCAAGCTAGCCCGTATATAAAGGATTTCATTCATTCGAGAGATTACTAGAAATTCTAGAGAATCGTACAAATCACGTCAAATCTAAAAATAAGCCTTCTACACAGCCTCAAGAACGAGCGTACACGAGATTGACCTGGTGTATGCGAGAACCTTCTGACATATGTACATTGTATAAGGCTTGACGTAAACAACTCTGACCCATTCACAAGTTAGGGTCAGCCGAGGTCGCACGCGTATGCAAATACGTGACGCGTGGCCTCGCCCACGTTTGTGGCGGTTGTTCATAATACTGAATGAGGGGCGTATATACATTCCGTATAGGGAATTTCATAACACTGACTTCATTTACTTGTGTACATAACAGCTGGCAGACTGATATTTAGTATATGTTTGTAATTAAAAGTTATCATTTCTGTGGAGGTAGGAGCTCCGAGGTATGAGGGGCAAAGAGAGTCTTACAACAAATCGTTGAAAAACCTGCTGTAGACAGCTGAGTTGACCCTTACAAAAATCTCCCATGCAAAACCCCATGGGAATTGCATGGTGAATTGGACAGTATGGAAATCCCATGGGAGGTTTTTGTAAGGGTAGTATAGCAAAAGAACAGAAAAAGGTAACTTTTTTGTTTTGGCTTTGTTTGTTTGTTGGTTTTGTTTGTTTGTTGGTTGGTTTGTTACCGTTAAATTGACATTTTCTTTCAGTATTTACACTCCAGTCTATTGTTACCTAACACATCCCTCCCACGAATATCTGAAAGGAATATTCATGAGATTCCGGGAACACACGGACGAACACAATAGAGGGGGGGGGGGGGGGGCTCGATCTGTCAAATAATCTTACTTCAAACGTTGGATAAACCATGGAGAAATACTAATCCTTGGAATAGACACCACATGACCTCTCCCAAACAACTCCAGACAATAGAGTCAATACCAACGGGAGAAAACGCTGACGTTCCCAGGAAAATTCTGTACATTTCACTTGCATGCATATGAAGCGCGATATGGGGAAAAGGGAACCCCCCTCTTTTGTGTTGGTCATTGTGTTCAGAATTCTATTCAGAAATCTATAGGGGGATGTGTTAGATAACAATAATCTGGAGTGTGCTTAGGGTATAGGGATAAAAGGGGGGGGGGGGGGGGGGGGGTTACCATTTTCCCCCATATCGTGCAGGGTATCCTTGCATAGGATCCATGCACCACATAATCAGCTGTGCTGCTCATCCCACTGTATGATCATTTTAATGGGACGTCATTGTAAAGGAAAATGAACAGGCTTCTAATGATATAAAATACAATGCTAATAATACAATAACAGAGATAAGTTAAATATTTTCGTTTGTAAAATTTGAATTTTTTTAAAAGACATTTTAAGGTAATCATTGCATGATTTCATTCTTTCATATTTGCACTTTGTTTTCCCCCAAACTTTTTTCCTAAAGTAAACTTCTGTTTAGGCAGAGAAGGGAAAACGGCATCACGTTGTACACAAAGAAATCCATGCATGCAATCCGACGATGATTTATTCAGGTGTTGTATAAAACAAATAATGTTTCACATTCGTGCAATGGTAAGAATAATTTCACTCATATTAAAACATTCATTATTTGTATAGTATCATTGGTACCCACGCAATTTTCATTTACACTGTTGACCCAACCTCGTTACCATGGGTACGATCTTGCGGCGCCATGTTTTCCCACCATGCCTTGCGCGATCTTAACCCCTGGAATTGTGTAATTACCATATCCCACATAGCGAGATATGGTAATTAGGACTGCAGTCGATGTATATAACGCGCGACGCAGTGTTTTTAGTAGGAAGGTTTTATTTGTAGAATCAATCTTTTGGAAGGATGATATTAGCTCCTAATAATGATGCCTAATGGTTTTCCTGCCTGACGTTAAATCTAACACTGCACTGGGTAGTAGCATGGAGATACATGTAGGAATTACTTCCATGGTAGTAGTAACAGCCGGCCCGGTGGGATCGGGAGGAAAAGTATGACGACCGTCATGACCGTTTCCGCCCATTATCGCCGGATGTCAGTTGTGTAATTTTCCAAATGTTTTTCTCAGCTGTTTTCGCAAATTTGTCAAACCTTTCGATGCATCTTCTGCAGCGGCGGCAAACACTGTCATTGAGAATGCTGTTGACCGTACGCGTTGCGTTGAGTAGTAGTAGTAGTAGTAGTAGTAGTAGTAGTGAGAGATGGCGCATATGACACACAAAAAAGTGTCCTTTGCGCCATTAACGAAAGAGGATTCTGCAGCTACAGTTAATAAACAGTAGAATCAGTATACGGTTCGTGGCCAGATGGGTGACGCGTGCTGTGTCTGTGGAGTATTCGAAATAAAAGACTTGGGAGTCGATACCAAAAATCGTATAGCGCCGCGTTGCGGCGGTCGATACTACCGAAAGGGGGTGGGACGATACCATTTAATAGGAGAGGGGTGCTTTGGTGACATGAGGAGCCCGTGATCCTCCAGACAAAAACCGCCACGAGATTCCTGCGAGGTCGGACCGTGTCCCCTGCAATTTAAGGGCCCGAGCTCCGCCGGTAGATTTGCAGGTCCGCAACACCTCCAGGTGATGACGTGTGACGCTATGTCCGGCCAAACACTCGCTCCCCCATCACCGTACCGGTGCACCACCCACCCCCAAAAGAAAAACAATATTAAGTAAGTCAAAGAGGTGTACCGCAAGTTTTAAACAGTCACATTACAATTTTGGACATATTTAATGATGTGGGAGCAGTTTTGTTTTTGTCCAAGAAGTTGTGTAAGATTCAGTTGTGCATTTTGGAGGCCAAGCGATTTTAGGAGGTTTTGCCTTTGAGTTGTGTACTATTGGCAATTGAGAAGAAAATGGGCGACATCATCTGGACATGCGCAAGTTTCGCATAATCCGTCAGGATGTTTGCCGATATTGTGGAGGAAATTCCTGAGGTTTTTGCATACGCCAAGACGTAGTCTGTGCATAGTAATTTCATAGTTACGCCTCATTCCCCAACTTGAGAAGGAGAATGAAGCCTCGTATATCATGTTCTTTGTAGGATCCAGATTAGGAATTGTTTTACCCCATTGTTCTTTGAGTTGCACTTTAAGAATGCGTTTGATTTCCGTATCCAGCAGAGGGATGTGGTGATCAATGTTGCTTTTATAGGTGGCTGACTTAGCGGTTTGATCAGCTCTTTCGTTTCCAGGGATACCACAGTGACCTGGGACCCATTCAAAATTAACTATGTTGCCCTGATTGTGAATATTAATTAGAGTGTGTCGTATATCACAGACTATTTTGTGTTGAGCAAATGGTTTAGAGATGGCCTGCAAGGCACTAAGACAATCGCTGAAAATACAGGTGTGTAGTGGCTGAACATCTTCAATCCATTCCAGGGCAAGGAGGATAGCAAAAAGTTCCGATGTAAAGACCGAGACACCGTTATTGAGACGACAACCTTTGGAGTACCTCAGTTGGGGAATAACAACGCCGCATCCGACCGTATCCAGAGTAGGGTTATACGAGCCGTCTGTGTAGACATTAAGAGAGTTGTTCCAGGTAGTATTAATAATTTCTAGGCTTTGGCTTCTCTTGTCGTAAATATTATCAGTATGCGCCACTCGAGACAAACTTTCCGTGGAAAAGTAGGGCTTATTGTAGTGCCAGAAAGGGAAGGGATCGTTAAGGGGGAAAATGGTAAAAGGAAAATTAGAGACCCTTGCTTCGAAAGGGGTACTGCGGGTCGAGGAAAGCCACTTTTCAGCAAAGTAGTGTTTTTGCCAGTTATCAAATTTGAAGTATTCATTAGGATGGTTGTCGAGAGCATTCATTTTAATTCCATAAAGATTGCACAGAAATTGTCGGCGTAAAGCGAGAGGAGGGTCATCGCATTCGGTTTGCAATCTGTAGAGTGGTGATCCATGAATAGCTCCAGTGCATATTTTCAAGGCTTGGTATTGAACGCTATCGAGTTTTTGTTTCATCGTCAGGGAGGCAGAATCAACGGCTTCACACCCGTACTCTAAGATGGGTTTTATGAGGGCAGAATAGAGTTGATAAAGCGTTTTGCAGTCGGCACCCCAGGAATTTCCGCATATACATCTCAGAATATTGAGCCTCTTTTTACACTTGACGAGGACACCGTCGATATGTTGTTTCCAGGTTAATTTGTTGTCAAAGACTAGACTACTCCCAGAAATGTTGTCGAAGAACAGATAGGGACCGCTAGGTTTTGAATGTATAGGGAAATGTTGGCGTGTTTCAATTTGTTCGTGAACAAAACAGCAATTGTTTTAGTTGCAGATAATTTGAAGCCCCACTTTTTACACCATGTATTGATATTATCGAGGTTTTGCTGAATTGTGTAGGTAGGGAATGTTTCTGTTTGATTTCCATATGGCAATGTCATCCGCGTATTGTGCAAAGTTTGCATCAGTGACTTCATTGATGATATCGTTGACAGCAATATTAAACAGGAGCGGACTAATAACACTACCCTGTGGGACACCGTTTTCTAGTGTTCTTTCTGCAGAAAAAGTGTTGTTGATTCGAACTTGAATTTTCCTATCAGTGAGAAAACTGTCCAGCCATTTGGTTATTCGGCCGTAGATACCTAAGGAGTGAAGTTTTATTATTATCCTTTTTCTCCAAAGCATATCATAGGCCTTTTCTCATGTCGAGGAAAATAGCCAAGGTACTTTCTTTGTTAGAACGGGCTTTATTAATGGAAGATTCTAAATTGAGGATGTGGTCCTTAGTACTTCTTCCCTTTCGGCGGAAGCCACTCTGGCATTTAGATAGTAAGTTGTGTGTTTCCAAATACCAGAGAAGGCGGGAGTTGACCATGCGTTCCATAATTTTACAAATGGTAGAAGTCAGAGCTATTGGTCTATATGACAGAGGGTTAGTGGAATATTTACCTGGTTTCAGGAGTGGGATGAGAATAGCGTCTTTCCACTGTTTAGGGCAATAGGAAGTATGCCATATCATGTTGAAAATAAGAAGCAAGTTATCCCGAATTTTCACAGGGAGACGTTTAAGAACGGCGTTATTTATACCGTCTTATCCTGGAGTACTGCATTTAGACGAATTAATGGCATGATTTAATTCTTCAATATTAAATGGCTCATTAATAATACTGTCATTGTTATCGTTGAAGGAGAAGGTATCTTCAGCTTTAGTTTTGATGGAAATAACGGAGGAACAGTAATTATTCGTACTACTAACTTGAGTAAAACTATCGGCAAGGGCTTCAACCTTATCTTTATTTGTGATGGCGTCGGTGTCATTATGACAAAGTACAGGAATACTGTTAGCATTGCGAGTTTTTTCGATACGTTAAATTTTGTTCCAGATAGTTTTAGTGTTGGTTTTTGGATTTATTCCATTACAAAAATTCTCCCAATCTTTTCGTTTAGCTTTATTGGTGGTTTTCCTGACGATTGCACATGCCCTTTTGTAGATGATGAGATCTGAAGGAAGGCAGGTTTTCCTAAGGGTTTTCAGGGCGTCCTTTTTGTTGGCAATAGCTTGTTTGCATTCGTCGTTCCACCAGGAGGAGGGCGTTTTGGAGTGATTTGGGTTAGTCTTGGGAATGGAACAGTTCATAGCAGAATCAAGTTGGTGAATGAAATTGGCATACGTATCTTCAATAGCATCCAACTCGCTGGGTTTAGTAATGTATTTATTGCAGGCAGTTTCGAATTTGCTCCAATCAGCTTTCTTAAGGGACCATTTAGGGGTGTTGTTCATCGGGTTTTTGTAGATTGGATGATTGACTTCGATGAGGATAGGGCAATGATCGCTACCCCAGGTGTCATTTAGGACTGACCAGTTACATTTGGCAGCTAAGCCTGGTGAGACAAAGGTAACATCAATACAGGAAAAAGAGCCATGAGATGTATCGACTCTTGTGCCCTCGCCGGAGTTAATACAGACCATATTCGTATCAATTAGTATGTCGTCAATGATCTGGCCATTACGGTCTCGTTTGGAACTTCCCCACAATGGGTTGTGACTGTTAAAGTCACCACAAACTATGCAAGGTTGATCAATTGTATTCAACATTTCTTTCAGAGACTTGGCATCTAAAGTATTACACGGATTATAAATATTTAGAGTGATGGTATTTCTATTTGTGTCATAGAGTTTGCCAATTTGGTATTCAACGGAGTTTTCGGAACCAATTATATTTTTAAAGGCGAGGTCACGTTTTGCTAGAAAGGCACACCCTCCACCCTTTGTTTTTGGCCCGATATTCTGTCTGTCATTGCGGTAAATGTTATAACCAGGAAAGGTGATATTTTTCCCTTCTTTAAGCCAAGTTTCTTGTATGCAAATAAGATCAGGTTGCTGTGCCCAGGAATAAATGGAATTTTTGAATTCTTTACTATGGGCTGTGAGTGACTGTGCATTCCACTGAAGGATAAGAACCATGAGGAGAAAAATCATGAAAAACGTTATTGGGTTATCCTTTATTAGTCTGATTTCTATCTAGGTTAAGAGCTTACTGGCGACCGGGTTTCTGTTTGTTTGATCGGGGCGGTGATTTGGTCTCAGGTTGGAGTAACCCATGGTTCGAGTCACCTTTCTTTGTTAACTGAGAAGACTGTTTTCTTGTGTAGTTTTATGTAGAGGAGTGGCCCCGAGTGGGGTGACGTGATATATGAGGGCCTTCGCCGCTGAAATTCTTTCTTCTTTGTTTTTGATAGAGTCCCAGATTTGCATAGTGCCAGTCAGTAATTCCGTTAAGGATTGTTCATTACAGATGCATTGTACGTGTTCGGTTTGCGTTTGTGCTGTTTCAGCAGTTTGAGTTGAGGCATTTTTGTAGGTTTTTACCGGTGGGGTGGTTTTGGGGGGCATGTTATTTGTGGTATCCTTGGTATTATTCTCGGTGAACTGTTAATGGGGTTTGTTTCCGTTGTAACTAGTGGAGGGTTGAGCTACGGGAGTTTGCTGGTAGGCTTGCTGCGTCTGCTGGGTGGGGAGTGTTATCGGGACGGATACTGATATCAGTTTTATAGCCTTAGCTGTGTCAGCGTAGGAGATATTATAGGTTACCTTAAAACCTTGGATTTTTCTTTCTTGCTTTATCGTATTGCAGCCTCCATACGCAGACGAATGGCTGCCCCCACATCTGCAACATTTAGCATTTTTGTTTTATTGCACTGTTCGTACGAGTGAGGGCCTCCGCACCGTACACATCGTGTGGTACTTCTACAGTTGGCTGCCGTGTGGCCTAACCTTTGGCAGTTAAAACACCGAATAACTGGAGGGATGAAAGGTTTTACTGTGAAAAGCTCGTACCCTACTTGAAATTCGGATGGCAGGTTATAGGCGTGTTGAAGGTCAGACAGATGGATAGGTTTTTTCGAGTTTGCCGTTTCTTCGTCGCATAAGGCGTTTAACTCAAATGACTCCCTTTTCTTTACAAGAAGAAAGTAGTTCGTCGTCAGTTATATCAGTATCTATTCCTGTAATGACACCTTTACTCTGGGTTTCTGATTTCGCGTATTCAGTATGTACAGTCCATTGATCGAGTCGAGTTATAGTTTTCATTTTCTGTGCTTGCGCAGGGGTGTGGCAGCGGACTGTGATCCCTCCTTGGTTGTTTCTAGACACACTCTTGATTAGGTCTTTTCCAAAATTATTAAGTGCTTTAGCAATTCTGATTGGGTTTATCCTAGCTAATTGAACATCGGGGGAGTTGATTATGACTAGTGCAGGTTGGCTTTGGGGGTTTTGTATGTACCGGCGTTTAGTTGGTTGTTCGTTAAGAATGTCACTTTCCGAGTCGGAGTAGACAGCACTGTAACATAGGCTGGATTGTGGTCGTTTTCTAGTTGACTTTGCGACTGAGATTGGTTTTGAGCCTGACTGAATAGGATATCCAGAGTTGAGCGGTTTTGGTCATATTCGGGTTCCTGTGCTTCCATGGGGGTTTGTTGGGATAAATGCGCCCAAGAGTTTTCATCGGATTCTGGGTCCTGGTCCTCGGCCATTTTGGCCGATTTGGGCCGATTTGGGAACCAGAGGAGGGAGAAAAGATGAACAAATACGGTAACAAAGCTCTTGAAATACTAATATTGCTTACCAAAGTCCGGAAAAAAATGAAGCCTTGGCCGAAGAGTCAATCACTGGTAATCAAAGGCAAAGAAGAGGATTTAAATTTCGCGCCACTGACTGAGACACGTCCACCCTCTATCATAGCCACGCCCGATCTCAAAAACGATTCCTATCGCGTTGCGTTGAGGCCTGGGGCATTTCTCAAACCCCTGGCTTGGGCTCGGGCTTCGGCTTCGCGTAATATTATGTCCCCAGATTTGGCAAGATCTTGGACACTGTTTTTGCTATATGTACATCAAAATCTTATATTTTAATCCAGAGCCTGAGCCTGTTTTTTTATTTACGTATTCAAGGCTTCAGATTGGCAATGGGGCTGGGGAATAGTTGGAAACGAAGCCCAAGCCCAAGCCCAAGCCAGGGTTTGAGAAACCCCCCTGGATACGCAGCATTTATTCCCGCAAAAACAAGAGCGCCCTCAAGCGATATAGAACTGGATCATTCAGTTTAGACTGGTCCCGCCCCCCCACATTTGAAGTCCGAAGGACAATGGAGGGACCGGGAACCAGTCTACATTCAGTTCGACCCACCCATGCGCTATGCATGCGTTAAGTTTGAGAAATAAACATCGTGGGTAAGTTCATGAAGTTAGATCATGAAATGTGTAAGGAAAACCGAAACCATGGAGGTAGGAACTTATTTTACCTTACTGATAAAACTAAGGAAAGATTTTACTGTGATACCCCAACTAAAATCAGGCAGGAAATAGCAAAATCTTAGAAAATAACAATCCATGATGATGACCATGGAGGAATAAAACATTCCTTCATGCTATGTAGCCTATATGACGAGCAAAAACTACTATTAAAACTAGAGTGGTTGGTACGCGACCATGAGAAAATGGCGGTGGCCAGTTTGTTTACGTTTTTGGACGAGTTCATAGATGAAAGCGACACGGACGATATTTGCTCAGTATATCAACAATGTCACAAGTGGTAACTTGTGCATTATTTCAACATGTTCAAAGAAAGACAAAGTAACAAAAAATGATCGTTCACTGCTGCCGAATATTTACTTTACAATAACATCTTTCGTTTTTTCGCCATTTTTCTGATAACTGGTCCTCTCTGCACTGTGCTATTAAAACGGCTATTGGTAACCAGCGATGCGACCAACCTCTGTAGGCTGGTCGCGAATCATCGACTAGACTAGTCCAACTATCGTCGACTAGCGTGCATTCGATCAGAGTTAGTCGAACTATGGTTAACTGTAGTCCTTGATCGAACTTGCTCTATGTCTACCTAGCTACATTGTATATGGGGGATGTAACCTAGCCCAGGTTAGACGACGTCGCGTTGTACACACAACGGAGGAGTCCAATCTGGGCTAGATGTAACCGAGCTTGTGTTTTCTGTGTTAAAGAGCAACTCCAACGGAGCTCAGCTGGTAGAGCGCCGGTACGGTAACCCGAAGGTCGGAGGTTCGAATCCCGCTCCTGCCAGTTTCTTTGTTCACTTTGAAAAGGTTTTGAAAAGTGTTAGAATTAAATGTTATTATTTTCAATATATAATAAATTACATATTCATTATAAAATCATGTTTGTTTTGCGTTTCAATGTTGTGTTATTTTGCGAGAAATTATTACATGTATTAGGGCCTACCATTTTCTTTTGATTTTATGAAAAATTTTCACAAATTGGCCGCTGGTGGTGCAGTTGAGAAATGAAAAAACATGATGTACATGTACCGAAAAAAGCCGCACGCGATGTTATGTGCATGTGTACGTGTCGCGTTATTGCATGCTCACCGGTAATATGTCAGAAATGAATATTCATTAATGAGCTTTGACGTCACGCTCCTTTTTCACAAAACCGGGATAGACTTGCATAAAGAAAGGCAATAAAAATGCATTTTTTACCGGCGTCAAATATAGGGATCGACATTGGAGGACGCCAAGTCGGAAGTGGCAGATTCTGAAAGTTAGCATTTTTTTGTATGGCGTTTAAATCTCACCCTATTGCATAAAGCTGATAAAATTCGCTCCATAAAATTTGTCATGCCTTGTTTACATGATCTGAAATTTTGATTTAATTCCATTTGTAAACAACACACTTATTTTGGATCAAAAGTAGGACATCTATTTTGTACACGTAGTACATACATTTACATGTACATGTACATGATGTACAAAATCTATGCATACATGTACATGTAAGTCTCAATTGGGCACAACCGATTTTTATACCCATCAAATCTGTTTCTTGTGTTTGTTCACTGTCTGAACAAGGATTCAAGAAGCTTTGTTCAACATACCAATTTTAACAGACATTGGCTCTTCACAACCATTATTTAACTTGATGGAGTGTTGATTATTTCTGTCTTTAGAATTGTACAGGATGAAGGGAAAACCAGCAATGATCAGTCAGTTTCAGTGAAATCCTGTGTTGGACTGGACCTCCCATAGAAGCCAAGAGGAATATTATAAGCAGAGCCATGAGTAGACAACAGACGCTGTTTCATCATTTCACCAGCTGCAGACCCGGGAGAAATAGCCCCAGTATAGAAAATGGTACATGTAGGTTTACACAAATACATGTACATGTATGTGAATACTCGTTCTTATAACAGAACGGATACACTCTATCTATACCAGCAAATATTTCAAGCTCTTGTGTTCATGCTCTGACTAAATATTTTAGTATAATGAACTTCTCCCTATTTACGAATTAGGATAGAAACCTGGTTTTTTTAAACCCCAAAAAAGCACTAAAATATATTCTTTAGGCCAAGCAAAATAAATGATGTGTTAACGGCTTGAACAAAAATCCAGGTACATACATGTAGGTACTCGTGTAGGCAGGGAAATAATTTAATGTTGGCGTCTTTGTTTTCATTTCAGTTGAGTTTCAACTGTGGAAAATGATTATGTTCCTGACAAATAATTGAAACTAGTGTTCATTTAAAATTATCAACTAGCAAAATGGCAATAAAAAGTTTGAAGTCGGCAATTTGGCCGCCAAAAATCCAGGTCGGTCAGGTTACCGTAAACACACAACATTTTTTGGGGGGCCTTATTATGTGTACATGTGTGAACTATGTGTGAAGATTGACATACATTAACCCCATGGGGGCCGGCTGTTAATAATGAGGTGCTGGTATGCCAAGGCTTGTGCAGAAAGCATAATGCAAACAATAGGCAAACAATTGAGTATGCACAGGAATGTGCATATAGATGACAACCGGCAATCTTTCTCAAAGATGGCCGCATTTCAGATGGAAATATTTGTCGGGAGGATTGACTTGTTACCATCTTTATAAACGGTATGCTTTCAGATTGAAACTAATCAATTTGGAATCAGTACCAAAGTTATACATGTATCATACTATATCATGCCTAACTCAACTGGCACGTATCAAAGTTTTACAGAAATGTTTTGCATGCAAGTCGATCAAAATTTACCCTTGGAATATTCTCACGATAAGCAAAGTTGATTTTGCTGTAAGAAGGCCACATTCTATATATTGATTGTTAGTTATCTCCCTTGAAATGTTTCATTCTCTTCAACTGTCACCCTTGATTGAAAGCTATGTATGTTTTTTGTTTGTTTACTATTTCTGAAAGTGTCCTCCCCTTATAAACTTTATTTCCAGGGAATGATACTTTTCAACCAGCGAGAGGTCAAGCTGAACAGAAGGCAGTCAACCAGGATGAACTCACTGAGAACTTTGACGATGACCTTCTCCTGGCTGCTTGCCAAGATTGGGAAGAGACCACACTCTCCCATCCCAGGAATGAGGGCAGTGTTGACGAGAGTAATCCACCGCCCCAAGTCTTTCGAAATTCCCCAGAGACGGCGGGACTGCCTTCTCGACAATCCTTCCACAGAGAGACCGCTCCCGTGGCGACCCAGTTGGAAGACCTCCCAGGATTCGACGCCTCAGCGGGAGAGATCTGGATCTACCCGACCAATTACCCAGTCCGGGATTACCAGTACAACATCTCGCAGCAGGCACTGTTCAAAAACACCATGGTCTCCCTGCCCACAGGTCTGGGCAAGACATTCGTGGCGGCAGTGGTCATGTATAACTTCTACCGCTGGTACCCAGAGGGCCGGGTGGTATTCATGGCCCCCACTAAGCCTCTAGTGGCTCAACAAATCGAGGCTTGCCACCGCGTGATGGGTATTCAACAGTGGGACATGGCCGAGATGACTGGTAAAACTTATATTCATAAACGGCAGACCTGGATCTTCTCTGAGGCAATGGAGACAATTGGCTTTGCTGCCTCTATGCATGTACATCTTTGTCATGATGCCCAACAAAATGTTCCCCTAGACTAATTGATTTTCTCATACAAGAAGAAATTGATGTTCTCATGTCCAGGAGAAATTGATGTGATCTTTCAAGAACGAAGTTCCAGGCCTGCGATAATAGTAACTTGGTATTTTATAACGGGTTCGTCTTTTTTAAGACCTAATCCCAACCAACAGTGCATTCTGGTCGGGGAACTAGGCAGTTTGCCCCACGGAATGGACTGGTCCACTGGAATGCATTGTGGTTTAGCAATAGCCATTGCTTTTTAAAAATAAACTTTTCGTGTTCTTTGTATTCAAGGAAGAGGAATTTGAATTTTTGAATTAGAACTCCTTATTTGTAACCTTTTTTCTCATGTTTCAGGCAATATGCCCCCTGTTGAGCGCAAGAAGGCGTGGCATAGATCACGCGTATTCTTCCTGACGCCCCAGGTGCTGATGAACGACTTGAGCCGCTTGGCATGTCCAGCGCAACTCATCAAATGCCTGGTGGTTGATGAGGCCCACAAGGCCCTGGGAAACCATGCTTATTGCCAGGTTAGGAACAGATGTTAAATGTTCAAGTTTCTCCACATTTTGAGAATTGGCCAGAAAGTAAATGGAAAACAGAGCAAGTGGTTTAAATTTGCCTACGTGAATATCTTTAGCTTTTCAAATACATCTACAGGGTGGTTTAAAAAAAAAAACTGTCTTGTCCGTGGGAGCTTCTTACCTTTAGTTTCTGTCTTCAACATGCTTCATTTACAATGAAGTTCCCGTGGACAAGCCAGTTTTGTACACGCCATCTGTAATGGGCCATATCTTCAGATCCAATTCAGCTAGACCTAGCATGTTTTTCAGGACACCCTACTCATCAACACTACATGTAGGTAAATTGTAGGAGGTTGGTGAACAATCACTTTAAACTTGGGTTAACTTTTTTTGACACACCCTGTATGTTAACCCCTTGAGCCCGGGTATTATATGGGGGCGCCGGGGTGCCATGCCGGCTTGTGCAGCCAAGCGAAACGGAAACAAGAGGCTTGTGCAGCCAAGCATAACGTACACAATACCCCAATAATGGATTGAAAATGCAGAGATTGGCGTGTATAGACGTCAACCGGCCAGGTGGTAATTTCAATCCCCCTCTATAGAGGTCATGCAGGCTCAATGGGTTACATAACCATTGCCTACATGTGTCAAGCTAAAACCTTACAGTAAACTTGACAAGCAGAATCACACACTTAAAGAGTAATATAACGTTTCAATGTCTTCTGCTGCAGGTTGTGCGGGAGCTGTCCAAGTATTCCAGAGACTTCAGAGTGTTGGCCCTCAGTGCTACACCAGGCAGTGATCTCAAGGTAATTTCAGTCCAGTGGAGCTCCCCTCCTCCCCCATCCCCTCTCCTGTCCCTTCGCATCAATAATAGTCATAAACCCTAACTCCCGTCAGTGTTCTTCATACGGCCCTGCTAAATCCAACAATTTCCATCAAAACTGAAATGAGAAGCCTGCTGAATACAACAAAATCCAACAGCAAATTTTGATGGATTCTGCAGTGTACCACCTGCACCCCAGCCTTGGCATTTTGCAGCTACCCTGCTGAATCCAACAAAATACAACAGGTGTTTGTTTGTATGAGCCCTGCAAAATCCCAACAAAATCCAAAGTCTGCTTCCACCCACCTAAATATGGCACAAACCAACATAGCTTCCATTCTCCTAAATCCAACAGGTATTCTTACATGTATGTAGCTGCTACCCTGCTAAATACAATATCTGAATATTCGAACCTGCGACCTCCGGATTATCGTACCGGCACTCTACCAATATATCTTGCCCTATGTTGGCAGTCTCCCAAATTGTCAGTTATCTTTGTTCGGGGGCGCTAGTCAGAAGTCATAAACCAGAATGTCGTATAGCCAGGGATCATTCCCAATTTTACAATACAACCTGGGAAGCAACATTCTGGGGATCAGCATAAGATTGCAGCGTAAGATTGCAGAGGATCATTGTGAGGATCACTCATATGATATGGCCGTTTAAAGTATAATTCGTCAAACAAACCACAAGGGAAACTTACTAGGTAAATTTGAATGAATTTTCAAGGTTGTCATCCATTAGTTGTCAGAGAGTTTGGAGCCTGCACGCAGTACAGGTAACAAAATTCAACAGCTATAAGGAACATTCTTTTGTTCACTGTTCAGATAAACAAAATGTCCTTGAATTGTACACTTGTTGCACTGAGCAGAGTTAGAATGAAGGGATTTTAAACTTGTTCCTAACTTTTGGAAGACTGGTCACCATCATGTGCCCATTGGTGCCAAGTCTTCTTTTTTAGAAATTATACATTTAAGTAAATTGCTTGTAATTTTTTTGCGGTCCTTTCCCAAATTCATTGTTTGTGGTTCAGGCTATCCAACAAGTCCTTACAAACCTGCTCATATCCCACATCGAGATACGCTCGGAAGACTCCATCGACATCCAGCGCTACGTCCACGAGCGCAAGGTTGAGAAAGTTGTGGTGCCCCTGAATGAAGAGCTGAAATCCATCAGAGATCGGTATCTGAAGGTAGGTATTGGAGAGGGAAGAGGGGGATGTATTCATGGGAGGGGGTGTATCGGTCAGAGGGGAGGATGTATTGTTGAGGGGGCGGGGGTGGGAGTAGAAGTGGTGGTGAACTTTGGGGGAGTACAGTGATCTTGATTTGTGTACTTGTGGCTGATACTTCAAGAACGTGAGTACAAATCCCATGATATGATACTTGTGCTCTTTGCCAGGATGTTTCTCACTATCCAAGAATTTGCCTCCTCCCCTTCCAGTGACGACATGTTGCCATTGTAAATTTTTTTTTTTTTTTAAATATTATTTTGGGGGTTTTGGAAATTTAATGTGGCTGCGCTTCACAAATGGTTAGCCGCCACATTAAAATTCATTTCTGAGCAAATACACAATTTCAGGCACCTTGTCAAGACAAAGTCCGGTGCAAAAAGAAATTCGTCAAACAATCCACAAGGGAAACTGACTAGGTAAATTTTGAATACATTTTCAAAGTGAACAAAGAAACAGGCAGGAGCGGGATTCGAACCTGCGACCTCCGGGTTGCTGTACCTGCGCTCGACCAACTGAGCTATCTTGCTCTATGTTGGCGGTCTCCCAAATTGTCAGTATCTTTGTTCGGGTGGGCGCTAGTCGGAAGTCATAAACCCAGAATGCTGTATAGCCAGGGATCAAAAAGAAATTGACGTCACCTATTGAACAGAATCTGCAATTATGCCCCCTCCCCCTCCCCCTCCCCCGACCGAAAACCTGGATACGCCACCGTCTAAGGAGCACAATAGAAATGACAAATACCATCAAATGCTTGTTCCAGTCGGAGACATTTAAGACGCTGGAGGGCAGCAGACATACCGGCCCTTTTTGTTAGTTCTGAGCATGCGCATGTAGTTCTGAGCATGTGCAGTAGTTCTGAGCATGTGCAAGACTGGTGAAACAATGGAAAGGGACCGGTATGTCTGCTGCCCCCAGCGTCTCAAAAGGCTCCAATTGGGGTTTTAGGTAGCCTAGATTGTGCACCATTCAGATTGGTGTCATGTGAGTGCAATACACATACACCATAATGTCCTACCATGTAATCTGTGTATGCTTGTAGATTTTGAGCCTTTACGTTGGTCGGCTTACCCGATGCGGTGCCCTGTATAACAACAAAGACCTGGCCAGCTTGTCAAAATTCCAGATCCTCCAGTCCAGGGACGCCTTCCGCCAAGACCCACCGCCGCAGGTCACGGTAAGGTCAGAGGTCAACCAGCAATGCTGATTAGTTTGTCAGTGGCCTGGACCCTGGCTACCCAGACTTGTCTGCCCGCATTTGGGTAGGATAGACATTAAAGCCTGCTGAATCCAACAAGATTCAACAAAATGTTTCTGTTGGATTTTGTTGATCTGAGCAATGAATAACGATGTTGGATCTTGTTGGGTTCAGCAGGCCTCTCTCAACTGCTTTTGGATATTGTTGGATTTAACTACAGTTGGATTTAACAGTCTCTGTTGATTTCCATCGTATGAGTCATTTTTTTAACGCCTGTAACTTAAAAGTAGCTCTAGCCAGGGATGTAGTCGAGTCCATCACAAGTCCCTGCAAGTCCATCACAAGCACTCCAGTCCGAATTCCACAAGCTATTTAAATGAGCTTTGACAAAGGCATTCCTTTGTCATTGTTCATCCAGTTACTTGTGACTGGCTTTATGAAAGGACTTCGGACTGGACTTGCGAAAGGACTTGTGAAAGGACTTGACTACAGCTCTGGCTCTGGCAACTTGTGACTTTCTTGGTTGGGTTTGGTCACAAGTGTATAATTATACCTACTTCATGGATAGTACTACTGAGCACATAAAACGTCTTGCATTTTTAAAATGAGATTTGATACACATGGACTTTGAATTTGAGTGGCTGTAGCTTTTGACTATCTCACACGGTCAACTGGCTGACCTCCCTGTCAAGAGACAGCTGCAATTGCACAAATGTGTAAGTCCCTGCATATCAAATCGTATTATTTCTGTTGAATTTCCGAGGACAGGATCTAATTGAATCTTGGATTGTTTCCCTTTTGTGAAATGCTGCAGTCTCGCGGCGCCGTGGAGGGTGACTTTGCCCTCTGCATCAGCCTCTACCACGGCTTTGAGTTGCTCCTCCAGCACGGCCTACGCTCCTTGTACAACTTCCTTCTGAGTACCACAGACGGAGCCAAGGGCTTCTCCAGGACCAGACAGGAACTGATGAGGAATGCAGAGTTTGTCCGACTGATGGACTGGCTGAGGGACAAATTTGGAGGATGTGAAGAGGGCGATAGGAGCGCCAATAGAAGTGGGCCTTTCTCATCACCAGGTGAATTTTGGGGAGGAGTGGAGGGAATTGATACTGGAGTGGTGCAGTCAGATTTAGGGTTTGTACCCAATTGGGACATCCTTGTCAAACGGGCAGTTTTGTGAGTGGTATCGCTGTTTTTGTCAAGGTATCGTATTTGGTGCTTTGCACTAGGCTTTTGAATGGAAATCCCAAGTTTTTGAGAAGTTTTTTTGGGGAGGTGAGTTGACAGAGTTGTAATCAAGTCAATCACAAGTCATCACAAGTCACTTCACAATTCTGGTCTCAAGCCATGTTACAAGCTATTCAAACACAAAAGTGCCCATCTTCATCAGTAGAATACTTTTCTCAAAACTGTTGACATGATTTCAAAATTTCATATCCCCTTTGACCACCTGCGCACTCTCAAACAAACAAAAATACCTTCGCCAAACTGAATTGTTTCGGAAGGGCAAAAACACCCCAACACCTCAGGAAAGGCACAGAATCCTTTCAATCTGCATCAACCCTGACAGTGCCAATCCGCAAAAATCCAACACCACTTTTTGTTGTAGTTTGATGGATTCAGGACTGCAGAGCCTTGGCTACCATTTCTTTACATGTCTTCATTTGTCTATTAAGTAAAGAGTATGTGCCGTAGGTTATCTATAAATTAGGGGTCCAGAAGTGTGAATGTTTTGGCGTCCCTGTTGCACATGGCCTGTGTAATTTCCCATCAAGTATCATTAAAATTGGCTTCGCACCCTTTTTTTTCCCTTGTTGAGCAGGTACTTTGCTGTACACAATCACTCTTGGAGATAGCTTGCACAAGCAAAAACGGCAATTTTTTTCAGATACGGAAAATCTTATAATATATTCAATATTGAAGTATAACTCACACAGTATGAAGTATAGACCTATATGCACCAAATGATGAAAAGGTGAATAGTAATATAATGACAACTTACGTTTTTACAGCTAATTTTTGGAGGTCTGGATTCGTCAACACACACTGAAGCACACACAAAATGACTGTCAGAGTGTAAACACATGTCACAGGTCAATGCAGGTACTTTGCATTAAGTAGCACGCATTGTTACCAGCGCCTAGCAATGGTCGGGTACGCTTCCACCACCTTTATTTTCCATGTTCAATATTATACTATACCAGACGACTGTTTGGTATTGCTATTATTAGTTAAGATAAGCATCAACAATGAAAGTATATAGACCCTATATTTAAATATTACATAAAACAGTCGTATACAATCTCGATGGTATTGTGGGTTTGGGGACACGATCAACATGTCTTCAAATGACCGCATGGTGGCGATGCTTAAAGCAGGAAGAAAATGTGTATGCATGAGGCAATGAAAAGACAGTCGGATTTGTTGACGTTTTGGTAGCAAAGGACTCCTTAATTTTAGCCAAAATTTCTAGTTTTATTTATCATTCAAGTGATGGAATCCAGGTCTTAAGACAATTCTCGCCGTGTCGAGGAAAATATTGCAAAGGACATGGTTCTGAAAGAGATGTGCACTAGCTATCTTGGAGATAGAAGGCATTAAAGAATGTGTCCTGAATTGCAAAATCCTATACATGTCAGATGTAACAAGACACCAAAATTGGACCCTCAAATTTATAGAATGACCCCCATAGGTTTACTGCACAGTGTTGGATTCTGACGGATTCAGGAGACTTACCAGTGAAAGTGCCACAGGGGTTAGGCTTAAACTAAATGACATAAAGCTAAATAACAATTTTAAGTTCTGATTGTGACAGGGACCCCCAGAGTCAAAGAGGTGAAGCCATATGTTATTAGCCATCCCAAGATGGCTAAACTGCAAGAAGTTGTCCTTGAACACTTCAGGAAATTTGCTGCTGCTAAAGGTGTGTTATAGGTCGCATTTTCTTCAAAAGTTCATTTTATCAATGCATACATTTCAGCTATTTCACTGATTTAAACTTAAGGAGAACAAGTATGTAATCCAACCGAACAAAGACACTGACAATTTGGGAGACCGCCAATGTAGGCAGGCATGCCACATTTCCTCAGATCAGCTGATTTCCTCGTTTTTTACTTCAAATTCATACTTATGCCATTGAAAATTGGAAAACACTGTACAAAGTCTTGTAGGCTGAGTTCGGGCGGTCTGTTCTTAAAACAAGTTCCCTGTTCTTGTGCCCGAACGGCGGGAACACGACCCGCAAACATTGCACTCGGAACAAGATCACACACCACCTACCACTCAGGGTTTTATACAAGAACATGACGTAATTTGACCCGACGTAGAAGACGGATGATTTGACGAAGCATGAAAGTCGGCGTAATGTTGCCTAAAATTCCCTTCCAAACGTTTTGAAAAATACAAAAAATTCTGAACAAACTAGGGGAAAATGCAGTATAAATATTGTGCTTTCGTAAAAAAAATTTGCGTCTGAAATTCAGGTTTTTGAAACAAATGCTTGAATAACGTACATGGGCATAGCCATTACATTTTGCATGGTTACCAGCGATAGATGGTGCTCTTGGCTATTAGACTTTCTTTGGCATTCGAGCAGCCGGAACACGAACGGAGACAGGAGTTGTTCTTGAGCAAACAAGAACAACTCGCCCAAACTCGGCCGTAAAGATTGGAATTTGTTCTTTTTTGTTAATTCTAAGTTGCATGTCTGCGTAGGGCAAGATAGCTCAGTTGTTAGAGCACTGGTACAATGTTCCATACATTCAAATTCATTCATATTACAGGTAGTCAGTTTTCCTTGTTGGGTTGTTTGACGATGTTATAAGTTTAAAAGTCGTATCCTCATTGAGTGATCCCCACAATGTTGCTACCCAGGTTGTATCGTAAAATTGGGGCATGATCCCTGGTTATAGGGCATTATGGGTTTATGACTTCTGACTAGCGTCCCGGAACAAAGATACTGACAATTTGGGAGACCGCCAACACGGGGCAAGATAGCTCAGTTGATAGATCGCCTGTACGGTATTCCGGAGGTCGCATGTTTAAATTCCGCTCTTGCCAGTTTTCTTTGTCACTTTGAAAATTCTTTTTCTTTTTTTTTGAAAATAAAAATCCTGGTAGAATCTCCTAACACCGACAAGCCATCAACAAGTAAGCCTCAGCAACCCGCAGCCAACAGCACACGAGTCATGATATTCGCCCAGTACCGCGACAGCGTTAATGAAATCGCAGAGATGCTGAACAGGCACAGACCGCTGCTGCGCTGCATGGGCTTCGTGGGGCAGGCCTCGGCCGGCAAAACCACCAAAGGGATCAGCCAGAAAGAACAGCTCAGGGTAGGTCCAGGGGGCATCAGGCATGCAACTTTTCCTCGGATCAGCTGATTTCCTCATTTTTCACTTCACAACTTATGCCATTGAAAATTGAAAAACACTGTACAAAGTCTTGTAAAGATTGGAATTTCCTCGTTTTTTGTGAATTCCAAGTTGCATGCCTGGGGCATGGAAACATTTCACAACAGAGATGTTTGATTTGTGACTTGGATGTATGGAACTTACAGGTTAATGCTTAGATGTAAATTCAGGAAGGTGTCAAACAGATCACGAGGTTGACGAAGAGGTGAGACAATGGATGGGAAACGATGTGAATTTGAGTTGAGGATGGGATTTTACATGAGAATGTAGATCTGAACCCGTTTTCGAGTAATCATTGAGTGAAGTTGTGTCCATGTAAAAAAATCGTGGCGGAATCTGTTTTGGCCAACCATCGCTGGAAATTGATATCAAATTCCACTTTTCTTGAAAATGACAGCACACCAGGTGCCATGATTTCACAGGAAGCTTGAGATTACTATTTACTTACAGTCAAGTAATTTTTTTCATAATTCAGTAGTTTTGTTTATTACCTTTAAATCACTGTCCCCCCCCCCCCCCCATATCACAGGTTGTCAGAGAATTCCGGGAGGGCGGCTACAACACCCTAGTCTGTACCTGTGTGGGTGAAGAGGGTCTAGACATTGGTGATGTGGACCTGATCGTGTGCTACGATGCCCATAAGAGCCCAATCAGGCTGGTGCAGAGGATGGGGCGAACCGGCCGAAAGAGGCAGGGAAGAATCATCATGCTGGTCACCGAGGGGAAGGAGGCTGCGGTGAGTAAGAGGGTGGAGTGGGGAGTGGGGTGGGGAGGGTGTTAATATGTAACGTAAACAAACTATGAGCAAGTTCGATCAAGGACTATAGTTAACCACAGTTCGACTAACTCTGATCGAACGCACGCTAGTCGACAATGGTTGGACTAGTCTAGTCGACGATTCGCGACCAGCATACCGAGGTTGGTCGCATCGCTGGTTACCAATAGCCGTTTTAATAGCACAGTGCAGAGAGGACCAGTTATCAGAAAAATTGCGAAAAAACGTACATATTCAGCAGCAGTGAACGATCGTTTTTTGTTACTTTGTCTTTCTTTGAATATGTTGAAATAATGCACACGTTACCACTTGTGACATTGTTGATATACTGAGCAAATATTGTCCGTGTCGCTTTCACCTATGAACTCGTCCAAAAACGTAAAAAACTAGCCACTGCCATTTTCTCATGGTCGCGTTGACATGACAATAGTTCGACTAGAGTCGTTCGCACTTCAACTTCAGTGCTCATGCGCTACGTACGTCACGAACCAACCACTAGTTAACCATTGGTCCTTGATCGAACTTGCTCTATGTGTGCTACCAACTACCCACCCTTCTCCCCCCTTTTAGCCACCAACCCTGCCCAGAAGACACCCTCCCCCGGTAGGGCTGCCTGAACCGCGTACCCAAATACCCGACGGCTAATGTCAGGAACCAGTTCCAGATTGGAATCCACTACCCGTAACTGAATTAACTTATAACCTAGTAACTTTCTCAAACAATGAAAAAGAAACTTTTTGAAATGTCATTTGTGGGGAATTTTCAAATTGAAAAACCAAACGGATTAACATTCATGACACTTGGGAAAATGCAATTTACTCCATAAATCTATAGAGCTTACTGTACACACTTGCATCTTGCTGCATTGATGCACCGATGTGGTAGTATTAACGTGTGGACCTTTACGAACAACATGAAGAGCAATTTCCAAGATTTAAGATTGGCTTTCTTTAACGGGTGCCCGATTCCCATACTACCCTCACATGCACACCCCTACCCCCCCCCCCCCCCCCCGAAAAAAAGCTAAACAATGAGGAAGAACAAATGAATGAATAGATGACGAGAAGATAAAGAAATGAGAGAACTCAAGGTAAATGAGTGCACACAAGTGTGTAAACACCGGCAATCGCGGACCTCCCATTGTTCCTCTTTTTGTTTATACTTTAACTTTTTCGGAAGGCCTCCCATATGTTTTGTACACGATTTTCAATCGTAGACCTTGACTCAATCGTGGACCCTATTGTCCTATTTGTTAAAGGTCCACGGTTTGAATACCTATACAAACTCACATTCCATTTTATGCGCAAGACAACAAAGTCAGCCTCGTGGATGCACAATCTTTGCACACACAAAGAACAGCATGTACAGCACCAATGTGCAATTTGCAGGGTTCCCACATTTATGGAAAATCCTGGGGAAAAAGGTTGTCCTGGAAAGTCATGGAAAAGTCATGGAAATGAAGTGTACATAGTGTGTCTTTTTTTTTATTAAAGTGGGGGATCGGATGGCTGTAAGAGGAGGAGTAGGAGGCCATTATTAATTAAAACTTATTTTTAAAAGCTAACAAATGGTTAGCCCAACATCAGCGGTTCATCAGTATCATAATACCAAATAACTTTTCTCTACAAAATGGCATTAAATGTCATGGAAATTGTCATATTTTAATCCTGGAAAATCCTGGAAAAGTCCTTGAATTTGGTTTTCAGATTTCTGTGGGAACCCTGAATTTGATAATTGTTTTGTTTTTTCCTTTTTGTCCCGAACAACTAATCCTACATGAAATGGAAACAAATATAGGAAACGTTGAATCGGAGATTATTGAGTTATTTTTATTCTCATGTAAAACATGAAACTTGACTCCTCATCCTGCATAAAATCTTCACATACAAAAATTTACATATAAGTAAAATTTGCCAAAATTGGCTATACTTAAAATACGAACAATACACCAACACAATATGAAAAAAATAAAGTAAATACACATAAATACACATCAATTAATTCAATAAAAAAAAACTTAAATGAAGATAGCGATCATGGTAAAATGCCAATTGAGATAAGGATGGGAGAGGGAGCAGTGGCAATATCTAGTATAACATGATGGAAATACGAGATTGCACTGGGTAAAAATGAATGATTATATCCCGTTGAATGAAAATTCAACTGACAAATTCGACCTGATCTGTTTAAAACTATAAAATATTCCCATGTTTGAGTCCCATGTTGAAGTCTGTTTGACTTCAACATGGGAATCAGGTTCACGATTCGGGTGATTTGAGGAATCTTGAAGTAGCCGATTCCTGCTTCCTTGGAGTAAATTCCAGGCATAATTCCAATAAAAGGATTTAAAGATTGCCAATTCCCTGAAGAGACCATAGTGGCACTTACAGAGCCAGCTGTTTTATCCATGATATAATAGAAGCCAACAAACCCAAAAAAAAAAAATCACTTATGTGAAGATTTTTTTGCCCTCTTCACATAGAACAGCCCTGTGTGTGTTTTCACAGAGTGCGACATAATACCCCTTTTGGTAGAGTGGGTCACATTTCTGCTTTCCTCATATGGAATAGCCTTGATCAAGGCTGTCAAGCTTTGTTCCCTATTAACGAGCTGAGCGAGCGCCCAGCGCTGATCTGGCCAACACAACCCAGTACGTACGTGCCCAGTCCTGGTGCCCAGTCACCACCATACGTACACGCATAGTTAAGGCGAAAGACAGCCTTGACCCAACTGTGTTTGCTTACTGTTATATTAAGTTCGCGCTATGGTAAAGAGTCTTCTCTCATTGCATGGATAATGAGATGAGATAACGCGCGTGCGCATCATTATGCGTGTTTACATTTGAAGCGCGTGTTTACTTTGGACTGTGTACGTGTATCGTGCATGCAACTATGCTGACATGAATATGCATATTACAGTCAAAGTTTACAAAGTGTGATTGGCTCGGCCAGTTTCGGCCGAAAATGTTAAGAAATACATAAGAAACCCGCCACGGTTGGGTCAAGGCTGTCTTTCGCCTCGACTATGTGTACTATTGAGACTGGGCACGTACACGTACTGTATTCTTCGTACTGTTTACAGATGTGTGTGGGGGGAGTACGTACGTACGTGCATGTACGTGTAGGCCAGGCCAGCGCTGGGCGCTTGCTCGTAAATAGGGAACAAGCTTGACAGCCTTGATCAAGGCTACATATGGAACAGTAGGCCATTGAAGCACACTCGGGCTGCCCTGGAATCGATGCCTACCAATGCCTGACAATTCTGATAACCTGCCAACCTCAAAAAAGAAAATTGCTTAATTTTATAAGCCGAAACAAAAGCAGTCCATTTCCTGTGTAGAATCTTAAGGATGTGCTGCTCACACCCATTTTGTGCAGAATGCATTAAGTCAATTCTGAATGGAATCAGGATTCATGCTCGGAGTTAAAGTTGACTTCCAAAATACCAGAGAATTTCTTGCAGCTTAAAACAAAATCTTCTTTCTCATCTCAGGTCTACGACAGGAGCCAGTGCAGCAAGAGGAGCATTGTTAAGACGCTGCAGGGCAACACCAAATCCCTCCAGCTGTACCCCAACAGCCCCCGCATGGTACCACAGGGGCTCAACCCAACGCCCCACAAGATGTTCATCTCCATCGAGACATTCAAAAACAAGGAGGGGAAGCGGAAGTCTGAGCGAGGTGGGAGGACCAGCGAGGGGGGCATAGATTCCTTCATGGTCAAAGGTGATTGGCCCAGTTTTCATCTTTCACACATTGTAATTTTTACAACCTTTAATAAAGGCAATTCACAATAAAGTGCGCCACCAAACAGTTTGCAAACAGTTTGCAAAGTTATCCATACCACCTTGTTGGTACGAGTCGGGGGTCTCCTAGAGTATACTGTCCGAAACGTTGAGTTTGCCCGGTTCTTTTCAGAACCCCACAAACTCACAAAAGAGATACAATGTTCACATGCTGTTACCGCAGACCTTTTTCTTATTGGTACAAGGATATAGTTCTTGAGATAATATTAGTCATACCATGAGTGCGAATAACCACCCATGACCGAATAATGTAGTGTGTTTGTGCCCCATATGCCACAAGGACGAAAGCCGAGTGACATATGGGGCACAGACGCACGACCTATTCGTGTTCTGTGAGTCATGTGGGTTAACTAATTTATCTTCAAGCAAACTTGATGCACAGTATGTAGCGTCCACATGCACATACACATTTTATTGTTAGTTATCCCAAGAGCACAAGTGGAACACGGAATAATGTAGTACAGCTGTGTCATATATAGTGCTGCAGCCGAACGCCGAACCGAACTAAAAATGGCCGAACATGGCCGAACCGAACCGAACCGAAATTGTCGGTTCGGAAGTTCGGCAAGCTTCACGTGCACATATTAATAGCGCTTGGAATGCATGCGATGATAGAACAAAATTAGCGCATGCACGGGCGGCATGGATGATTGAATTTACGTGTTGATAAGGCCCTTCTTTTTGGCCTTCTATTGCAGCAGGTTTGGAGCCATCACATGTACATGTACCGCGTAAATTATATTAGCCCATGTATCGCATGCAATGTAGACAGTCGATAGAATTATTTTTTAAAGATAAAGCCTTTTCCATTTCAGGAAGGTTACAAAAAGGCATGAGGTAAAAATCATACCAAGTCGCAACCGCTTGCATCCGGCCGGCCATGCGAGTTTCTATCCCTCCACACCTGCCTAAAAAATGTAGTGTGCTCGAAAGCGAGCCCCGCCCAGTATGCAATGATTGGTTGTTTACATGGCGACACAACATGAATATACATTTCTCGGTTTGTGGGGACGCGCGCACAGAGTCCAGGGATGAGATTTTAAGAAAATAAAGTTAGAAGTTTGTGAGCGCGTACGCCGGCGTGAAGCCCTTTATGGCGTGGGGCCAGGGCCCCATTCCGGGTACTTTGTGGTGCAATCTAGGGCTCTCATTGACACCTTTTTAGAACAAAAATATTTGCAAAATTGTACCTCAAAAAATAGTGATATGATTCTACATGTACATGTACATTCCTTCCTAAGCAACTCCTACCTTGTGAATTATATGTTGCAGCACTTTATCCGTCAGTCCTTCTCTGCTCGCAAAAAAAAAGGTTGAGAAACCAAAATGTTCCAGAATAAAATTACGTTTTGTCAAGAGTTTTGACTTAATTAAATTTGTTCTTTTTACCATAATTTCAAAAAATGGCTGTCCATTTTGCTTGTCACGCACACTGCGCTAACGATCATGTTCATGTACTCACACGATCAACATGCCCGTCGACTCGACTCAGCGCACAGTGGCCACATCGCCCCCGTGCATTGACCCACGAACCTCTCGCACCGAGCCGGTCAATTCACACAGTTTTCCCGGAGTTGTGTACATCCGCATTTTGTCATAGTGGTTTTGCCAGTAGTCTTTATAATTAAAAATGTAACATTTTCATTGTGACTGCAAGCTTGTTGTCATCATCTATTGGGTAGATTAATTTTAGCGTTCAAAATGATCTTTCAAATTAGATGTTTAATCACGAGTTTTGGCATCGTTTTCGTCCGTGACGATATCCAATAATGCTATTGTCTGGTTACGGTACGGACCGAGTACATGTACAATGTATAATGCATGCACAATGCATAATTTTACAGCGTGACGCGTGGTAGGTACATGTATGTTGTAGTTGACTAAAAATGGTATGTAGGTAAAGCGCGTGTGCGTTGTGCACGGACAAATGGATTCAGCTCATGGGGTGTTGCCATGTTTTCATTTCGCAGTCGATGTGCGTGGCATTGTCATGCACGGCATATCACTGCATGCGCTTTATAGAAAGAAAGACATGACATGGGGAAAAATATTAACAAGAAACGGGTTTTTATTTTATTTCAGAACACATTCAACTTCATTGGTGTTAAAATATCTGATACCATAATCAAGCCAGCTTTCTGAAATATGTCAGAAAGTCTAAAATGTCGGAACTTACTTTGAAAGTGGGAAGAATCTCATCCCTGTGAGAGTTGTGGGAAAAGAGTTATTTACTCAAGGAGTCCGAGTAAATGTATCAGTGGGAGCTTTTTCCCCTTCACTTTGGCAGCAAGAAATGATGAAGTTTACATTTTCAGGCAAGATTAAATAATATGTACGCACATGTACAATGTACATGCGTTTTCTAAATGGAATTCTGAACATGTCTTTCTCTTTTTTCCCCGCCATTTAATCTTTCCTTGCTATAGTCCATTTTCCCAAGCAGATTTACCTTCAGAAAATTAAACTCCGAGCATAGCTATATGCCTTCCCGCCCGGATCCTGAATCACTCGATGAAATCGTGACCAAACGCTGAATATGCATTTATGATAATTAGCAAAGTAACTCCATTCAAACACTGAATATGCATTTCTGAAAATCAGATACAGTCGAGCATTGGCGCGGCGGTGGCCTGCGGGGTGTGGCCATTGTGCCATTATTATCAATCTTGTACCCTGCGGGTTTGGCAACGTGCCAATCAACTTGTTGTGGGGATGGCCGGGGAATTCCCGGAAGGATATTGTATGCATGTAGTATCGATCGGCGCGATCGGGATTGGAGAGATTTTTTTAAAATGCACATGTACATGTATTTCCGAACCCGAACCCGAAGCGATGTTCGGAAAAAAAATCCGAACTGAATCTGAACTGAATCCGAACCGAACCTTGAGGATCAGTTGCAGCACTAGTCATATATGCCACAAGGCCGAAGATAATGAATTTATCTTTAAAACAAACTTTATGCATGCACTTGCTTAGTGTATGTTCCGCGGTTTAAACATATGCAACTTCATAAGAGTGTGCAATACACTCGCAGTGCAATATAGACCGTGCAATCTGGGATAATGGATAGTCCAAGCAGGATCGAGGATTTGCTTGAAGATTAAACTGAATTCAGTCTCAAAATGTTATTTTTTGGGAATTTTTTGCACTGAGAGTATATAGTCTACATAAACAGTTCACAGAAAAAAATATCTCTTCCTTTTCTGAAATTAAATGATTATGACTAGCTTCTTCAACAGGTTTCAACGTGGGGTAGGAATAAGCTATGTCACAGCAACACAATGTACATAAAATTAGCTCTTGAATACGGACGACAGCCATTTGAAAAAGACCACCTATTAACCGGTTGTCTTCTATACACGCATTCCTGCACATACTCAATCCATTGTTTACCTATTGTTTGTATTACGCCCATATTGGCAACCAACACCCCATTTTAGTAACAGCCAGCCAGAAGGGATTAAAACTTATTACCTGTTCCCTTAGGAATATGATGATCTCAATTTTCCAAATTCTAATTTCCACATATTTCATAGTGCCAGGTCACATTTGTAGTGTACATTTGTTATCCACATGTAAAATGTGAATTTCCTATGCAACAATATCATGCAGACTTAATCATGTCCATCTTTCATCAACTCCCCAGCCAAGAACAGCAAGAAGGAAGGCGAATTCCTGAGCCCCGCAGAGCTGGCCTACTGGAGCGCCAACTACAAGCTGGATGCTGGCGAGAGCGAGAGTCTACCATCCATGCCGGACAGAGAGCGATTCCTCACTCTGAAGGACAAGGACAAACAGGTGCTTTTCATAGATCCATCCCACGACACCAAACAACCAGTAAAATGAGCACTCAGTGGCTAAAGTACGCTTGGGCAACTCCAACATCGTTGGAAGTTGACCCGTCAGAGTCTGGCTGCATGATTTCTACGTACATTATATGAGTCTGTTCCAAGACCACCCCTTTCAGCCCTGGGTCCAACCCTGGTTCATAGAGCTGCTTTAAGCGCAAAACCTTGCTTAGTAAAAGCAGCCTACCAGCCAAAACTCCATGTGATGTATATTGCTTGTGACTGGTATTTAGCTGTTGTTTGATTGGCATAACAATCACATGGAGTTTTGGCTGGTAACCCGATTTTACTAAGCAAGGTTTTTGTGCTTAAGCAGCTCTGTGAAATTGGCCTCTGGTGTGCTTGTTGGTGTACACGAATATGCATTGTATGAATATGCTATGCAAAAAGTGCAAAATACATTAATGGTTTCATTCTAAAAGGTTTGGCTGATGCCATCTCAGGGTTCGCCCTTAACACTGGTCCGCTGGCCAAATGCCAGTTAAAACGGTGGCGGACTAGTTAAAACCCTCTCCAAAAAGTCCGGCGGGCCAGGTAAAAACCTTCACGGTATACTGCATGCATAGCCAAACGAATGCGCGCAGAAAATTGTGCCAGCTAAGGCTGTTCCATTTATTGTAAGTATCATTTTTTTATGGAGCTTTTTCTACCACCTCATAATTAAAAAAGTTCTTGAAAAAGAAGTGGACCAGTGAAAATGCTGGCGGACTAGTTAAAAGTCCAACTAACAAGTCCGGCCGGCCAGTGAAAAAAAAAGTTAAGGGGAAACCCTGCATCTTTTTATGTACTGTAATGAGCTTTCAATTTTTCTTTAACTTACAGCCTTCTCGAAGAAGAAGCCGTCCTGAAATTTCCCTGACGGAGTGGTCTCCCTGGCAGACGAACAGACAGCCCGTCAGGCTTGTCCAGCATTCCCGTCACTGCTGTCATTTTGTGGAGCTCATGGAGTTCATTGATCTGCAGTACCTCACCGAAGGAGAGGACGTCTACGGCCAGGAGATGCAGACCTACCTGGACCAAGACGATGTCATCCATCCCCGAAAGAAAGGGATTGAGCAGTTTTGCATGCGCTTGAGAAAGGATGCAGAAGTTGCCGATGATGGTGATCTGGGGAAGACACTTCCTGGAAGAAGTGACTTGACGCATTCTAGGCCATCTCTTCGCGAAACCGTAGATGAGTCCGCAAGAGCATCAGTGGTCAAGAAACCTAAAGGCGAAAGAGCTAAACGAAGAGCCCTTCCCTTGGAGCTTATGTCCAGCCCATCTGATGCCAATCACAGTGACGATGATGGTGGCCTTCCAGATGTCTTTCAAAAAGGAGATGGGAATCGGGTATCTCCTGGGATTCCTGATCGCAGCAAAACACCAACAAGTGCAGAGAAAAATGATTCAAGAAGCACGAAGGAAAAACTGGCCAAAAGAAAAGGGACTGACGAAAAGCCATCTAAAGCTGACAAGCTGAGAAAACACAAACAGAAGAGCAAGCACTTCAGACAAGTCATCAACAGTTCAGAAGATGAAGACTTTGCAGACAATCTCAAGCGGAATGGAACTCGTGCTGACAAGAAGACTGTTTCTCCTGGAAATGGAGAACATGTTCATAAGGTGATTTCTCCCAAAGATGTTTCCGCAAAGGATAGAGCGAATGGTTCTCCTCATCAGGAGTCGGCCGTTGCAGGATATGACACCCCTGAACCAATGGATACAGACAGCGACAGTTTTGTCACCCGCAAATTGAAGATGAAAATGTCTCAACCAATACCAGCTGCCAACTCATCCAGCGGTCTTCTCAACAGAACTGAAGATAACTTCTCTTTCCTGTTTCCGACCCAAAGCATTTGCTTGCCCTTGACTGAAGAAAAGGAAAACCCAAACATCCGGCCAGGCAAAGGGAAGTTGACCATCCCACCACCGCCACCCTCCCTATCCTCTCTGGACCTGCTGGATGACATCGATTCCACCTTTAACTTGACTCAGCATTTCCAAAACAAAGCCGATGATTTGGGTGATCTGAAAGACCCAAAAAGTCAACCTACTGTGAAAGAGAGCAACCATAAAGCCTCACATGTTAATCCTGATGCAAGCAGGTCCGCGATTGTGCCTCCTCCACCATCTCTATCTTCCCTGAATGACGGTGACACCATCTTCAACTTGACGGAGCATTTTCAGACCAAATCCAATCAATTTGGGGGTCTTAAAGAACCAAGAAAACAACCTTTTGCAAAAAAGAGTGATCAGGAAGTGTCAAAGTTTCAAACGATTGCAGGGAAGTCTGCAGTTGTGCCCACTCAACCATCGCTGTCTGTGCTTGATAACTTTGACACAACTTGCAAGTGGACTGAGCCCTTCCAGAGTGAATCTGATTCTTCCAAGGGTCTTAAAGAAACAAGACAACAACCTTCAAAGACATCTCCCTGTGAGGATTCTTTCAAAGTTGATAACACTTCAAGTCTCGCTACAACTCAAGAACCAACACTTCTAGAATCGCAGCTTCTAAAGTCTAGTGGAAAAAATGTACCCAAAACCTTGCCAGATAATGATGGTACTGCCTCCGATGAGAAGTACAATTTTCTTAGAAACCTATCCGTGACTGAGACAGCTGAAGTGATTCCAGTCAAGAATTGTCCCAATAATGACAAAGTCAAACCAGCATTTGTAAGCGATTTTGAGCCCCAGTTTGACTTGAATGTGGATTTTACCATCATCTCATCCTCGGAAGATGAATTGGAAGCAGCAGTGAAGCGGAAAACCGACAAGGAAGACCAGTGCGTAAATGAGAAACCCTCTAATCGGGGTGGAAATGGTGACAACATTCGCAGAGATCATTTTAATGTCTCTCATGGCAACCAAGAAAGTGTGGTGTGTACTCCACAACCGTTTGATGTGGAAACACCACAGTTGGAGTACATCCTTGAAGATGCCACAATCACCAATGTCCAGAGAGATTTTCCAGTCGGCCCCGCTGTGCATTCACCACGGTCCCGAGAGAGTCGGTTATCTTTAAATAACTCCATGAATAATAGAAAATCTAGAACCTCCAAAATCACTTCGTCGGTTGTGCCAGAAACTCCCAAGTCTGGACGTGAACCCGGGGTAAAGTCCAAGTTCACAGGGAGGTTTAGAGATGTACTAGAGGAGCAGTCAAGCCCTGCAAGATCTGTAAAAATAGGGCCGAGGAAGGAGTTGGGTATGGAGATCCAGGATCCATCCAGACTGGGAATATCGGCATTGCCGGTTGACCCGGCCGAGATTGAAAAACTAAGGATGCAGGTTCTTGGGTTGGCCAAGCCAGAATTCGATCTAGGCTTTGATCTGGACAGCCTGGAAGATGATGATCCCGAAGCGGAAGACGGCATCATCGCACCCTCACCAAACAAGGAACGGCAGCAGGAGTATATTAATCTCAGCCAGATGGCCATTCCAAAGGGACAACTGTGCCCTTCTGTCTCCAGGGGGACCACCAGTGGCTGGACAAGGGCATCGTCAACACCTCTTTCAAAGGCTGAGTCCACAGTTGGGGCAGTATCCTGCAGTGACCTGTTGTCACCAATAGCAGTCAGCAAACTGGAAAAGGGAGGCAGTACTACCATCGGAGAGCAACCACAATCAGTTTCATCAAATGAATTTAAATCCTCACAAACCACTGCACCTGTAAGTACCGATGGACAAATGCAACAAAATCTCAACCGACTCAAATTGTCAAAGAGCAACAGATGTACAGCAGATCCTTCCACAATAAACACATCAGATGATGCTGCCCCTAGCCCCTTGACAGAAACTTTTGTCGCGACCCCGAACGACGGCAGAAATAGCACAGGTGCGAGATTAACCTTCCTCGGAAAAAGGAAAAGTGAATCAATCACGGATCCCGCTGATGACAACAACGTTGATGCAAAACGTCAGAAGTCGACGCCTGCCAGGGATTTTCATAAATCAAGTCCTCTTGCGGGTTCAGCTGCTCGGGTGTTCAGCGCCAAGGACGTGAGAGTAATTCCAGTTAGACGGGGTAAGTTGGAAACCCTCGAGAGAGAGAAGTGATTGACTTGGATGAGGATGATGAGTTTGGTTCTTCTCATAATGGAAGCAAAAATGGTCCAGGTGTGTAATGAAATACAGTGGAACGCCGCTATAATGAACATCGTGGGATCCACAGATTTTTTCGTTATGGCGATCGTTCGGTATAGCGATTTTCAGCCGCCAGTCCGCCAACATGGAGCAAGTTCGGGTGCTGCTGACCTAGTCCTTTTTGTCAATTTGCTATTTAAAAAACGCATGCGTGGTCTGTCCTTCACTCGAACGCATCTAGTCGATCGACTACGTCAAATCTAGTTAGTGTGCAGCAACAACAAACTGCAAAGAATGTCGTCTGCTAGTTGTTAACGAAGCAAATGTTTGCATGTCATTTCTATTTTCTATTATCTATCTCTATTATTTTCTCTACTTAACTTTGGTGCATAAATAATTCATTTCGCAAAGAGTTATTATCATTGGACAAAACGAACAAATTATCGTAAACGTTTGCAAAACTTGCCCAGTTTACCGATCCTCCATCTTGAAGCCGTGACGTAACTCGCGAGTGACTAGAGAAACCATGGTCCGGAGCTAGGTTGATCCAGTTGCACTAGCTAGTCAAACCGCGCAGCGTTCGGGTGACATCTAGATCGACTATGGTTAAGTCTAGTCACTCCAGTCGCCCAACCGAATTGCTCATGGCATGCGTTCTTTTAAATAGCGCCCTCTTGCATCGTATTTGAAGTGCGCCCTCTTGATTGTAATTGAACATGTGCCGGTGCCATTGAATCATGTAATTACATGTTCACACTGAGCTTACCGAATTCTAAAGCAACAGTTGGTTTTTCCCTTTTATTCCTTGGGGAAATAATAGCCGCCTGTCACTCTTCAACATAAAGCTGCTTCCGCTTGGGAATTACAAACAGCCCAAATACCCGGTACATTTTTTTAATCCGTTGCCTTTTTTTCAACAACAATGGTTGGTAAGTTTTGTACACAAAATGTGACCGGCTCTGCAAAAAGGGGTATTATGTGAAAACACACACAGGGCAGTTCTATGTGAAGCGGGTGAAAAAATCTTCACGTAGGTAATTTGTTTGTTTTTGGTTTGTTGGCTTCTGGTATATCTATATTTTCATAATTTATTTTCAGAAACATTAATATTGATGAATAAAGATGAAAAAATCAATGTTGATAAAAATTACTTCTATCTTATTTCTTTGCACTTTTTGTGTTTAAAGGCCTGTATCTCTAAACGCACTTCTGTTAAATTGGGAAAATAGGAGTATGCAAATGTAAAGATATCTCGAGAACACAAAATGCCACAGGGGTCAAACCTACACCAAATTAACGCTTATGATGTATAAACCAATTCAACTATGTATATAACTCATTTTTCATATTTTGCGACATAATGGCCCTTTTTGCAGAGCCGGTCACAAATTTGGGAGCCAAGGATGGTGTTCGGTATAGCCGAATGTTCGGTATAGCGGTGTTTGTTATAGCGTTGTTCCACTGTACATAAAATACATTTGGCCGATTAAAACATGACAAAATGCTTGGACCAGGACGTTAACAAAACCCTATGGATTACCAAAACTCAAATGAGTGGTAAACCCCCAAGTAGTATGCCAGAGAAGATTTTCATACTAAGGTCATTCCTGATATCTTTTTAGACGCAGGATTACATGTATAAATAGACCTATAAAGACGTAATGACGTAATGGCTTTGTTTACATGTGCGCTTTCCTGTGGGAACCAGGTCAGGACACCAGACATTCGTCCCCACCTGGCTCCCATAGGAAAGCACTTGTCTTGTCACGAAAGTCTTGGGTCTATTGTTAAAGGGACACATATCTCCAAATCCTGGAAATTTAGTTGTTTAAATTGATTTCTTTAGTATCTCTTAGCAAGGGATTGGGTTTTTGGTTTTGTTTTTTTACCCCAACCCTGCTAAATCTATGGGCATAAAACAACCGTCATATGATGCAATTTTTTTAAATTAAGAAACATTGTCCACTGAGCCAAAGGCTTATTTGTGTGCATTTTCAATCTGTAAAGTCAGATTGTGTTCGTAAGTTTAAGTCTGGTACCACAGACAATTTGATCACTATAAGAACAAGGTTTTACTACATTCACAGATGAAAACTGTGAAACCCTGACTTGAGCAGTCTAACTTAATACTCTGGGTGATAATGTGGTCCAAGACCAAATGAAAATGATTGGTTGTAAAATTTTTAAAAACTTGGGGAAAGGTTTAAATCAGTGGAGCAGAAATGAAGGTAAAATGCCAACATGACAACTGCTGCCTCATAAAGATCTAAGAAATGTATGATCTGGTGCACAATTATTTTGAATCTGTAGTTTCATTCATTGACTTCATTGGTTCCCATAATAAAATCTTTTGCAGGACAAGATTCCGGTCAGCCTCGTGCAGTCGACAGTGAGGAAGATGACGTCTTCAGCCAAGTCGTTCAGCCTAGGAGAAGGCGCAAGGCCCTTGCTCTGCAGTCCCCTACGACGCCGACATTCAAGACTCCAGTCAAGCTTTCTCTAGGATCCGGCAAGAAAAAGGCAACCATCAAGGTATGGGATGATCAATCTCGGGGCTGTACTTGAGTCCTGATCCAAGTCCAATGCAAAAACAATGGAAAAATGGACTCAAGTCCACTAGCAGTCTCAAACTAAAAAAGGAGTTGAAATCTGGCCTTGGCTAGATCCCTGGATTTAAAGATTGATGCTGGATTCTCAAGAATTCTTGTTCTTGAATAGCATGATGGTCCTGGAGTCAAGCCTTGACTCGGCATATCTGGACTCTGCAAAGTCCAGACATGATTCCAAGACCATATGGTATAAAAAAAAGTAATTTAGAATCCAGCTTCTAGTCTACGTTTGAGCTAGGGCTCTAGGCAAGTCCAGATTTCAGCTCGGTTTATTTAGTTTGGGACTCCTAGTTGACTGAAGTCCACTTTTACACCATTTTAGCATCAGACTTAAATGGGGACTCGACTCCAACCCTGATTAATTAATTAATTTGAGTGGCAAGTTCAGGCATGTTGGAAGTTTCTCTCCACCCTTGGCCCAATTGCATAGAGCTGCTCAGCACAACAATTAGTTTTGCACAAATTTTTTTTTCCTTTGTTAAAAGTAGGTTACCAGCCAAAACTCTTTGATTTCCATGCTAAGCAAACAACTGAATACCAGTTAAAAGCAATACAGTGAAACGCCGCTGTAACGAATATCACAGGATATTTTGTTCTGTATAGCCATCGTTCGGTATAGCAATTTCCAGCCGCTGGTCTACCGCGTGCCCATTTTTCAACATGGCATCTGTTCTTTTAAATAGCACCCTCTTGCGTCGTATTTGAGGTGCGCCCTCTTTTGATTGCAATTGAAGGTTTTCGCGCATTAGCGGCGCCCTTGACCACTGTCAGTGAAGTATCATTTCTCGCACGCGGAGACACGATACCACTGTCCATTCATCTTGGGAGCACGTCACCCTGCAAGCCCTGGCGGTTACTTATAAGGACGACTTTGAACATGCGCCGGCCATTGAATCATATAATTACATGTTCATACTTTCTAAGCTTACCGAATTCTAAAGCAGTTGGCTTTCCCTTCTATTCCTTGGGGTAATAATAGCCGCCTGTCACTCTTCAACATAAAGCTGTGGCCGTTTTGGAATTACAAACAGCCCAAATACCCGGTACATTTTTTTAATCCGTTGCCTTGTTTTTCAAAAACAATGTTCGGTAAGTTTTGTACACAAAATTTAGGAGCCAAGGATGGTGTTCGGTATAGCCGAATGTTTGGTATAGTGGTATTCGGTATAGCAGCGTTGCACTGTATTTGGTTGGTAATCTTGTTTTTACAAAAGAAGACTTTTCATGCTAGGCACATTTTTTTGCCTAGCCGCTCCAGTAAATTGGGCCCAGTATCATGCAGAATATTACTCAGTAATTTTTCCTGCTAATGACATACTAACGGAACTAGTCATGGGCAATATGTATCAAGTAATTTTGGCTGTTGCAGGCTTTCAAGCAGAGATGTAGTCGAGTCCATCACAAGTCCCTACAAGTCCCTGCAAGTCCATCACAAGCCCTCCATGTCCTAATCCCAATCACAAGCTATTCAAATGAGCTTTGACAAAGGCATTCCTTTGTCATTGTTCATCCAGTTACTTGTGACCGGCTTTATGAAAGGACTTCTGACTGGGCTTGCGAAAGGACTTGTGAAAGGACTTGCAGGGACTTGACTACAGCACTGCTTTCAAGTATTCCTACTTTTCCTATTTTTTCCTATTTTTTCCTAATTTTGTGATCTTGCTCCTACTTTTCCTACTTTTTTCTTGAAATTCCTATTTTTTCCTACTTTTTCCTACTTTTTCCTATTTTCTGTCCTACAACTCTGAAAAATGAAATCCTCGTTGAATACTTGTCCACGCAGTGATACACTGTAGTCTGTAGGCTGGGCGATACGGCGATAAAATCGCGATGATGCGATATTCGCCGCCCAAAAATCGAAATCGGCTACATGATTTATAAAATCGAAAAATCAAGATATCGCCGATATCGTTTTTAAAATCGGCGATTTTTTTCGGAACCCCCATTTTCCCTTTAAAAATCGGCGATACTTTCTTTTTACCAGCAGATTCGCTAACATTTATTTCATTTAGTTTTCATTATTTGTTTTACGTACCAGCGTGGTTTGACCAGACGTACGTACATACGTGTCTTCGAGCTTCTTGTGTAATCACACAAGATCAAAATCATTGATCACGACGGACATTGTACATGTGCATTGTACAACGCATGCGCTGCACATGTTTGCCTTTTCTCAAGGCGCATTTCGCTTCGCGTTGCACTTGCACGTGCATTGTACACTGGGAATTTTAAGACGGTGGCATTCAGTGCGGTTGCTTGCACTTGACCAAGGCTAGCAACAAAGCAACGCGCACGCGCAGATGGGCTTTAGGGGTTGGAGTTATTGAAGCAATTGCTCTAACCCCGGCCCCCAGGTCTTAGTAGCCTTTCCTCAAGGCGAATTTCGCTTCGCGTTGCGCGTGCATATGCATTGTACACTGGTAATAATACGGTTGAGCTTTCAGTGCGGTTGTTTGCACTTGACCAAGACTACATGGAATGCACGCACACATGTGCGCTGTATAATGAACGGTGCCGAGAAGTTTTGTCGGGGTTTAGAAAACATCCAAGAAACAACACATTTAGTACACAAGGTATTTGTTTTTATTCCTCCATGGTTCATCACACGTTACATGTACATGGATGTGCTATTCTATCGTCAAATTTATTGGAAATAACTGGAATTTCAAGCAAGGTAATCTTGACTAATCCACACAATAGGACAACTTCAAGTGAACGCTGCGAAAAGCAATATCACGATATTCTTTGGTATATCAAATTTCCCGATATTCCGGTGTTTTTTAAGAGGCCGATATGATTTTCGATATGAAAACAATTGAGATATCGGGAAATATCGTCATATCGAACAGCCTTTAGAACGGCTTCAAAGTTAAACAATGCCTGGCGACAATGGGGCCCGGCGATTATGTACGGTAGTTACGAACGAACTTTTGCGACATTTTAATTATGCTGAAATTTGTTGACGATTTTATCGCCATATCGGCGATATCGCGGGAAAAAAAAATCGACTACGAAAAAAATTAATATCGTCAGCCCTAGTAGTCTGTCATATAAAAATCCCAAAAATAAAAGGGCTTCGGTACAGGAGTACTGCAACTTTACTTCCAAGAGCATTGAGGATGGAGTACACTCATGTTAGTACAGAACATGCCAGATAAGGCTTGTGATGCTGTAGACATGGGTGAGTATCAACGAAAACTACTCCTGAAAGCTTCCAAAAGTCCTACTTTTATCCTGAGTTTGTCCCCCAAAGTCAAACTGTTGTACTGTTTCTTTTTATTTTGATCCTACTATACTCTCTTCTTTTTTTACCCGGGTCTGCTTGAAAGCTAGTCTTGGTTCCAAGACATCCTTAGCGGTGCGATGTATAGCGCGCACGGCCAGCCGACAGCGCCCTCCAGCTACACACACACACACACACACCAAGGCCAAATCGCAAAGAACCTCTTGGCTATTTCGCAAGTTCTGCTCGCGATTTCGCGAGCAGAACTGTGCGGCATTTGCATGCGCGTGTGACGTAGCTGCATTATCGTATGTAAATCGCAAACACTCGCTAGTCTAGTTTCTGTACGTACATATGTGCATGCACACGTACGTACAAGGTACGTTAACTGACCAGTAAGTTATTACTAAAACATGAGTTTCCTCCAGTGCGCAAGCGCGATTATTCGTTTGACCTGCCTGTTAAATGATGCATAAGCAGGTCGTGCGCGCTTCTATGCGAAATAGCCAAGACGTTCTTTGCAATTTGGCCTTGACGTGTGTGTAGCTAGAGGGCGCTGTCGGCCGGCCGTGCGCGTATACGTTGCACCGCTAAGGACGTCTTGGAACCAAGACTACTTGAAAGCCTGCTATGTGGGTTTTTCCACACTAATGGTTGAAAAAAAAAGAGTGACTTTTTAGAGCTATTTTTATCAAGTCCCCTCTAGCCCGCTGGTGCCATTTGTCTAAAAGTCCTCGCTGCGGGCAGCATACAATTCTGACGTCATAGGACGAACCCCCTTTTGTGTCTA
The DNA here is from genome assembly GCA_037893225.1 of Hippasteria phrygiana. NCBI lineage: Eukaryota > Metazoa > Echinodermata > Asteroidea > Valvatida > Goniasteridae > Hippasteria > Hippasteria phrygiana. Next base: position 451,999 of record JAZGUH010000159.1, read on the forward strand.
GCACTAGGAACAAAAGAGGAGTTAGTCTTATGTGGTCAGAATTGTTTGCTGCCCGCAGCGACGACTTTTAGACAAATGGCATCAATGGGCTATGCTCCGTTAGAGGGGACATGATAAAAATAGCTCTGGAAAGTCACTTTTTTGTTATTTCATGGCAGAAAAAAAATTGGCTGTTTTATTTTACAATACAGAATCTACATTTTTTTAAATGACGCAAACTTCTCTCAGGAATCAGCATCCTCTTTAAGATCTGACGTTCATAACGTGGACAGACATTTTATCATTAAGCTATCCATTGAGTGTAAATCTCTGTTGAAAGTACAGGGTGTGCATCTTTGAGAGTTATGATCATAACAGGGACAGACATTTGTCACAAATTTCTGTCATTGTGTTATGGATGTTGTTCAAGTCGTATCCTAATTTCATAATGAATAAAAAATAGGTTGCTTTATAGTTTTGAGTGATAACAATTCTACATTGAACGAGTGATATACAATGGAACAAGGTCTGGATTAATAATAACAAGAATATACCAGTCCATCCATGTTATAGACATTATCGTTCTGTCTTCAAGATGACCCAGTAATTTCCTACATCATGCCTTTTCCATTTATGCACCTAAACTATGAAACAGACTTCTGATTCATTTGAGGGAAGTGTGGAATTTTCAAATCACAGCTTTCTTTTTAAAAGTTGTTACTTGTAATCAATTAGCTAATTAACCAGTTTACTGTTTATGTAGTTATGATTTTTTGCAAAGCATTATGAGATTTTTAATGTCAAACGCTATATTAAGAAGAAATTGAATACCTGATTGAAAGAAGGGCCCAAGTCCTCTTGAAAAGATTTTGAGAAAATTACAAAAAAGTCACACACATGATAGCCCATGGTGTTAGCATAACTTCCTGTGTAGTTTGGCCAAAAATGGTGGACTTGGGCAATCAGGTATTTGGTTATAATTTTATTATCAGCCTATTTCTTTTACAGTGCCATGATGCATGTATGTTTAGGAAACATAAAAATGAGCACAAAACCCGATTTGAAATCCAACCCCATGTCGCACCCCCAAACTTAACCATTATTGCGGACGGACTTCAATAACTGTTTTGCATAGCAAAACTTTTCTTGGCTTCGCAAAACTTTGTGCCTAGCTACTTGATGAATTTTTACCCCCGTTTTTGAAACCACACTGTCATCAAACGTGTTTGTCCCTTAATTGGTTTATATGTAGCCCTTGGTTATCAGTAGCGACGACGACATGGAATCACCTCTGATCCGTCGACCCAAGAAACGTAGACAGATCAGAACAGCTGTAGATGATGGAAGCGATGATTTTCTCGGTAAGTGGGTGCAATGTGATTTTCTGGGCACAATTTTAGACTTTAAAGTCTTCTGGTTTGTTTGCCGTTTTTAGAGTGGAAAATAGGCAGGAGCTGTACTTGCTTTGAGTTGGCAGGCTCCCAATTTTGTCAAAAAGAGTATAGAAGCTCTTTATTAATTTGGTTGCAGAAGAGTTGGGCTCATCCTTAAAATCACTCTCTCACCGGAGATCTGTTGCTACTCTTAGTCTGTTCTACAGGTATTTTCTGGGACGTTCCACCGGCTTGTCCAGCTTGGTTCCTCCAGTTTTGTGTTTGAGTGTGAAACTTGACTTTCCACCTTTGCCCACTAATGTACATGTATTCTAGCTGCAACTAGATGTGGAACAAGGAGATATACATGTACCAATAGATTTTTCCCTCGTTCTGTATCTCTATGGAATTCTTTGCCTGGTGCATGTTTCCCTTCATCTTACGATCTTTCCTGCTTCAAGAGGAATCTTAATTCCTACCTCTTGTATCTTTGAATCTTTTTCTGTTTGTAGCTCTGTACCTTAGTGGCTTTTAGCCTTGTTCAGGGATACGTCATTGTACAGGTGGTGATAGTTGTCATGAAACCCATAGAAGTCAGAAACCCTGGGATTACTTTCCCAACCTAGCAAGGGACAGTTTGGCAATTGTTCAAAAAGGATAAGACTTGACGTTGTTTAGAGTCTCGACCAGAGTTGTATTCGAGTCCCTGCAAGTCCTTTCACAAGTCCCTGCAAGTCCCTGCAAGTCCATCACAAGCCCTCCAGTGATAATCCCAATCACAAGCTATTCAAATGAGCTGTGACAAAGGCATTCCTTTGTCATTGTTCATCCAGTTACTTGTGACCGGCTTTATGAAAGGACTTCTGACTGGGCTTGCGAAAGGACTTGTGAAAGGACTTGCAGGGACTCGAATACAACTCTGGTCTCGACCCCTTGTTTTTAGAAAATGAAGCTCAAAGTTTCTGACCTGTGCATACTATATAATAACCGGAGTTCAAAAATGAAATCACCCCCAAAAATATTTCAAGATTTAATTAAGTTTTAAAACTTTGGCATGTGATAGAAAAGAGCTTTTCGAATGAAACAAATTTTAAGAACCTAACTTGACATTTCGTTGAAAATATTTTGGTTCTGTTTGTATTAAATACGGAATGCCATAGTGTGACTTTCAGCTGATTTAGAATAACTGGTTTGCGGTAGCACCATGTAATCAGTCTCTCTTGTGAGTTTGTGTGGTTCTGAAAAGAACCGGAGAGAACTCAACATTTCGGACAGTATGCTCTGCCTGTCGCCATTCTCCTGACGACGGGCAGAGCACACTGTCCGAAACGTTGAGTTCCCTCCGGTTCTTTTCAGAACCACACAAACTCACAAAAGAGATTGATAACATGGTGCTACCGCAAACCAGTTTAAATCTATTGCCCTTTCGCCATGCAAACCTTCAAATATCATTTATCTCCTTTTTGTTTTCAACGAGTGGTGCACCTCATATAAAGATATTCATGATATTGACTACATTACAAGACTTGATGTTGACTATATCAGAGCTCCTAAATATATTTCACCTTTCATTTGTTACAGATGAGAACATGAACAAGAGGGAAACAACCGAGGTTGTGAGGAGAATTTTCAACAAGAAAATGCAAATCCCAGCTGCGAAAGATCCGCAGATGGATAGAAATCAGAAATGTGTACGTTTGAAAGATAATTAAATATACATCAGTGTTGTAGGCAAGACTGATAGACAATTAGACGGAGGCCTTCAGGTCCGAGACAGAGACCTCAAAACCTTTAGATTATTAATTACTTAAAGCAGGAAAAATCTAAATGGTGGGTTGAAAGTGATGCACGTCTGGTGTTATATGTACCTTTGATGTTTTTGTGAAAATGAGTCATTATTTAACAAATACACTTCCTAATATCTTTAGGATTAACTATTTTGAAGTATAAAGTTAAGATCATGCTTGCTAGCCTTCAAATCACTCGCATTGTTACGGCTGAAAATCAGTTGGCTGCGATGAAAATTTTAAAGGCGTTTAGTTTTATCAGATCTCGGGTCTGAGACCAGCGAAATGACGAGACCAACAGTCCAAGACCAGGATCGCAGCGTGTGAAATTAAAACCAGTAAAATCAGGTCTCGAGACCAGGGATGTAGTCAAGTCCATCACAAGTCCATCACAAGTCCATCACAAGTCCCTGGAAGTCCATCACAAGCACTACAGTCCTAATTCCAATATCACAAGCTATTCAAATGAGCTTTGACAAAGGCATTCCTTTGTCATTGTTCATCCAGTTACTTGTGACCGACCGGCTTTTTTAGGAAAGGACTTCTGACTGGACTTGCGAAAGGACTTGTGAAAGGACTTGCAGGGACTCGAGACTCAAGACCTGCAACACTGATTAACATGGACATATAATACAAATATCTTAAACAGATGAGCCATCTCTTTTGGTTTGACAGCCTGTTTATAGTGGGCATACCTTAACATTTGTTCAATAGTGATTGCCACTACTCTGTCAACCTTGTGACGGCTCCGATGATGGCAATGTCAAATGGATGTCAGACAACTCGACCATTGAGACAACCCGACCATTGAGACAACCCGACCATTGAGACAACCCGACCATTGAGACTACTCGACCATTGAGACTACTCGACCATTGAGACTACTCGACCATTGAGACAACTCGACCATTGAGACAACTCGACCATTGAGACAACTTGACCATTGAGACAACCCGACCATTGAGACAACCCGACCATTGAGACTACTCGACCATTGAGACTACTCGACCATTGAGACAACTCGACCATTGAGACAACTTGACCATTGAGACAACCCGACCATTGAGACAACCCGACCATTGAGACAACCCGACCATTGAGACTACTCGACCATTGAGACTACTCGACCATTGAGACAACCCGACCATTGAGACTACCCGACCATTGAGACTACTCGACCATTGAGACAACTTGACCATTGAGACAACCCGACCATTGAGACTACTCGACCATTGAGACTACTTGACCATTGAGACAACCCGACCATTGAGACTACTTGACCATTGAGACAACCCGACCATTGAGACTACTCGACCATTGAGACTACTCGACCATTGAGACTACTCGACCATTGAGACAACTTGACCATTGAGACAACTTGACCATTGAGACAACCCGACCATTCAGACAACCCGACCATTGAGACAACCCGACCATTGAGACTACTCGACCATTGAGACTACTCGACCATTGAGACTACTCGACCATTGAGACTACTCGACCATTGAGACAACTCGACCATTGAGACAACCCGACCATTGAGACAACCCGACCATTGAGACAACCCGACCATTGAGACAACCCGACCATTGAGACAACCCGACCATTGAGACAACCCGACCATTGAGACTACTCGACCATTGAGACAACTTGACCATTGAGACAACCCGACCATTGAGACAACCCGACCATTGAGACAACCCGACCATTGAGACTACTCGACCATTGAGACAACCCGACCATTGAGACAACCCGACCATTGAGACAACTCGACCATTGAGACAACCCGACCATTGAGACAACCCGACCATTGAGACAACTTGACCATTGAGACAACCCGACCATTGAGACAACCCGACCATTGAGACTACCCGACCATTGAGACTACTCGACCATTGAGACAACTTGACCATTGAGACAACCCGACCATTGAGACAACCCGACCATTGAGACTACTCGACTGTGAGACAACTTAACCATTTTCCCGGTCACTGTTGAGACAAGTTGACGTCAACCCTGAACACAAAACGACCGTCGATGTTTATGCGGCATTTTCATGTGCGTGCCGGACAATGTAGCACGGGCGACGTGGTTGCATTGTGACTCCTTGGTGGTGAAGAGCGAGCTGCGTGGCCAAGCCGGATAGCTGGAGGAACCTGGTGACTTTTGGTGCACGTGTGGCACGGTACGGAAGGTATCAACAGACGACTTGTTTCAATGACGATTTGTCTCAATGAATGACTTGTCTTTCCAGTCGAACACACAGACGGTTGAGTTTATCAATGGTCGAGCTGTCCTGAGCACCTGTCACACATGGCAATCGGGATATTATTAACCTTAAAAATGTACAGGTAATTATTATTATTGCTCCCTCCCATTCAGACCAAGAGAGCCAGATTTGCCTCCGACGATGCCCGAGGCTTCCTTGAAGAGGAGGTTGAGGTGTCGGATGATGAGGAATGTTCGTTGGACGAAGAGGGGAGTGATCTGGACAACTCCTTGGAGGGTTTCATCAACAATGCCTCTCAGTTGACCCAAGCCTCACAGTCTGCCCTCAGGGCTGATGGTAGGTTGGCTTCACCCAGGATTTGTCTTTGGTTGGGGCTTACGTCCAAAACTTATTCTGATTTGAGGAGCTCCAATTAAGCTATTTTGGACATAGGTCAGTTATGGATCTGGTATTCAAATTTTTAAATTTTCTGTTCTGTTTATAAAAACTTTGCATTGGCGCAGTACCAAGTGACCTTCAGTTGGGGTATTTGTTCGTAGTTCAGTTAGACCAGCCTATTGTAACAGGCTCATTGTAAATAGCGACTAAGCTAAAACTATCTAAGTGAGATAGCCGACTATAAATGTGACCCGCTCTGCAAAAAAGGCACTTATGTTGCAAATTTTGAAAATAGTGTTTTATATATAGCTGGAAAGGCCATTTTATAAGCTTTCATGTGGTATATGTCTGAGGCCTGTAGCCTTTTGCAATCATGAGATATTTGGAAATTTGCATGTTTGTTTTCAGGAATTTCTTGAAATGACTTAAGGAGAAACAAGCCATTTAGAAAAACAAAAAGCAAAGCAATAGATGGAAGCACTCGACAAAAACACATTCTTTCTCCAACTTTATTCACTGAAATCAAAGATTTTGGTTATGAAATAGAATAATATAGGTATCACAGATGCAAAAAATTCCCTCCCTTCAAAATCACTTGTTTGAAGAATTGTTCACCCTCTTCACATTGAACGGCCCATAACTCGTAAAAGCATACAGCGACTTATGTGCCCTTTTTGCAGAGCGGGTCACAAATGACCGATCTTAAACCGGTAAGCATTTTATTGCAATCAGCCCCGGGGGAGAACTAAAAGTTATATAAGTAACTTTCTTCCACTTGTGGTATCTTTGTGGAACTCATTGAAGGAAATTTGATCTTAGCAGGTAATTTGTAGGCTATTGTGAATATTTGAACTAGATGTACAGTGTGACTTTATCTAACTTCCACTCCATCACAGACATGCACGCCGTCTACATGCAGTCTGTCCGAAGCCCAGGAAGAGGGGGCGTGCTGCATCCCGCCCACAACTCCTACAAGATGGTCCAGCGCCCTGCCCCTGACGACCTGGAAATCTTCTCCCAAGTGCCCGTCCAAGACGAGAGCTACTACGAGAACAGCTTTGTTGTCCACGAAGGGGATGATGACGAGTTTGATAGGGGAGGTCGGAAACCAGGAAAGAGTGACTGGTTGGAGGAGAGTCTCTTTGAGAATACCATCAACCCGGACAATGTCATCCGGGGAAGACGGAGAGGCAGGAATCAGGGACTGCTGAGCAGGGCTGAGCAGATCTTGAAGGAAGGAAGGAGGAGGGTGCTCAAGTCATCTTCCTCGGCCTCAGCAAGTGCCGAGGAGACAGATGTGGAATGTAGAGGACAATACAAGAAGGTACAACTCAAGAGGAACAGACAGAAAGCAACTTGTCTTGGTACTTTAGATCAACACAAGAACCTGGGCTCAACTGGATGGTTGTCAACCGGAAATAGTGACAATCCAAGGTCTTCCACTGTTACGAAATCAGTCAGGATTCCTGGGGCTACTCATCAAGAGTCACCAATGGAACACACCCATAGACAGCTCTCAACCAAAGACTCTAGGAATTCCTGCACATTGGATAGCAGCGATGGATCTTACACTGAGAGTAAATTGCACAAGCAAAGTGGTTTGCCTCCAAGTCAGAGCCAGAGCTCTGTCATCGGGCAGTTTGTTGCAGGAAACGGAAGGCAGACCAGTGCATGCCCCTCAGAGTTCTCGCATCAGCCACAAGGAGTCAGACTCGGGACAGAGAAGTCCAACAACGAGACAACAAAGGCCACTGAAGGTGGTCTGACACTAGCAGAGAAGGAAAGAGCAGAGAGGTTGAAGAGGCAGGAAGAGAAGAAGAGAGAATTCCTGAAAATGGAGGAGATTAAAATGCAACAGCAGCAGCAACTCAAGAAAACCCTGGAGCATCATCAGCAAGTTCAGCATCAGCATCGTCAGCAGCCACAACATCAGGAGAATCGGCCCAAGCAAACCCATGGACAACAGCAACAATCGCAACTGCAGCAACCTGAGCAGAAGCAGCAGCGACATCAGCACTTCAAACCAAGTCAGCAACATCAACAAGAGCACAATCAGGAGAAGCAGGTGAACCAGCTCACTCAAAGTCTAGGACCTTATCAGCAACCAAAACAGCAGCAGCAGCAGCAGTATCTGCAGCAACAGCAACAGCAACAGCAACAGCAGCAGTATCAGTATCTGCAGCAACACTTTAAAGAAGCCCAGGGGCAGTTGCAACAACATCAACAACTCAAACAGCAGCAGCAACATCAGCAGCTGCAGCACCAGCAGCTGCAGCACCAGCATCAGCAGCACCAGCATCAGCAGCAGCTCAAACCAAAGCAGCAGAAGCAATTCATACAAACCTGTGAGCAGCAGCAGCAGCCACTCAATCAGCAACAGCAGCGAGCCGAGTTGTACTTCGGCAGATCGTCGCACAGTGCTATACCTAGTATTAGCGGAGTACGTCAAAAACAGACACATACCCCGGGTTCCTCTGTGGATTCCACAAGACCTGTAAGCAGCATCGGTGTTGCAGCAGTGGCACGAAGTAATCCAACCCACAGACCGACAGGGGTGTCGGATACTGGTGATTTCAATTCAAGGAATCGGGTACCAGCCTTGCTGGGAACCAGCAGCAAGTTATCTCCGAGGAAGACGTTGCCAAGGAGCCCTCCCATTTCACCAAGCTCAATGCAGCTGATGGGTCAAACTACCTTGGTAGGGGTGAGTTTAACTTCCTGGATTGTGAGATGTACTCATTAATTATGTTATCTGTATCCAAAAGGAACATACATCCATAACCCTGGGGAAGGGTTACGTCCATCCGTCCATCCATTCGTCCATCCGTCCATCCATTCGTCCATCTATTACCGTTACTGTATTAACTGTGTTGAATTTTCATGGGTTCAGGACATGTAGTGCCTTGGTACCACTACTTTACATGGAGCTATGATGCCCCAATTTGTCTACAAGTAAGTCCAAAAAATGTGCCATAGGTATACTGCAGTGTTGGATTTTGACAGGTTGAGGACACTTCCTAGTAAAAATGCCTAGGGGTTGGGGTATTAATTCTCCTATTCTTCCTATTTTTCTGTTGCTCTTTTATACTATTTCACTTTACACTATTTCACTCTCCTGCTGTCACCAGTATTTCCTTATTTGTAATAGTAATATTATTGTTACAAATAAACTTTTTGTTATGCAAATCACCCATCACAAGGCCAAAGGCCACTCGAGGTGTGGGCTACAGAGGAAAGTGTGGAAGAACCAGCCCCTCACACTGAAACAAGACAAGATAATCTGATCTCTTCACAGTATGAATAGGGTCGGGATGGGTAACTAGTCCACTGCAAGGCATTAATAATGCCTCTACCCATATTAAGCGTAGAAGTGCTATAGCCCAGGACTGGGCTCGAACCCACAACCTGCAGAATTACCCACAGACCACGAATTCAATGCTCCAAACCACTAGGCCACGGTACTTCCACATTATGGCAATCCTATACTGTAAACTCAAAACTCCTCGTTTGTGCGGTTTCATTTGGTAAATTTGTTGAAGTTCATTCCCTGTGGTCTTTGGTTGGCAGTCTCAGGAGGCATTGAAGCGCGGCAAGCCAGTCATCTTGATAGACTCCGGGGAGCTTTCCAGCTCCTCACACATCGTATCCACCCTGGCACTCAAGCACAGCCTCCGCCCCTTGGTCCGCTCGCTGAAGGGCTGTGATTACATCGTCAGCGCTCGCATGGGCGTAAAGAAGAAATCCATGTCTGGTAAGAGTTTCCTCAGTCTTGGAAAGTGAGGAGTAGAACTATGCTGGATAATGTTTCATCCAGAGAGCTAGATTAAGTTTATACTAGAGAGTTCCTTGCACAGATACTATTTCTATATGTAAGGGGTCATTTCGTATTATCAGAAAGTGGTATCAATTCGGTCGATTCACAACTCAGTGAGCAGCCAGCGGCAAGCCGGGAAAGGCCAATTTCCCACTTTCGGGGTCGACATCACGTCTATCGCGTTGTATTAGATGGTGGACAGTACAGCAGTATGGATTTCGCGAGAATGCGAGTGGATGAGTTAAAGCAATTTTTGACTAATCGGGGAATACCTTGTGCAGGAAAGAAAAGAGAGGAGTTGATAGATTTAGCGGAGAAGGGGTGTAAGAAGTACGGTCGATGCATTGGCGATACCCACTTCCGGTTTTGCAATGTCGACTTTTTCCCATGATGCACTGCTTAATTTGGCCTCGACCCGGTTGCCGCTGGCGGTGCACCGAGTTGTTAATCGACCGAATTGTGGTGACACAATTGTTTTCGGCTGGCTGATAAAATCAGCTCATTCTATACAGCTCCGTGCACACGGGCAGTTTCATCACCGCAATACTCTTGAAGAGTGTGTGGTCCTCCGGCAGCGAGTGCTTTACAAAGAATTCAATTACGGCATCCCCTGGCTCTCTGGCTAATCCATCTGGGTGGACAATGGGGAATTCATGTCCCAAGCCAGAGCTCCTTATAAACATTCACTGCAGCAAGACCTCCACTAATACGGTTCTTTGTCCATGGTCTGACCGCTGCAAATTTGAAATCTTGGACGAGCTGACTCGGCTTTTTACTGAGGTCCAAGCTTCAGTTTTTCCCCCATGATTATTCAGTTATTCAAGCCACGTTGCTTCCCATTCATCAGCAAGGTTTGAGGTAAGGAATGCCGCACCGCAAAGAAAAACAGCGGTACTGCAATCAATACCGCACCCAGACAATATGAAATGCTCCCTAACAGATATAAAGAAAGTAGTCCCTACTTTCTGTATGAAAACCTTATCAAGACTTCAGAGAGATGCTATATGTCCAGCTGTCATCTAACTCATTTATACAACATTTAAATATCAAACAACTATTCTGTGGTTCTTTTGGGTGTGACATAATTATTACATTTAAACATTTTCCCTGTAATTGAAGGATACTTTCTGCTTCCTTTAATAGAAACATGCAATGGGTAGTGGATATCCATAACCATTCCAATTTTGCCTTTGAGAAAGAACTTTGTATATTTCAGGTCCATTCAGTCAGTCAGCAGTTTGCAACAGTTTAATTCATTTTCATTCCAATAATTAACAACTATTGTATGTTTTTTTTTTTCATGACGGACATAAATAAAGGTCGCATTTTTACCCCTCCCCCTAACAACAAAAATGACAGATTTTAGCAACGGTGGCAATAAAAACAAGCTGATTGATCGGATGCGGCACCTATGTGAGCTGTTTGACAGGCCGTGTCTGATCCTAGAGAAGGACCGAGTCAAGCCAGCCGATGACAAGAAACCTAGACAACTGTAAGTTAGTGAAATGAAGGCCTGGTATGCACAACCTGGCTCACTTTAATCTTTCTAAAGTGGGTAGGGTACTGGCCAAGGAAATTTTGTGAAAAGAATTTACATTCACATTTCTCACACAACTTCTCCCCCCCCCCCCCCATGAATTCAAGTGGGAAAATCCACTTCATGAAAATGTTTTCCCACTTGTGTGAAAAGGCGTGAAAATGTTTTCCCACTTGTGTGAAAAGGCGTGAAAATGTTTTCCCACTTGTGTGAAAAGGCGTGAAAATGTTTTCCCACTTGTGTGAAAAGGCGTGAAAATGTTTTCCCACTTGTGTGAAAAGGCGTGAAAATGTTTTCCCACTTGTGTGAAAAGGCGTGAAAATGTTTTCCCACTTGTGTGAAAAGGTGTGAAAATGTTTTCCCACTTGTGTGAAAAGGTGTGAAAATGTTTTCCCAATTGTGTGAAAAGATGTGAAAATGTTTTCCCACTTGTGTGAAAAGGCGTGAAAATGTTTTCCTACTTTAAGAAAAAATTCAAATTTCGTGAAATGAAAATGAATTCCCTGGGAAGAGAAAAAGTGTGAAGAGAAATTCCCATTTTTGAGGTTAACTTTCAATTGCAATGGACTGTTGGGATGCACTTTCACACTGCACCGTGTCCATGCGTTTATGATATTGATGCCCGGGACCCATATTATCAGCCCTCATGTGAAACAGGCTTTAATGGATATCACATCATTTCTGTCAGTTTATGTGTACTTAAGTGCAAAAAGGGTGTAATTGCTGGGCCGTCACCATTGAGTTTTAATACAAAAACTAGAGTGCGTGAGTATGAAGCCACGCGTCTTGACAGGAACCAGTTTGAAATTGGGGCGTTATTGAAGGAGTACATCCAGGTATTATACATTCTACTTTGAACCTATGCTTTGAAAGCTGTGATTGGGTCCATGTATGAATCTAACTCCCAACGCGCATGGAATAACGTGTATGCCCTCTATATCATCAGTGATTATTACATGATGTTACAGGGGCGGATGCAGGATTGTTTGCAGGGGGGTTTCTTAATTTTATTGTTTCGTACATTTACCCAAAAGTTGACTCCCAAAATGTTTCGCCTGCACATTTTTTTTTACAAATTTTACTGTCTCAACCTTGGTGGCGCTATTTAACGTCTTTGATTTGTTCTTACCCGTACACACAAAATGAGACCTTTACAGGGTTTTGCTTTTCTTTTCTGTTTTGCTATTGTGGGGGTTTGCTATTGGGGGGGGGGGGGGGTTTCCGACCCCCAAACCCCCTTCTGGATTCGCCCCTGGTGCCCTCTGACTCATCAAGTTGAACTAAAATAATTCTTTGACTTTCGTGATCTCCATTGACAGGATTCGAACCAAGTACTTCGACAGCACATTAGCAGCTCTGAGTAAGACCCACATCAAAGTGCTGTACTCGGACTCGCTGGGTAAGTATGAGTTCAGTACATCCAACCAGGAGTAGGTTACACACAGGAGTCTCCATCTTGACGCTGTCTTTATGTACGATTCCGTAGGATACAAGCTGGAGGCTTGAAATGAACGAAAATGGGAAACGTGTATTAAATCGTGTTTCACATGTGCAAATTGGTATGGTTACGGTTGCCAAAGAAGATTTATATTTTGTTCATTTCAATTATGCCAGAATTTGCTAAAGATGTCTCTTTTTTTTCATTTGTTTAAAAATCCTGGGAAAGAAAAATTTAATCCGAACAAGACAGTCGTGCATTTAACATTTTGCATCATTATATTAACCTTTATGTCCGTTCCACAAGTAATTTTTGTGTCGCCGAAATGAATGTTTTAGGGGGACACTTACCAGTCCTAAATTCTGTGTGATTGTAGCTCCGTATGGATGTTAAAGTTTTAGGTTAAGTTTTTGGGAGAAAGTTTATAACATCTACATGCTTTCATGGATTTTGATGAAGCTTATATGCAGTGACCCATGGGTGGGAAGATGCAATTCTTCGAAATGCTGAGGTCAAAGGTTATGTAGGGGTCATTAGAGGTCATTAGTATGTCAGTATGTATGTGGCATTTTGGTTAGTTTTGGAAAAATTGGGTCTCGTATGAAAAGTTTAAATCCAATTGCAATCAAACTTGGATCATAGGTGCATTATGTTAACCGTCATATGATGGTGATGTGAAAGGTCACTTACTGAGGTCAAAGGTCATTTGAGGGCAACTTCTAAAATAGGCTGAAACTGTAAAATTTGTCTCATTTGAAATGTTTAAGTCCAATTGCAATCAAACTTGAGCCAAAGGTGCAACATGGACACATTTATGTCATGTTGATGTTAAAGGTCACATATCAATGTCAAAGGTCATTTCAGGTGAAGTGATAAAATAGGCTGAAAATGTTAAGTTGTTCTCGTTTGAATTGTTGAAACTTGGATTCAGTGACCAAAAAAAGGCGACACGTGTGATCCGCGGATCACCTTGTTTTTTACCCCAGATGTTTATTTTTCCGATTGACCGACCCTACTTCAAGGCAAAAAATCTATATGAGAACTAGCTAAGTAAAAAGGGATGCCCTAAAACCCACTGCGAGGGTTTCACCACTGTACATGATATGTGGAGAGGATTCCTGCTCAGAGTCGGAGTTGATTTCAAAATTGTCGAAGTCATCCAAACCTACTTTTCAACAAAAATTGTAAATGAATGGATTTTTGGGTTGTCTTGCGTACTTACAGTTTTTTTTTCCCTTTTGTGTCTGGTTGAGAAAACTGAAAATCTGTGTCGCCCTTTTCTCATTCTTTATATTGGTCTCCCTTGCCAAGTATTCTCTTGTACATTATGTTTTTCGGGGTCTAAAGAAGGAAAATATTGTAGCCAGCTACAAGTTGCTCTTTATTCCTCTACAGATGACACTGCCAGGATTCTGGCTGATTTGGTTCGCTTGGAAGTCAGGAAAGGGGAGGGGTTGGCCCCACCCCCTGCTATGGACCCCACCCAGGAACAGGTCAGCAGCAGTTTAACCTACTGAATATGTACTACCTGGCCGGTTGTCAGCTATATGCACATTCCTGCGTGTACTCAATCCATTGTGTGCCTGTTGTTTGCATCATGATTGGCTGCACAGCCCGACAGAATGGGTGGAAATGTGATTTGCTTGGTGGGAAATACAGCCAAAAGAGTTTTGCAATAAACACCCTTTGGAGATATAACCTCCAAAAGAATGTCAACTAAACAAAATTAGCTGGCCTAAGGTTTTGAACTTTGAGCAAGTTCTTTGTCAAATGCAATTGACAATGGTACGAGAAACAAACTTGGGGGACACACAAGCATGCAGGGGGTTTAATTGAGAAACACAAAAGAGGGATTAATCCTAACCCACCTCAATCCTCCAAAGTCCTTCTTGCAGTTTTTGAGGATTTTGGAGGATTGAGAATGAATGGTATTTCAAGAAAAAGATGTTTTTGGAGGATTGAGGATTAATGGTGTTTCAAAAAAAGGAGGATTAAGGATAAATGGTGTTTAAAGCACAGGAGGATTTTTGAGGATTGAGGATGAATGCATTTTTTGGGGCAGGGCAATCAGAGGATTTTGGAGGATTGAGGATGGTTCTAAGCAAAAAGGGTCTAGGGGGTTAGGGTTACACTATGAACATCTAACAAAAGAAAACCCACGCAGTCCTTTGTTACAAACAAAGGACTGCGTGGGTTTTCTTTTGTTAGATGTTCATAGTGTTAAGGACCAAGGGAGTGTACCAGTAGGTGGACATCAAAGGAAGTACAGAGACGTTTCGTCCACACTTTCTCCCTGCTGAGGCGAACTGAGTCCTTGTAATGCCGATCTTCTCTGTTGCAGTCCTTGCAATCTTCTCTCTTGGGTTTGAAAACTATTTTACATTGTAGTATTCAGCCTTCCTAGGTTACATGTCTGCAATCTCAATAGTTTATAGAAATAAACCTCAAGGGAACTGGACGAGGTCATTTAGTTTTCTAGAGTGAACAGTCATTTACGTGGGTGGCTTTTAAACCTTCAACCACCGGGAATACCACACCGGCACTTTACCAACTCGGCTATCTTGCCCTGGTAGAGCCACGGATACAGTATTCTCATTTTCAAGGTTGTCTGTTCAAGCCCTGCTATTGTCAACTTCTTTGTTCACTTTAATTACGGAGCTGTTTTTTCTCGTCAACAAATGTTTCCTTTCAGGTTTTCAAGTTTTACTTGTCACTACCCCGAGTCAGCTATGCTTTGGCCCTGTCACTTATGATGGCGTTTCCCTGCGTTCAGCAACTTATTAGTAGGTGAGCAAAACAATGATTCCACACATTGAAATAGAAAAAGAACAAGAAGTTTACAATGATTACACCTCGTACATATTCATCAGCCTCACTGACTTCTGCGTTGTTAATATATACCTTCAGGTGTATAATTATGGGTGTAAGTACCATGCACAAACATTGGAAAGAGTTCCATATCCGGACATCACTTATTTTCCCTTAATATGACTTAAAAACTACCAAAACGTGTAAATCTGATGAAGAAACACGAATTTAGGAGGGAAACATTTTCAACTTATTCTTTGAAAATACTTTAACTTTTTCTGTCATGGCCCATAGACTTTGTGCACAAGGTATAAGTGATGTCCGGATATGGAACTCTTTCCCAAACATGTCTGCATTAAAGAGCACATGATTGCCAAGGGTGTTTTATTCAAATTAATTCAGTTGGGTTCAGTTCAATTTACAAATGTATATTTATTTTCATAATCTGAACAAGATGGTCAAATTTGCAGGGATTTATGTACAAACAAAGTTACGGAATTTGACAAGCATATGTTAATGTGGTGTAATGCCAATAAATGTATGCGCAGTATCACTTTAAGCTGGCAGTGAAGTTAACCAGAAAGATTCGGGACAGGCTCAGAAATCTTGAGACTTTTCATCAGCAGGATGAGAAATTAATATTTCCGGGGATTGACAAGCGGATAATTTTGTGCGTAGTAGGAAAGGTTATTGATGTGCTTTTTTTTCTGGTTGTCCTCTCTGTTTTTTTTTCTATGCATCCGTTTATTTTTTTTATCACATTGTCTTTTATAGGCCTGTTGGGACGTTAAAAAACCCAGATAAGATAAAAACAGGCAGACAATTGCACCGACTTGGCAATTGGCAAAAAAACTCTTGTAAAAAGAAACAAACTGTGACTTCCTTGTGTGTGATTCCCTGTTTAAAATTGACAGGGAGATTAGGAAGATGTGATTTGTTTGGAAGGGTTTGGGGGTAGGAAGGGTTGGGGGTAGGAAGGGTTGGGGGTAGGAAGGGTTGGGGGTAGGAAGGGTTGGGGGTAGGAAGGGTTGGGGGTAGGAAGGGTTGCGGGTAGGAAGGGTTGGGGGTAGGAAGGGTTGGGGGTAGGAAGGGTTGCGGGTAGGAAGGGTTGGGGGTAGGAAGGGTTGGGGGTAGGAAGGGTTGGGGGTAGGAAGGGTTGGGGGTAGGAAGGGTTGGGGGTAGGAAGGGTTGGGGGTAGGAAGGGTTGCGGGTAGGAAGGGTTGGGGGTAGGAAGGGTTGGGGGTAGGAAGGGTTGGGGGTAGGAAGGGTTGGGGGTAGGAAGGGTTGGGGGTAGGAAGGGTTGGGGGTTAGGAAGGGTTGGGGGTTAGGAAGGGTTGGGGGTTAGGAAGGGTTGGGGGTTAGGAAGGGTTGGGGGTTAGGAAGGGTTGGGGGTTAGGAAGGGTTGGGGGTTAGGAAGGGTTGGGGGTTAAGAAGGGTTGGGGGTAGGAAGGGTTGGGGGTAGGAAGGGTTGGGGGTAGGAAGGGTTGGGGGTAGGAAGGGTTGCGGGTAGGAAGGGTTGGGGGTAGGAAGGGTTGGGGGTAGGAAGGGTTGCGGGTAGGAAGGGTTGGGGGTAGGAAGGGTTGGGGGTAGGAAGGGTTGGGGGTAGGAAGGGTTGGGGGTAGGAAGGGTTGGGGGTAGGAAGGGTTGGGGGTAGGAAGGGTTGCGGGTAGGAAGGGTTGCGGGTAGGAAGGGTTGGGGGTAGGAAGGGTTGGGGGTAGGAAGGGTTGGGGGTAGGAAGGGTTGGGGGTTAGGAAGGGTTGGGGGTTAGGAAGGGTTGGGGGTTAGGAAGGGTTGGGGGTTAGGAAGGGTTGGGGGTTAGGAAGGGTTGGGGGTTAGGAAGGGTTGGGGGTTAGGAAGGGTTGGGGGTTAGGAAGGGTTGGGGGTTAGGAAGGGTTGGGGGTTAGGAAGGGTTGGGGGTTAGGAAGGGTTGGGGGTAGGAAGGGTTGGGGGTGGAGTGGTTTTCATTTTGTGAGATTGTTGTGTGCATCTGAGGGATGGATCTTACAGTATCTGGGCTTATAGAGGTTGATTATTTTTCTCTCCATCCGTAGTTCACCAGAACAGTTGCAGCAGAAAGTCAACATTTCCCACCAGAGGTCAACCGAGATTTTTTATTTCCTGTGCCGTGAGTTTGACAAGCAGATGACCGGCCTGTCAACTAGCAAGTGACGCGGATGACCAAGCAGATCTCCTGGAATCAACTCTTGACCAACTACAAAGAATTCCTTTGTGGGTGCACTATAACACTAACTCAACAGAGAGAATTTCTTTAAGAATCGGATGTATAAACTTAACATATCGGTCAGTTTGTTCTGACCGTCATCAGGAGTCTTTGCATCTGCCTCAGACGAGTGGTCATCTATACCTCAGGCCCTCTCTCCTAGAATTCTGATTCTTGACCGACATTATCCAGCTATCTTCACAGTTCCACCTTCACTATGTTGAGGATACCACGCCTCTAGCCTGTTCCACACTTCACTAATGCGCACTTGATACCTCTCTCATCTATTTAAGGATTTCCCTCTTTAGAGTCTAGGTATTCTCCTTATGACAGTCGGAGCATACTGCAGGGTTCCCACCGCATCCTGGAAATCAGGGAAAACCTGGAAAATGAGTTTCGCTTTTTAAAAAAAAATCAGTTTTATCAAACTAGTGTATTTTTTTCCCAAGGCAATCACGCTGTTACTTTAATAATTTTATCGTACCAACCTAGCTGATAGAAAAAGGTTTCTATAAGTTTGTACTTATTGTATTGTGATAAACATGAACTGTGTGTTACAAAGCCTATTGTATGGTTTTGAGTGTTAATACCAAACTTTGGGAGTACATGTAGACGAATGGAAACAGTTTTTATATTTGTGCCGTTGGTGTAAACTGTAAATATGAAAGCTTATCATGGGCCTATCTGCAGTGAATGTTGTCCCATGAGCCTCATTTGGTAATTATGCAATATATAATCATGTATCTGAATATGATTTTTGTAGGAAGTAAATTGAAAAAATCTACAAAATGTTTCAAACAATAAGCAAGTTCTTCCTCGAAGGCAAATCACAGTGGTACAAGAAACAAACATGTGTGGGACACACAAGGAAGTGGGGTGGGTAAAGAAACACAAAAGAGGGATTAAAGGTGGTGTACATGATTGGTCATTGTGGCAATTTTCAGAAATGGGCGGATTTGGGGGTCAGTATTTGATAGGAAATATCGTTCCACTGACCTGTTCAAAGTTTTGCGTTGTTGGATGGCGAAAAAAACGAGAGAAAAACGGCGCTCGTTTTCAACCGTCGGGCGGATGATGGCCTTTAGTCAAGGCGCGCGTGGCTACCTGGACGCGTGACGCGCCCCGAATGCCAGCATATCCGAGGCGCGCCATTGTCTGGGTAGCCACGCGCGCCTTGACTAAAGGCTACAGGGCAGTTTTCCAACGATTTCCAGCTGGAAATCGTTGGAAAACGATATGAATTTCCACTTTTCTTGACAACGACAGCACACCTGGTGCCATAATTTCACAGGATGATTGAGACTACTATTAATTTAGTCTACTAAGGTATTTCGTAATAATTCAGAAAAAACAAATTGGAAGATTACCAATCATGTACACTACCTTTAAGGACCAAAGGAGAGTGGAGTAAGACGGGAGCGGGGACAGCAAACAAAAAATACTGATTCAAGACAATAGACAAATCCCAAATTGACGAAAATAGCACTGATCTGATGAACACTTCCAGGTTTGAAAGCGAGAATCCCAGTCCTAAAGTAAACAACTTTAATTTGCTGATCGTGCGCTGCGCTGCCATGGCGTGATTCATTCATGCATGAATGAATTTGTTCAAAAACACCATTTGTTTAGCACGGAGATCCATGCTTACAACCCTGAAGTGCGCAGAAGGGGCCAATATGAAATTCGTCTATTGACTGCAGATTTATAAATCTATGCAAACTATTGCAAAAGGGTTCAATGAAGAATTGTGTTGAATTGCCAGGTTGCAAACATTTGTTTTTATTTCATTGAAGGAGAAAACTAGATGTTATAATTGAAAGATCTATTCACTCGTTAACAGTTGTGCCTCGTGTAAAGCCTATAGTTGGTAGTGTATTTTAGACATCATGACGGCTTTCAACTGCACTGCATTTAAATGTGTTTGTATTATGCCAATTGTTTGTAACTATAATGCAGTACTCTGTGATCATTACAAAGAAAGAGTAAACTTTAGGCAGGAAGCCTTTTTCAAACTCCCAAACACCATCACAAAGGAAAGAATTTACATGGAGATGGTTTTTTGAATGCCTGATTTTTTTCATTGAAAGTATTTGGTTTCTCCTAGGTTATATTTTAAAAATATTTAGTTCACGCTTTCCCTTGGCCAAAAAATATGTTTGGATTTGATTTTCTTTTTCGGTGAACATTCTAAATAAATGCTTAAAGGTATGATGAACACTTTGGTCATGATCAAAGCGTTTTGAGATTTTTAATGTAAAACGCTATATATTAAGAATAAATGATTATTAAAAAAGTAATAATGTCATCTTCGAGAAAATTGTATCTAAAGACCACCAAAAACACGGTGTTTTTTTTTGTCTGTCAATTGAATTAAGTAGCAATGAACATGAACAAAATTAAAAACGACAGGGTTTCTTTTTTTAACTATTTTCTTGTGACTTAATGACAGATTGAGCTCAAACTTTCACAGGTTTGTTTTAATAAATGTGTTTAATTACAAACGATATAAACACTATATATACCTGCAACTTTTTGTCAGCTCCACTACAGCATGTGATTTCATTTCCTTTATGGTTCCCAAAACTCCTGCTAGGATACCCAGCACGATGGGCATAGGGGTAACCCCCCTTTTGTCCCTATACCCAATATACACACTCCAGACTATTGTTACCCCTGAGGCCCAACACATCCCCACTGGATTTCTGAAAAGAATTCCTGAGATTCCGGGAACACAATTACCTACACAAAAGAGGTGGGGGATGTTCCCTTTTCCCCATATCGCGCTTCATATGCCTGCTAGCAATGTATTGAGACGTTTGCAAACCACTTTTTGTAGGCCAGCTGCCTGGATTTGGCCAATTGTGTGCAACCCCCCCGCCCCCCTCCATTCTCCATATTAATTTAGACATTGTCAAAAGAATTGAGTACTGTGACCTCTGCAATGTTCATGACCATCCAGCATGAGGGGGAATCTTCATTTACCCTTAACGATTTTTACCTTTGACTTTTGTAATTTTTGGATTTTGACAAACATATGTACCCGACTTTTGTCTGGCAAAGGTTTACCAATGTGGCATGGTTACATTCCAAACGTTTCTGAATGTTTTGTCAATTTTGGGGGAAATTATGTGACCGTTAGGAACAGAAACGTTCAGTCAGTCTTTCTCTTGGTGTTAACAGTTTCTGAATACCTTAGCAAGCAATCAATCAAGCATTCAAATTCACTGACCATGGACTAGCGAACGCTTGTTGTGCCTTGGCCTAATTCGTTTTCGCGACACGGCTCAAGGGCGCTACATTTACTATGCTTCACGATCGACGCGGCTCCTGCAAGTCGTGCTTATCCTCCACGGGGGGGGGGGGTGGGGGGGGGGGGGGGGGGGCGGGGCGGGGGGGGGGGGCTTCCCCTCCCCCCCCCCCCCCCCCCCTCCCCCTTTCCACCCCCCCCCCTCTTCCCCCCCCACCCTCTTCTGGAAAATATGGATTTTTTTTACAATGTCGATTTTCTCTCCTCTTGAAATGAGCCCATTCCCCGACCCCCCCCCCCCCCCCCCCCCCCTTCTCTAGGGAAGAACACTGTTTTTCAAGTTCTCGTGAATGCAGCTGAAACAGGCAGTAGTCTTGGCGAAGTGAACTTTGTTGCACGATCAGTAGTGAGACAATTAAGCCATCGTTCAAGGACATGCTGAGGAGGGATGTGAGTTGGTCTCACCAATGGTGGAAGTCACCCCCGCTGGGACTCGGCCGAGGGACTATTAGGTCTAAAATTGGGGATACTTTCCTTTGTATCTGTTGGTGATAATATCCTCTTATCAGGACCCAAGAAAAACCGTAGTGGGTAGGGGCTGCAACCTAAATGTGGCGGGCAACCCCAACACCTCTGTGAGCCCTTATTATTACCTAGAGTGGCTGTCGCCTTGTATTGGGCTACTTCGGTTAAACAAAAATTGCTTGCGCATTGGAAAGGATACCCAGCTCGATATGGATGCATAGGGGTACCCCCCTTTTGTCCCCAAACACACTCCAGACTATTATTACCCAACACACCCCCCAAATTCTGGAGAAAGATTCCTGAGATTCTGGGACACAACGACCAACACAAAAGAGGGGTGATGAGGGAGGAGGGTCCCTTTTCTCCATAAATCGTTTGGATGGATTGAAGGGGTGGCATAGGCCTACAGCATCGCGCAACTTTGAAAAAGGATCAGCCATGCGTGGCAGGGAGGATTCCAGGGAAAGGATTAATGGGATATGAACCACAATTATGATGCAATCATAACATAATAGCCAAATACACATTTTTTTAACACTAATAGCAAGCGGCGGGGCGATATTACAAGGGGAATATTTTTGTTACAAAAAAAATATTAATTAATAAGGAAATTGTTGCAAGAACGTTTAAATATAAAAAAAATAGGAAACATGATCATTGGTTACCTTCCCAACCATGATTTCTACTCCCATTTATTGCCCAAGATATGAACACAGAAAGTAACCAAAAAATCAGACCCTTTCTTTATACGTTTGAAATATATTTATTTGGAATATATGCTGTTGTAAAGACATGTAATTAAGTGTACATAAAAAATAAGTCCTGAAAAACTCGGAACTATTGAAGAATAGCCCCTCACAAGTCCACAGGTAAGTATTTTGAATACACTTCTGCCATGCTACAGGAAGGGACTAATTTCATAACCTACTAATCATCAACAATTTAAAGCAAGATCAAACACCTGTGTGATTCAAACAATATATGACGAAAACAATTAAATAGTGGTATAGCAACTATGTGTATAAATAGTCACACACTCAAACCAGTCATTTTTCCTGCAACTACAATACAACATTTGATAATATTATTATAAGCAAGCAATAATTATACACATTCTAGATTTCACTTCACAAGTAAGATATCAATCACCATGGACATTTAATTTTACTTGTTTTAAAGTAGATAAAAAAGTAAAAACAAATGATAAATATTGATCGAAACAATCAGGTCGTTTTTTTAATGGACAACTAATAAAGAAAACGTTTTCATGATTAATGGAGTTGCAAGTGGCAGTGAATCAAATAAACCAACCAAGACGACAGGTTTCTAATGTTGGAGTTCAAACAGGCAGGAAAAACCTCTAAAAACATGTGGTTCATATAGTCTTGGGTTTTCCCTCATGTTCAATAAGTTTGAGCCTAAACAAGAACAAATAAAACAGTCCTCCATGACACACCAAGAACAAATATGTACATGTACATGTACATTGTACATGGTATAATGTAATAATGTGAGGTCATCACAGATCAGATTGCTTTAAGCTGAGAGTACTACGGACTGTACTGGGAGCTTGTGTACAGGTTGCTTTCGCACTTTGTAAGAAGGTTGGCTTGGTGGCTCCACACCGGCAGCTAGGCAGGAAGAGGTGATAAAAAATAAGCCCACACCAGTCCATCCAGGGCATGGTCCAAAATAAAAACCGAACCCCTGTACATTCAAAAAATCTATCTGTATACTTTAAGAGTTAACAGACATGAAAGCATAAATCAGTAAGGGCCAATTTACACAATACGCTACAATAGTCGGGCGACAATAATCTAAATTTCACGCAATAAATGTAGTGCGACCTTATATTAGGGGCGACGAGACGCTACAAATGTGTGCGTATTTAGAAAAACGCGCCGACAATATCGCACGACAAAGTCGCGTATGTGTAAATTGGCCTTCACTCCCCAAATTTCTTGTACAGTGGTTTGGGACTTTGTCTTGATTTCGCTAGTGTCAGACGTATTATTAAAGGTTTACCCAGAAAGCTATAAACTAAACACGGGCCTGTATTGACCTTCCTGGGTAGCCCAAAGCATACAAGCATTGCTTGGATTTTTGGTTTAGTAACATCAGAAGTGATGGAAACAATTTCTTTTTTGCTTTTCTCAAAATACGAGCCCATATATGTCCTCAAACAGGATCCAAGTTACTATTAAATAAAGCCTTATGAATTGAAATTTTACCTTACCTCCGTGGATAACCGTAGCTGTAATTTATGACGATTCAGTACGATTGTTTGATTCTAAGATTATCCTTTGTTGTGCTATGCATAGGTGAACCTTGATAAATCGTCATTAAATCCTAGTACAATCTTACAATTGGTAAAAGTGGGAACGTCAATAAAGCGTGATTAACCCGCAGTATACCGTAGAGTATTCGTAACGCGCTCTTAATAATAGAACCGTAGTAAACCGTACTAAACAGTTGTGTTTCTGTGTTTCTGTGTTACTTCTTCAAAACTTTCCAAATCCCGTACACATGTCGTAGGGGTATTCGTAGTGTTACCGGACAATAACCGTCATAAACCGTATGAAGGTGTCCAGGTTTGCCCCCCGATTCATCCCGAAATCACTGGTCTACGGTTAATCGGCATGATGAACTGGCGTCCAAACCGTATACTGTGTGAATTGATGAAAGGCCACTAAGAATTTAACAACACACTGCTTTCAAACTTTGTGGAAACTTTTCCCATAATTTTTAAAACTCCTTTGCGCACGGTATTACATGGGGGCGCGGGGCGCCATGGGGCCCCCGGCCTGTGCAGCTAGCGAAACGGAAACAAGAGGCTTGTGCAGCAAGCATAACGTACACAATACCCCAATAATGGATTGAAAATGCAGAGATTGGGCGGTGTATAGTGGTCAACCGGCCTGGTGGCAATTTTCAATACCGCACATGTCAACCATACGCAAGGGGTAATTACATGCATTTCCCCTTTTTTCACAATTTTTTCCCCTTTTTCCCTAATTTAAAACAACAACGCAGCATCATTTAGACTCTTTCTATTTCGAGTATTTAACAGTAATTCCTGTTCTAGTTTCTACAAGATTATGTTTTTTGAACACCATGAGGCCCTCATTTCATCTGCAACTTGGCTTTCAAGATAAACATGTTTGAGCACCAATCTATTCTCTTACAAAGATCTCCTCATCAGCGGCATTATGAAATGAGATCCGCTCTCGCTAATCCAACAAGGGTCCCCCTTTTTTTACAAGCAGGAGAGGATGATCTTGGATAGGGAACATGTCAAACAGTTCCATATGGCTCAAGCTGGGCTTGGCTAACAGCGCATTTATCAACAACGAGGGCGTACCTGCAAGACAAGGCACAATAAAACGTTACAATGTCAGTGCTGTTGCTTGAAAACTTCAATTCAATGGTATTTTCTCCTACAAATGAATAATGGAGGAAAACTGTTGTGTTTTTGGTTGTTGTTTATTGAAAAAAAAAACACACTCTGCAATCTATTTGGTCTGTAACATTAAGCATGATTGCCCTATTGCATTACAATTCTAAGAATTGGAGCAGAATGCTTCTATTGTGAATATTCAAACTTGTATACTGGTTCACTTCTCTTCAAACCAATTTTTGCTGTGTAGAATATCTTATTTGGAAAACTTCTCTAATGTATCCCTATCTAATAAGGGACACAGTGTCTTCAAATTTTCTAAAAGGAAACTAACCCTCCTATACTTATAACTATCACAGCCTATCAAAAACTCTAAACACCAAACTCTCACAGTTTGTGTGTGGTTTCAATCTGTCATTTGATAGGTTTTGATCTGTACAACAACCTGGGTCGATTTTGGCCCAGGTGCACAGGAGGGTTAATCAGATTTGTTTCTTTGTCCTTTTCCACCAGTGTGTTTTTTATCCCAAATAAAACAAGTAAAGGATGTACACATATGAATAACACTGGCATTGTTTTAGGCCCCACCAGTAGTAGTGGGCCTGGATCCTCACTGAACCATAGCGAACACAAACAAAAACCTGGCAGGAATGGGGTTTTCGGAACCTGCGACCTCCGGAACATACTGTACCGGTGCTCCTACCAACTGAGCTATCTTGCCCTATGTTGGCGGTCCTCCCAAATTGTTTAGTGTCTGTGTTCGGTGGCACTTTTGAAGTTGTTTAGTCATGACAAACTGTTTTAGAGTAAATAAAGGCACCCCAACCCAAAGCAGGTATTTGAGATTGAATTGATTTTGGGATATGATGGAGAGCCTGTTTGGCTTTGCATGTGTTTGGGACCTGATAACCCCTAGACACATTCGCTATTACAAGATATTTAGTCATAACTATTGGACCCAATACACACCTGATGGTCCGACTTTTGAATACTAAGGGAATAAAATATGTGCTGGGGCCGGTTTTTAAACAAGTAATTTCAAACCGCAATGGGGTCTGGAAGCTGATAATGGACCCAGAGCCCTTCTACCCCCTTGCACCGGTTGGCCCACATATATGTGCGGATTGAAAATTGCTACCTGGCCGGTTGACGTCCTATACTCGCCAATCTCTGCATTTTCAGTCCATTGTTGGGGTATTGCCGTACGTTATGGCTTGGCTGCACAAGGCCTCTTGTTTCTGTTTCGCCGGCAATGGCCCCCCATATAATACCCGAGGTCAAGGGGTTAAATGCCACAAACAGAACAGCAACATATTACTTCAGACTAGCTGGGACCCTCCGAAACACAAATTTGTTAAGATTTCCAAATGTCTTAAAATCTCACCGTTTTGAGCGTACATTTCCGAGAACTTGCGGCTGCACCAGTTCCATATCTATGGCCTTAAAAGTAGTAGAATATTGGGAAGGAGTAGGGTACATATTCAAAAAATGGTGGGAAAAGAGTACATTGAAGTCTACTTGAGTCTAATATGTGAATGCGATCAAGCAAAATCAGTTGGAACTCGCAATCCTTGTTTATGAAGATACGGGCCTCTGTTTGTAGAGGTGGAAAAATCAAAATGACCTTTTTTACAAAAAAACAGAAAAAAGGGAAAAACATTCTCTTTCATGAAAACAAACTGACGTGTATTATAAATGTGCTAAAAATGACCCAATTAAAGGTACAGTAACTTTTAACTTATTTTTCTCAGTTTCTTTCTTTTTAATGTGCCACGTGTTCAAATATTTGCACTTTTAACCAAGGTCGTATTCACATGGGGTTTTTCACTATATGGAGCTGAAGTACGCTACAATGGAATATGTAAAAAATCCCTAAATCGACCAGGGTCTACTTCAGACTGATTTTGCTTGATCGCATCACAAATTAGGAAAAAAAAAAATATTAGTACTCAAGTCGAATTTAGCTTGGAAGACCTATATACTCCTGGACCCAGACTTGTCCTTTGACTTGACCTGACCTTTGGGACTTGACTGACCTTTGACTTGACCTGACCTTTGACTTGACCTTTGACTTGACCTTTGACTTGGGACCTTTGATTTGACCTTTGTCTTGACCTTGACTCCCAGTTTTGCATTTTTCAATGTCTTACTTATCTTCAGCTTGCACCTGGTCTTGGTAAAGTCCGTACTTGACAAACCGAGTCAGGATTATGCCGAGTCTAAGTCCATTATGACATTTTAAAAAAGTACTCATGTTAAATATAAGTTCAAATCTAAATTCAATTCAGCACTCAAGGTCGAGTCTTGTCTTGACTTGAGTTCTGCAACGCATCACGCTTACCTTTGTGAATTCACCACAGGTATCTGCCAACATACGGACCTGAAAAATGAATAAATGTTTATTAGCCATCAGGGCGGTCAATAAAAATGTTATATAAGCTGCCAGTATTAAAATGTGCTAATAACTTGGCCTAGTCGCAGTTTATGTGAACTATCATTCTTTACCCTAACCCCCTATGCCATATTACACTAGGAAGTGTCCTCTACCGTAGTCAACAATCTACACTGTGCCAGTATACCTATGGCACATTCTTTGACAAATTTGGGCATCATAGCTCCATTGTAAAGTATGGTGCCGAGGCGCTACAGTCTTGAACCCATCAAAATTAGACAAAACCTGCTGTTGAGTTGTATAGGCTCAAGTAGTTTTTAGCACATAGAGGAATATTCTGAACACACCTAACTGCGTTCTTGTACACAGCAACCTGTCCACAACACCAATGCTTTCCTTACCCCCCACGCGCTAATATGCAGATTAAACATTCAGAATACATTCACATTCTTGTGGACAAAGGAGTACTTATAGGGATCTACAAGGTATGCTCGAAATTTTCCTAACATCACACAGAATTTGCGGAAAATCAGTAGCAATGACAACTTGTGCTGAAATAACAGGTTGGCCTCGAGTCCAGTGATTTCTACCCCCCCCCCTCAAAACCATACTATCACAATTACAGTTTTCTTAGTTCGGGTCTGTCAAGCTCAGCTACGATTCCCTACCAGATAACAAAACAAAAACAATTCACGAGCCCATACAACTGGCAAAAATTTCAACAGAGAAACGTTTCATGACTGGGCCTCCAAGATTGGCCTCCAATTACCTTTCCAGCAGTTCCCTGGGGACTGTCCCCCATGTGGACATGACAAACGGGATCATTGATGGGAAACGCACACTACCAGGTCGACTCCCTTGGCTTTGATTCTTGTCAAAGTCTGCAACATATGCTGGAAGTTGGAGTCTGTCCAGACAACAAATAAACAAGAAATTACCAACATTTAATAAGCGATTACAGAGTATTCATTAAATTAAAGAACCCACAAAGGAAACTACAAACGGCAACTGACCCTACGTAATTTCTGATTC
Organism: Hippasteria phrygiana; assembly: GCA_037893225.1. Lineage (NCBI taxonomy): Eukaryota > Metazoa > Echinodermata > Asteroidea > Valvatida > Goniasteridae > Hippasteria > Hippasteria phrygiana. The sequence continues at coordinate 480,157 of JAZGUH010000159.1, forward strand.
AATTTTCAAAGAAAACCAGCAGGAGCGGGAATTCGAACACTGCCGACCTCCGAGTATACTGTCTACCGGTAGCTCTACCCATGACTGCGCTATCTTGCCCTATGTTAGGGCGGTCTCCCAATTGTCATCTTTGGTCAGGAGCGCTAGTTTAGACGTCATGAATCCATAATGCCACAAAACCAGAATCACATATATACATAATTACACAGTTATTATTACATGAAAATGAATAAAACAGCTGCAAACTGCTGTCTGACTGAAATGGACACTGTAAATATACAAAGTACAAAAATTAGCTGGCCTGACGTTTCGAACATTAGCAAGTCATTCTCAAGCAAAGTGACAGAGTACAAGAACTCAAACATGTAGGTGAAAACACATGCTTGAGGGGTGGGTGGAGAAACACAAAAGAGGGAAGCAAAGGAGCATGGAGTGGGTTAGTACAAATACAGATGGTGCTGCCTACCCAAAAATGTCTGTAGAGGGGGATAAAGTTATGTGGTTATAGAAACACTTGAACAAAGAAGACAAAACAAGTATATACAAGTCAGAAAGGAGGTATCAACACGAAGGGGATACTGCAACAGAAGGGGTACATGTATTACAGGGCTGTATCGTCGTCTTGAACCAGTGCCTTCCGTGCTGTTTACGCAACTTTTTCTTCCAGTTGTCAAGTAGTAATAGGATGTTACAAAAGCTATGTGTACCAAACCAAGCAAAACGATTTCCAATCATCCATTGACGGGCATTCTTCTCAATTATCAACCTTTTCAACGATTTTGCGTCACAAAAGATATGTTATGCTTGCTTCCCATAGCAATGTTCCTTTTTTTGCACACACATCCATGGAAAGTGCTAGGACAGATTTGTATTGT